>CM071875.1:16945380-16955737 GCA_036759665.1 Gynandropsis gynandra
AAATTATTTTATTTTCAAATTTTAATCGAAATTCCTAGTCATTTAAATTATTTTCGAAAAATCATAAAAAAGAATTTGATTAGCAAATTTCAATTTCTAAATTAATTTTTGGTTTTATTAAAATTGAATTAATTTATTTTTGTTATATTTCTTTATTTCTAAATTGTGTTTATATTATAATTAATTGTAAAATTTTTAATAAAAGTATTTGTTTTTTTACTAACTAACGTTTAAAATAAAATAATAAAAAATTCAAAATTTTGGTTTTATTTTTTTAATTTCATTTAACAATAATTAAAATACCTAATATATTAAACCTATTAACTATCTAACCCTAAATTTATTATCTCTTTCTCCATTTTTCTCTACCGTTCTTCTCAACCTACCACCACATTTCCCTTTTTCCAGCCACTACCTTTCCTCTTTTCCTCCATTATTCCTTTATCCCCTTAAACTATTCATTGTCCTCTTACTTCATATTCTTTGGATTTTATGTTTGTTTGTTCTCTCCAGCTCGGTTTCTTCATCCTCTTCTATTCGCCCTCTTCGCATCGTCGGTCGGTCTTCGTCGTCCCAACAAATCGTTGTGCCTCGTTGGTCTGTCAACGACGACGAAATAACTTCGTCCATTTCTCTTTGTCCTTCTCTCCTCGTCGGTCTCCTCTCATCGTCTTCCGTGCGTCGTTATCATCTTGTTGTCGACTCTGATGTGCGACACTCTCCTCTAGTCGTCGAATGTGATGTGCGGCATGCACAATTTCAAAATCAATCTCTAGTATTCCAACCGCCATGCGAATCATAGACTGCCACTCGACGTGCAGATGAGGAGAAACGAAGAGGAAAGGCGGAGAAGACAATCGGTTGAGAGGATTAAAGTGATGGTGAAAGAAAAATCAAAGAAGAAAGACATATAGGCGAAGAAGAAATGTATCTAAGGCTACTGTTTGTTTTTTTTTAATCGACGATTGCAATTAGTTTAGAGCAGAAAAAAATATTTATCATCTGACGGTTGAAAAAATGACAGCCAAGTTAAAATTTGATTTCTACAAATGAAAAAGTTAAATTTAACACTATTCACAGAACCTCCTCTTTTATTAGTATTTAGAAAAAGAAATGTATCTAAGGGTTACTGTTTTTTTTTTTTTAATCGACGATTGCAATCAATTAGTTTAGAGAATAAAAAAATATTTATCATGTGACGGTTGAACAAAATGACAACCAAATTAAAATTTAATTTTTACAAATAAAAAAATTACACGTGCTATTTAGTACTATTCACATAACCTCCTCTTTTTAGATTTAGATGCGCACGATGCGATGCGGATTTTGATTTCTAATAGATAGAAAAGACGAAAAATTGAAAAAATTCAAAATACACAATTTTGTATAGATATGTACGAGCCCACGTTAACATAACACTCGACCCGACAAAACGTAACTGACCTGTTGGGTCGGATCGTTCTTTTTTCGGCTTCTCTTTTGTGCTCTACAAGGCCCAGCCATGGCGATCGCCTGGAGTATGGTCTCTCTTCATTCTCTCCTCTTCCCAAATAAAACCTGTTAACCTCTATTCGAAATTCCTGACTCTCCCACTCGGTTTCGAACTTCAATTTTGGCTTAGGGTTCTTGTCAGATCGTTTCCCGCATCGTCTTAGCAGTTGACGTCATCTCTCCGCACCCTAGTAGTGTTTCCTCCAAAATTCTAGGGTTTTCTCGGTAGTCAGGTTTCTATTTCAAGGTGAGTTTCTTCAAATATTCTCTCTCTTTTATCCGGAAATTGTATACTCTGCTTCCTCCGAGCATCCTTTTATGTTTGTCCTCCTGTTGGTTTGTTTCTGTTTTACCCGGGTTACATAACATTACCAGGAAATTTTTGGGTTATGATTCAGTTTATGCCACTCATACTGCTTCTTTTCTTGTTACATTTTGCAAGGTGTGTGCTTACGGATCAAGTCCTGACTTTTCGGTATCTCATTCGGAGTTTCAGCCAAATTATAGTTTGAAGTAGTTGTTGTTAGTGTTATATGGGCAAAACTGTGATTCTATATTACTAAGAGCCTGCAAGTGTTATTTCAGGGGTGAATCTGATTCTTCAATGTTTGTATGGCTTTAGTTCAGATGGAGGGCGAATAATTCGTATGTAACTTGTCAGATTTGGTTATTCTTGGTTTGAGTTTCAATGATAGTTTAGACACTGGGGTTATCATAGATGTTAGTTTCAATGTTAATCCTGTGTATATGTCAGTGCTAATCTGTGTCCTAAGCATTTATGATTCAACTCTTGTTTGTGCTTACTTGTAATCCAGCTTGATTTCATAGCATGTTATCTTGCACAGTGCTGGTTGGTTATTCAAATCTGTCAGTTCTTTGTTTCAATCCTAGTTTTTGGTCAGTGAAAAGCAACCTGCAGGATTCTTTGTTAATTTGGTATTTGACTTACATATCTCAGGCTTTGTTTTTATATTGTTTTATAACATTTAGTAAAGGAAAAGAAAAAGTATTACCAATTTGCTGCATTGCTTCAATTTAAAACAAACGGGTTCATTCAAAAGGTTTTTATCGGGTATGAGTTTTCTGCACTCCGTGAGGATCATTCACATGGACATGTTTAGTCGTAGCAACTTTATGGTTTTTGAGAATTTCCCTACTTTAAACGAGTTTGTATTTTGTGTAGGTTATGGCACACACAGAACATGGGAGCAGAGAGAGGGAACATATGCAAGTCAATACAGCACTGAGGAAACCCCGTGTATTGCTTGCTGCAAGTGGAAGTGTGGCTGCAATTAAGTTTGGTAATCTCTGCCATTGTTTCTCAGAGTGGGCAGAAGTGAAAGCGGTAGCTTCAAAATCATCTCTGCATTTCATCGACAAACTTTCACTCCCTCAGGACGTTACTTTCTATACTGATGATGATGAATGGTCTAGCTGGAAGAAAATAGGTGATTCCGTGCTTCACATTGAACTCAAACGATGGGCTGATGTTATGGTCATTGCTCCTTTATCCGCAAACACATTAGGCAAGGTAAATATTGAAGATGTATCATTCTTTGTCCTTAAAGTATACAATTGGAAGATATGTGGAGAATGTAAAGAGAGAGAGAGAGAGAGAGAGGCTTGCTGGTCGATGATAACTATTATGGTTTGCAGATTGCTGGCGGACTATGTGATAATCTGCTGACATGCATTGTTCGAGCATGGGACTATAGCAAACCGGTGTTTGTTGCGCCAGCGATGAACACTTTCATGTGGAACAATCCTTTCACAGAACGGCACTTAGTATCGCTTGATGAGCTGGGAATCACTCTCATTCCGCCCATCAAAAAGAGACTGGCTTGTGGAGACTACGGGAACGGTGCCATGGCTGAGCCTTCTCTGATTTATAACACAGTGAGACTCTTCTGGGAGTCACAGGGTCATCAACAAAGTGATGGTAGAATGAGTTGAGGCGTTTGTTAAGCTATGGCTGACATTGCTGGTCCTTTGGGCTCGTCTGCGTTTGTTGAACATTTAAAGGCAGGTAGGTAGTTATGTGAATGCCGTGGTTGATCACCATGGGCCGCTTGATCTTTGATTCGTTCCTATCATTGTGGTGTTTCCTCGATTTCTTTCTAGTTTGTGTGTTGCACAATGTGGCCTTGGCCGAGGAAGGGCTACCGATGGCAGTGATATTTGACCAAAGGTGAGATCCTTATCATTTTTAATTATGAAACATTATATAAAAATATATGAACTTGTTTAATTAAAGTATTAATAATTATATATGAATTATTTTGTTTTAAATTTATATATGATGATTTGTCATATTATTTTTAAAATTATACAAGAATTATGATCATTATTTCCGAATTAATTTATTAATGTATTGTGTATATATATATATATATGTGTGTATTATTATGTATACGCTTATAAATTGATTTAAAAATAGTTTTATAATTCCTATTTTATTTTGAAATAATATGATAATTGATTTATAAAATAAGATGTTAAAAGAAAGAATAAGATAGAATATATAATTATTTTGTTCAAGTATATTCTTTTTATAAAAATAATTCATTATTCTTTATTTTCTAATATGAAATTGTTTTAAATATACCAACTAATAAACTTTAGTAAGACTATAACTTAGTACACTCTATGCTCATTAATTTTATTAATATTGTGTTTCAGAAAGTTATAGTATTTTTAATTATATTATATTTAAATATACAAAATTTTTATTATATTAGATATTGTAAATGTTATTTATATTATCATGACATTTTTGCAATTATATATTAAATTTTGAAGGTTTATTTTCGTGTAAAAACATTGAATCTTGAAGATGTCTTGCAATGTATCTGTGAAAATCCAAAGATCATTTGTCATGTGTTTACTGATCATGAACATATTTTTGTCATGTATATCATGAATATATATATATATATATATATATATATATATTATTGTTATCCCAAAGATTAATTGGATGCAAAAGTTTAGAAGATCAATTATTTTTAAGGAAAATCCATGATTGAAATACGATAGAAGATTTTCAATATTGGTGGAAGTTTTCTTAAATTAAATATCGAAAAAAAAATAGTCATTTGAAAAAATGATTCGATAAAAAAACTATGATTATTTATTAGCCATAATATTCTCTAATGAGAAATGTGAATATATATGTACAACTATAAAGATTAATAAAAATATATTAAATTTATAAAATCATAATAAAAAAATCTTGAAGATCTAATTACATATTATTATAATTAAAATAAGAGAAAATTATGACAATGATATTTTTCACCTTATATTATCATCATGATTTATTTTACAAAGATATTGATAGCATATTTAACATTTGATATGATTTAGTTATAGTATGTCTATTTTTATGGATTTGGGTAAAGATACAAAAATATTATGATAAAGTCATATCGATTTTAAAATAATGATATCGTAAAGGATATAATGTATTCATCAAAATTAATATGATTATTATAATAAAAAAATATGTGATTATATGTTGTGATTCAAGATAATTTAATTTTATTAATAATGTTTTTAATTATGTTATTTCATATCTATTTAAATTTTGTTTTTCCTTATCATATCTTTATTATTTGGATAAAAAAATTATGAATATAACACACATAATTCCATGAAATGAATAAGGTTTTGAATAAAAGGAAATCCATATCTAAATTAAAAGAAAATTTTGGGAATGCTTGCTGGTATTGTGGCAAGGACAGAGACTTTAAAAGTAATTGCAGTGCCAAAAAGAAATTCTCCAATCACAAAATAATAAATGTAAAGAAGAAATTGCAACAATTATAAACTAGATACAGAAGTTTTAGCTATTTTTTTTAATCAAAATTCAAAGGAATAATGGATTGTAGATTCATGTTGCACTTTATCAAATGTTTCCAAGAAAGAGTGATTTCAAGAACTAAAGTTTTATGATGCAATGATAGGTCTTATGAGAAATAATACCTGTGCAAGATATAAGGCATTTTATATGAGTATTGATCGACACTCTATCATTGGTAATACGATTAACGGATTAAAACCTTCTAATATAAAAAAATCTAGAACTTTTTCATTGATGGAAAAATGCTCCAAACTCCCTTAACCAGATTAGAGAACTCTAAATTCAATGGTGACATCACCATTTGTAGTCTAGTGTTGATATATTGATGATTACTCATTTCTCGAATCCAAGAATTGTGTAGTTAAATCTCAAATAAATAGTAATAAAAGACATTTCTCTTTAAAAAAATTTGGTTCTTTATGTTCTACAAGAGGTGCACTATTATAAGGATGAAAAGTAAACTGAAAATATAGAAAAATAAGGAAATCCACTTAAATTCAGTTTATCGTTCGGGTGAGCCCTGCATAAATTTTTTTTCTAGGTAAAAAATAACAAGATTTTATCAGAATATAGATTTGATCAGATCAAGAAAAATCCTACACAACGAAGCATTGTAATAGCACCTTAGTATGGGTCACATAGAATGATATTTGTCAAATTGTCCATATAAAATTTGGTCCTAAAAATTTGCTCGGTCAAGCGATTTATTGATCGACTGGTCACCCTTCAATTGTAATGTATTTGAATGATCGACGTTTGTTCCATCGTTTTAGTGAAAACGATAGGTTTCTACCTACACAAGGACTAAGAGGAACTTAGACTATCAATCTTACCAACATTATGGTCATGAACAAAATAAGTGTGTTTCTTTCTACTTTCTATACTATGCAAATAATGTAACGTATACTTTCAAGTATATACAATGAAACAATGTTTCTAGGTTCACTACAACAAAATCATGATTTAAAGATTGAAGAATCCGTCCCTAATCCTGTTTATGGAGGGATTAGGGACGACCAGTGGTAGTCCGCAAACGCGCGTCGCCAAATGTCATCTGTCCGCAATTAAGGATGAAAAATTCAATTCACAAACGATCCGCATTTAAGGATGAAAATTTCAGTCTGCAAACGGTCCCTAAAAAAGGACCAAAATATGACTCGGAATTTGGGGACGGACAACGGGGCGTCCCCAAAATTTAGGGACGGATGGTGGCCGTCCCTAATTTTAGGGACGACCACCATATGTCCCCAATTTTAGGGATGGTCACCATCCGTCCCCAATTTTTAGGGACAGAAAATGGACTGTCCCCAATTTTTTTAATAAAAAATTAAAATTAAAATAAAGTTTGATTAGATTAAAATATAAAAATTAGTACATAACAATAATTAAAAAGCATATATATAACTAACATTTTTAATACTAATCCCGTTGGAGGTATTTTTGAATCGTCGTGATCGGAATCACTGTTCTGAAATGCATCCCAATCGATGTTAGGCATTTGCGATTTCATCATGCGCAAACACTTTTCCATTCTCCTTTCTGATCGTTCAGCTCGCTTGCTTCATCGTTCAGCCTCCTTTAGTGCTTGTTCAACGCACCTTTCGGATTCTTGTTGCGCCTCGAACACTTTTGATAACTTATATCGAAACTCGTACTCCGATAAATTTTCTTTACCCTTAGAGGAAGTTGAATGTTGTGAGGTCATTCCTCCAAGTCCGAAAATACGACCTTTGTATGGCGTAACTTGTTGTAAAACAAATATCGAGAATTAATGACATTTATAAATAGTAAAATTATATCATATTAAAATGTTATTAATTTACCTCGAGATACAACTCGTTGCACTCTTCCTGACTAAGGGTAGTTTGTGTTCCGTCTTCTCTCAGGGGAATTTGCGATACTCGTTCCGCTGCCATGTTTTCAATTTCATCGTGAAGACTTTTCGCCTTGGGATCCACCACGAACCATCTGACTTCTTAACGTGAGTACATTCCAACAATTCTAGGTACGATGGTTTGGATCCCTTCTCTTTCGCCTGAAACAAATAAAACAAGATATAAGTTTAATGAAATGTTAATTTTATATATATGCATAAAAAGTAGAGTAAAGCTTACCAGATCTTTGTATACTTTCGCAAAAGAACGAGATCCTGCCGTATGTACGCTCATCCCGTATCATTCTCTATCAGAACGCCGGGATTTACTCTCGCTTGTTTTTTGGATCATCCCATGTGCGCACATCTGATCCCAAACATCTTCCGCTATCCAAATGGGTTTCTTTTCTTCTCTCGTCTTTTTTTACATATACTTATGATAGACTTGAGAGGAAGTCCCGCATGTTTGTCAAATTCGGACTTTACTAGTCCGGTAATTTCGGGATTCCAATAAAATTTTTGCTGAAATAATAAAAAAAAAGTTTATTATATTTAAATTGTAATTTCAATTACTTGATAACATTAAAAATTGTTTAAAATATACCACAAATGATTTCCACCATCGTTGCTTAATTTCTGGATCGGTATGTGTCCAATTGTAACACGGTCTATAATCAGCTTTTATCGTCATTGATATGTGACGATTAAGTTGACCATATCCAAACCTACAAATCAAAATGAAAGCTAAATTAACATTTAATTAACTATTTATAATTGACATTTGAATTTGAGTATACGTACCATAGTCCGCCGCTTCCACGAATAGGGTCTAAACAAGGAAGCTTGTGTCGTTCTTCATCCATTGCTAAAATTTCTTCTACAGTTGGTTCATCGTGCATCTCAGGTTCGTGATGCATTACTGGATCGGGCGGTGGTTGGATTTGCGGATAATAAGGCATATATTGCGCCGATTGTGTCGATCCATTGTTTCGGAAGAAATTTGGATTCATATATTCTTCAAACCCTGAATTGGAATGTCGGGAATGAGATGAAAGGTTGCCACTTTCCTCGGACTGAGGGCGGTTTCTCGTTTTACCGCCTCTTCCAACGCGTCGCGACATACTAAAATGTGAAATTAAAATATTACGTACGTTATTCAGCTAATTAAGCTTCAATCGAATACATGTTCATCAAGGCAAGAACAAGTCGCATTTATTTAGCTAATTAAGCTTCAATCGAATACATGTTCATCAAGGCAAGAACAAGCCGGATTTATTTAGCTAATGACGAACTTTAATTGAATACATGTTCATTAAGGCAAGAACAAATCGGATTTATTCAGCTAGTTAAGCTTCAATTCGAATACAAGATCACTAAGGCAAGAACAAGTTGGATTATTCAGCTAATGAAGAACTTCAAACAACAAGATTACCACTAATTCAGCACCAAAGATCAGAACATTTAAACAATTCGAAATCTAGATCGCAAGAGCTAAGAACGATCGCAAGAGCTAAAAATCCAAACAGGACAATACGAGCACTCACCCTATGGCCGAGAGAGAGCTACGGCGGGGGCGGCGATGGGCGAGAGGGAGAGCTGCGGACGGGGGCGGCGGGGGCGAGAGAGTGAGCTGCGAGCGGGCGACGTGGAAAATGCCTAAGAGAGCTGCCGTCGAAAATTTAAAGACAATTGGGGACGATCGTGATACAACCGTCCCCAATTGGAGACAGACTTTATGTAGTCGTCCCCAATTGGGGACGAGCGTTAGGTAGCCATCCCCAAATTGGGGACGGTCGCGTTTCATCCGTCCCCAATTGGGGACGGGCTCATCCGTCTCCAATTTGGGACGGGCTCATCCGTCCCCGATTGCGGGACCGGGACGGGACGAGACGATGTGCTCGGACGCGACAATGTGCCGAGACGGGACGAGATGGGATGGGATGGATCGGGAAGGGATATCCGTAAACGTCTAACATGATCCATAAACGTCTAACATGAATATCTGTAAACATTAAACAAATCATTAAGAAATAAAAACAATTCGTAAACATTTAACAAATCATTAAGTCGTTAATACGTCTTACATGAATATCCGTAAACTCTCAACACCGAATAAACAACGCATTAAGAAATAGAAACAGTTGAATATCCGTCAACGTTTTAACATGATTCATCATCTTCAGAGTCACACAATTTTTCCGTTGACTCTTGTGTTTCTGTATCTGATTCAAATTCGTCTTCTTCTTTTTCTTCTATATCTTCATAAAGATCATCTTCATTTCTTTTGATTTCTTCCATTTCACCGTGCGTAAGTTCTTCAACACGTACCTCGTCAATAGCAATAATCTCGGTCATTTGTTGTTGCATTGGCAATTGTTGTTGTTCTGTGTTGTCGCTAAATTTGCTCCTCGGAAGTATCTTCATTACGACACGCTAACCTGAAGATCTTCTAATATGCGGATAGGAAACGTAACAAACTTGATCGGCTTTAATTAGAGTTTAAGAGATTGAGAAAATAGATTGAGAGTTGAAGAGAATTGGAAGGGAAAGTGTTTTCATTCCATTGAAATGTTCATTACAATGAGAGTGTTCTTCTTATAGAACATAAAAAATGCTAAATAGAATAAGAATGTGGTAAGGATAACATTGTTTTAAATTTGTTTTCCATACCTGGATATTCCAATTGCAAAATTTCCTTTAAAATCCCATAAAAATCTGGTTCATCGACCGATGCACAATAGCTTTCACCTTTCACACATATACCATAATTCATCGTCGACTTCAATTTTCCATGTTCGTAAGTGTGAAATTATAACCACGTGTAAAATATATAGGCCAACTCATAACTTTCATAATTGGTCCTTTGACAAGATCTCGTAGCCACAACGGGTGATTGCCATCTCAACCTGCAGTACATGTACAAACTTAGACACATCGTCAGAATATTATAAAAGTTATTTATATAAAATTTCATTACTTACATATTGTCTAATCCATATGGAGAAATCTTTTTCTTTAAGTTCTTGGAGTTGAGAATCATCAATGTTCGGTATATGTATTCTTCAATATATCCTCAAATGTCCTATAAAAAGAAACAAAATTCTATAAATATTAAAAAAATAAACAAAATT
>CM071875.1:16955871-16967478 GCA_036759665.1 Gynandropsis gynandra
GTGGAAAAATCTTCTCCAAATTGCATAGTACAGTAACTATGTTATTTTGCAGTCGACGAACTACATCCATACTCAGATTTCTCGAACATAAATCTCGGAAGAATAGGCCAATACCTATAACATGAAAGAATTATTAGTGTATTTAACAAATGTTATTCACACTACATATTAATAAAATCAACCGCATACCTCCAATTGCTTCGTGTGCATATTTGTCCATCAATTCAGAAAAACATATCGGAAGTAGTCTTTGCATGAATACATGAAAATCGAGACTTTTCATCCCTAATAACTTTCCTCCTTGAATGTCAACACACCTTCCAATGTTAGACGCATAGCCATCGGGGAATTTCACATCTTCTTTCAACCACTTCAACAATTTATATTTCGTTTCATTTGACAATCTGAATATCGGGACTGGCGCTTTACCGTCATCACCTATATGTAACTCCCTTCGTGAACAATACTCTTCTAGATCCTTGCGTGATTTAATATTGTCTTTCGTCTTCCCTGTGACATTTAGTACTGTATTGATGATGTTATCAAAAAAATTCTTCTCTATGTGCATGACATCAAGATTATGTCGAAGTTTCAGATTTTTCCAATACGGCAAATCCCAAAATATGCTCTTCTTGTACCAGTTTTGAGTAATTTCATAACCACCAATTCTCGGATGATTGTTCCCTCCACAATCTATACTCCTCGGAATACCCAAAGCAAGAAGTCGTTCATACAAAATCTCTTTGCCGGTCAAAACTGGAGGAGGAGATTTCCGCACAACTACATTCCTTTTAAAATTATGATTGTTCCCTCCGCAATCTATACTCCTCGGTACCCAAAGTAAGAAGTCGTTCACACAAAATCTCTTCGCCGGTCAAAACTGGAGGAGGAGATTCCCGCACAACTACATTCCTTTTGAAATTTCTCTTGTTGCGCCGTAATGCATCATCAACTAGAAGAAAACGACGATGAAAATCAAACCAACTCGTCCTTCTTCCATGTTTCAACTAAAAAGCATCTATTTCCTCCATGCAATATGGACAAGGCAATCGACCATGCGTTGTCCATCCAGATAACATACTATAAGTTGGAAAATCACTTATTGTCCACATGAGAACACCTCGTAACATAAAGATTTGTCGCCTCGAGACATCGTACGCTTGAACTCCATTCCATAATTCTTTCAATTCTTCAATAAGTGGTTGAAGAAATATATCCAAACTTCTTTTCGAATGATTAGGCCCAGGAATCATTATTGTTAAGAATAAAAATTCCCTTTCATGCACATATCCGGTGGTAAGTTGTAAGGTGTCGCTATAACTGGCCACAATGAATAATTCTTCTCAGATATCCCAAATGGATTAAAACCATCGGTACAAATGCCTAAATAGACATTTCGACTGTTAGCCGCAAAATCAAGATATACCTTGTTAAAGTGTTTCCACGCCTCACCATCCAGCATGCCATCTCATGTCGATTGCGGTTTCCACATATTGATACAATCTTTTTAAGCTGTCTGTAATTGGTAAATACCACATACGACGATATGAAACCGATTTTCCATTCTTTGTTAAATAAAACCGATCTTTTCCACAAAATCGACAATTACTCATATTCGATGTCTCTTTCCAAAAAATCATGCAATTGTCTTGACAAACATCAATCTTTTGATATGGCAATAAACCCAAAAATCACATCATATTCTTTGTCTCATAATAGGATTCTACTGCATTATTATCTTCTGGAAAATAATCTCTTACTAATTGCAATATCGAATCCATGCAATTCTTAGACAAATAATTTTCAGTCTTCAAATTCATCAAACGTGCGAAAGAGATAACTGTGATAAACCACTTCTACAACCATCATAAAGTTGATTCCTAGCACTTTCTAGCATTTCAGAAAAACTTTTTGCTTCTTCATTCGGATCTTCTTCAATATTTGCGTCTCTTTCACGGAATACATTTTGCACCATTTCCACATAAAGGTTCATTTCTACATCTTGAGAAGACTCAAACACTTCATAATGTATAGTGCCCCTACTAAAGTTTTCCACAACATTACTAGGTCGTGGTGCAAAATTTTCTCCATGACATAACCACATGAAATAATTCGGAGTAAAACCTGTCAAATAAAGATGCTTCCAAACAGTTCTCTCATTAACAAATTTTTCTCGGAGTAAACCTGTCAAATAAAGATGCTTCCAAACAGTTCTCTCATTAACAAATTTTTCATTCTTGCATTTGACGCATGGACAAACCAACGTACTCGTTTCTTTGTAAACTTGTTGATTCGTCGCCATTTTCATAAACTGTGTGTCGCCTTCTATAAACTTTTTCGATACAATTTGAGATTATGGATCAATTCTTCTGTACATCCATTGTCTAGAAACAAAAATGTTCGATCTTGATGAAGATGCCATTATAATCGCAAACACTAGAGAAGATATGCGGTGAAAGATATGAGAGTTGCTTATGAAAAACGGATCAATGGTTGAGGGGTTAAATAGATTATTTATAAACGAATTAGGGACGGATTACGGACTAAAAAAATAGTTTGCCGAAGAGTCGTCCCGAGTTCGTCCCTAAAATGGTTTTTTAAAGTCCCTGATTAGGGACGGTCTCCGCTTCGTCCCTAAAATTGGGGACAGAAGGAGATGTCGTCCCTAAAATTGGGGATGGAAGGAGATGGCGTCCCTAATTTGGGGATGGAAGAAGATGTCGTCCCTAATTTGGGGACGGATGTTCAGCCGTCCCTAAATTTGGGGACGGAAGGTGCTATTGTCCCTAAATTTGGGGACACCCATGCTCTATCGTCCCAAATCTGGGACGCCCTACTCATCCGTCTCTAATCCGTCCGTATTTGCGGACCAATTAGGGACGGTTCTTCGGTACGCAAAATTGCAGATGGATTTCATTATCCGTCCCTAATCCGTGTATAATCCGTCCCAAATCTTGAATTTTCTTGTAGTGGTTCAAGAATTATTCTAACGTATATAAATTCATCAAAGTCTAGATCCTTATTTAATCACTTCAGTTATTAACATCTCCAACTAATGACTTACATGTTGAATGCGGTCACAATCCATATCATCATTCCTAAACCAACTAATTTAAATCTCAATTTGATCATTCAAGAGTATTTATATCATACAATCTAGATTAATCTGACATCTCTATAGGAGTTATTCCATTTGACAATCAACTCAAGTGACCATTTAGTAATTGAAAGAATAGACCATGCATTAATGCATAAGAAAGCAAAGAACAGTGAATCCGATATGAAGTGCAATGAGTTCAAATACACAATACCCTAGCCTAAATCATGGATCTAATGTATAGATCTATATCTCGAGAACAAACTACAACAAGAAACAAGTTAATAAAGAAAGTAAGGGAGGGCTTAATCGATGTCTCTATTAGTCGCCCTCATCACCTCGCCTTCAACCTGTCTCTGTCGATAGCTCGAACCTTCGATGTAGTCTCATAGCTTTTTCACTCTTTTGTACTCTCCAAAAGGCTTTGTTTTACCTTCTGTCTCTTCTCTCCCGTGCAAATGTCATCATTCTTCCTTAGAGAAACAATATTAGCCTTCTAATAATTCAAAATTTGAATTATTAATTGATTTTCGACTTATCGCTCAATCAAGTTGGTCTCAGCTCGGTTTGAGCGTTTGTTATCTCAGCATGTTTTCTTTGTAAGTTGGACCAAAATTTGACGCATTACACCACAACGCTAAACCGAGTTGAGATGTGCTCAGTCAAGTAAAGTTACAAAGGAAAAGTCAACTTATTCATTCTAGTCGAGCTTATCGTCATTCAACTGGAGTGATTCTTGTGGAATTTTGTGTATCTCGTAGTCAAACTCTCGATCAAGTGATAATGAACTCATAATGAGAAATTTCATTGCTTTACGCCTTAATTCTCATTTAGTGCTTGTTTTGTTTCTCCAAAATGTGGTCCTTAATCTTTATTGCCCTTAATATCATGAAATGAAGCAAAGAACACATACAAGGGACCTAAATAAAATACTGTTTAAAACGCAATAGAAATATGCAAGATATAATAAATTGGAAAATGACGATATCACTCGGACTAAGAAACAATATTCTCAAGATGAGAAGATGGTTGCTCGGACAGAGTAGATGATTGTTCAGGTTAAGCAGATGATTGCTCAAGTAGATTAAGTACTTGCTCGGGCAGAACAAGTTCTTGTTCGAGCTGAGTATGTTGTTACTCGAGCTATGAACTTTAAATCTTCCTCTATTTTGCCTCAGTGAGATGTCCTTGTATGTTTAATGAAACTTATGTGGTCTCATCCCCATCATCATTGGATTAGTAAAACTTAAATGGCATGATGGCATAGTCAAGCTTTCGATCTGGTGAAGTTTTTTTCGACTTATCAATACTAGATCCACAAGGATCGGGACGTCATTTGCGGCGTTTGAAGTTATTTAGTCGTGTTGTAGTCTAGATTTAAGACGTTGTTGCTTTGAAAAGACAAGTTCTAAGATCAACTATCGGGTTGCTAGTGGGTTTTATTCCAAATTCATCCTCTTGACAATAGTACGTTGATCTAGGATCATACGAACACAACAATTCTCACATTGTCTTTTTGTGTTCAGATATTGGACTAAAGCCTTTTGAGAGGCATGCAATGATAAGATGTAAAGATTATAATTCCAAAATTGATGTGATATACATCATAATCTCCACTTTTATTTCTTATAGTTCCTCTCCTGATCATCAGATCGAACCAATCATAGTGGAAAAGTATCACCTTTAGTCCAAAAATCCTTGATACTCGAACTGTAAAATCTTCTTAATTAACCGTGAAATTAGGTTCTTAAGATTATCACAATAATTAGTTCTTTTGCACAAATACCATAATTACTTGTCATTTTTCCTTAACTATGATTAAGTGTATGAAATATATAACCACAAGTAAACATTATTTGACACAATTTCACCATTATTATAACTTGTATTGTTATTATAAACCTAAACTAAATATTATATATGACTAATCATTATCATTTTAACTATATAATTAAAAATTTATTATTATATATAAATCAAACTTACATAATGTTGTATCCATGGAAAAGATGTTTGTTTTTTCTTTGTAATTAGATCTTCATCTATCAAATACAAATTAGTTATTTGTATCTCATCGTATAAAATTATATACATATATATATATATATACACGCATGTTACATAGATTTATATATTAACATATATATATAATAAATATGTACTTTACCTTTCATGTTGATGGAGCTCTTTGCAAATAATAAAATATAAGTATGTGAATTATGAAGCTCCGGATCGATTAGCAATCTCTGTGTAACTTTCCCGCTCAACCATCTTGTTTCATTAATCATATTAGGAATGTTGGTAAAAAAATTTCCTTATTCGAATTGAGAATTTCATTCTTGTTTCACAATGTGTGCTTGGATTTTATCGCAATGTGAGGGTTAAAATATTATTACGTGAATTGTGTATCATTAAATTTCCTATAACTTCAAAAAACGTAAGGAAAATTCTTTTCCAAGACATATAAGATGTGTAGAATATTATCTTTCTAAACTAAAACATCATTGGACTGTAATGCTCACGATCAAATATCACTGAAAAATTAGCTAACAATACACAACGTCTTGTGAATGGTTTAGGGAGAAGTTTTGAAATGGCTATCGAAAGAAGTCGTTGCATGAAAACATGACAATCATGACTTTTCATGACTTAAACTTTCCACCATTGTGATCCTCAAAACGAGATATGTTTGACTTATAACCGTCTAGAAATTTAACATCTTTTTAACAATTATTTTGGCATTGCATTTCGCGTGGCAATATAAAATCTAAAAATAGGTACATGTGTTTTACCATCTCTATTAAGTTCAAGCTCTTTTCGTGCCATTATGCTAATATATTTTCCATGATATATCCAAATATAGTAGCTTTCCACAAAATCTTTCTTGTATAGGTGTTTTGACACAACATCTACACTGAGCATTTTTTTTATTTCTATATCTACAACATGGATAATATAACTTACCGCTTATTGCGTATCCAACTTTATTTGTAGGAAATTTCATAAAACTTTCTAATCCATTTTGAATTCGACATAAATATTGTTTGTCCCTAAGTAAGACCTTTCATACATCTACCTTCAAAGTGACCAAAGATTTGAATCGCTCAATGATATTATTTGTGAGTGTTTCAGAGAGTTTATAATATTATTTAGTTTTAGATATTAGTTAATTGATAAGGTCCAATTAAACATGTATACATATATATATATATATATCCATCAATTTCAATGTAATGGCATTGCCTTTGCGTTAACTTGACCAACTTAGCAACGCATGACGTGTTGACTAGTATGGCACTCATGAACTATTAGTTGTTCTAACTTTATGTTATTATGGTGCTAGAAACGTATAACCAAATGTAACACCATTGCCACATAGAGAGTGGTGTGAGCCTTGCATTCCACTAACGTTACGTTTGTATTGCAATGGCCGACACAAATACATTCGCAATGTTAGCTTTGCTCATGCTTTAACATTTCGTTTCTTTTACGTTACCCTTACATTACACTGGTGTATGGATGAAATTATTAAGTGCAATGCAAGATTAACGTGAATCTAGCATAGAATTTGTGTTACTTGTGTGTTGGTTTGGTGTTGAAAACATTGTCCAATGCGGATATGTTGAAAATTTTGATAAGGGTTGTGAGTGAACTCGGTTTTTGCAGAAGGTAGTGGATGCATGGTGTGATTCACAATATTAATAGCGTATTTCATGAAAAGACTAAACATGTTGTATGGCTTTACATGATTTTGGACTTGATTTAGTAAGGTTCAGTGGCAGTTAAAAAGATTTCAATACATCATAATCTTGAACCTGTGTTAACATAAATTGTCTCGGTTTCAAAGTTAAATGGGCGCAAGTGTTGAGATATGATTCAAAATTAGTTTTGGGAATAAGTCTTTGTCTTTACATCACGTTTTGTGTTGTGTTCCTTATTTGTAGGAAGATTGAGACGATTTGGGGTTTTCAAATTTTCTATATTTTCTTAGGGATTTGATATTTGGATTGAATGAGTCTTTCTTTAGTTCTATAAATTGGTGTAATTCATCAAGTTCTATGAATATGAGAAGTAGACATTTTCATAATTTTACCTGTGTCTATTGATCTTCATCTTCTTCCTCTTGAGTTTTGTCTCTCAATTTCCAATATTTGCGGTATCAGAGCATTGGTTCTCATTCCCCTTTTTTTTTTCTACATAAAAAATCAATAAGTCATGGCACACAATGGAGGAAATCAGCAGGCATTCATTCCATTGTTCAAAGGTGAAAATTATCACCTATGGAGTCTTAAGATAAAGACTATATTTCAATCTCAAGAGCTTTGGGATATGGTGAAAAATAGATTTGAAGATGCAAATCCAGAGGAGCCTGATCAACGATTGCGAGAGAATCACAAGAAGGATGCAAAGGCCTTATTGCTCAGTCAGTCGGCTTTAGATTAGGACATTCTTTCTCGGATTTCAACAGTGGGTACAACTCATGAGGCTTGGAAGATCACGATATAAGAATACTTGGGAATGAGAAGGTGATCTCTGTCAAACTACAAACTCTTCGACAAAAGTCCGAGACTCTTGTCATGAAAGAAACAGAAACAATACAAGATTATTTGGAAAGAGTTTCTACCATTTTAAATAAAATGAAGTATAGGGTGAATTCTCGATGAACGAAATAGTTCTCAGCAAGGTTTCCAGATGCCTAACACCGAAATTTGAGTTTGTGGTTCCTGCGATAATAGAGGCAAACGATTTTAGTACCTATACCTTTGATGAAATTATAAGTTCATTGATAGCTCATGAGGACAGGCTTGAAAGAATTCACGAAAAGTTCGAGGAGAAAGCTTTCCAAGTGAAAGGCGAGTCTTCAAGACATGAAAATGAAAATGATTTTGGAGTTGGGAGAGGTCGTGGTAGATTTGGTGGTTATGGAAGAGGCAGAGGCAATACATTCAACCAACTACCAACACTCCTATGGAAGAGGTACTAACAAGAGCAATATTCAATGTCATTATTGTAAGAAGTATGGTCACAAGTAGGCAGATTGCTGGAAAAGGCAAAATGAAGAAAAACAAGCAAGTTTTGCTGAAGAAGAAGATGAGCAACTCAGAATTTTCATGGCATACGAAGGTGAGATTGTGCCTAATCGTGTTTGGTATTTGGACAGCGGGTGCTCTAATCACATGACAAGAATTAAATCCTCATTTAAGGAGCTAAACGAGTCATACAAGCTGAAAGTGAAGCTTGGAGATGACAAGGAAGTTCAGGTCGAAGGTCGAGGAACGGTTATAATCAACAACGGTGATGGTAACATCAAACTTCTTTACGATGTTTACTATATTCCTGATTTAGCACAAAATCTGATAACCATTGAACAATTGATGGAAAATGGATTCTCTCTCATGTTTGATGGAAAATGTTGTGTGATTAGAGATAAGAAAAGCAATAAATGGAAGATGTGAAAAAAACATCAAATAATATGTTTCCCTTAGAAATATCATATGTGGCTTATAGGCATGTTCTTGTTGCTAAGGAGTCTGCTAACTCAAAGTTATGGCATTTACATGGTCACTTGAATGAGAATGGGTTAAAGTTGTTGAGTCAGAAGGAGATGGTTTTTGGCTTACTAAGATTGATGCGCTTGAGTTGTGCAAAGGTTGTATCTATAGGAAACAAATTCGTAGGTCATTTCCAATGGATAGATCAAGGAGAGTAGTGAAATGTCTTGAGATTGTTCATGTTGATTTATGTGGTCCAATGCAGACAACATCTCTTGGAGGTAGCATATATTTTTTTGTTGTTTACAGATGATTTCAGCCGGATGAGTTGGGTTTACTATCTTCAATCCAAGGAAGAAACATTTGAAATGTTTAAGAAGTTCAAGGCACTTGTCAAGAAACAAAGTGGACAACAAATCAAGGCGATGTGGACTGACAGAGGTAGAGAGTTTTTGTTAAATGAATTTAAAGCATTATGTGAGAAAGAAGGAGTTCATCGTGAGCTTACAATGCCTTACACAGCCGAGCAAAATGGTATCGCGGAGAGGAAGAATAGGACAGTTGTGGAGATGGCCAGAAGTATGCTCAAGGAGAAAAATCTGCCAAATCATTTTTGTGCAGAAAGTGTGAAGACGACGGTCTACTTGCTGAATATCTCTCCGACAAAAGCTATGATGAACAAGACCTCGTATGAAGCTTGGCGTGAAACAAAACCTGGGGTAAGTAGTGTTGCTTACTCTTCTGTTGATGCACAAACCAGAAGAAAAATTGGATGAAAATTTTGAGATATGCATATTCCTTGGTTATTGCTCACAGTCTAAAGGATATAGATTGTATAACCCTGTGAATGGCAAGATTGTTGAAAGCATAAACATTGTCTATGATGAGTATGCAACTTGGAATTGGTGTGAAGGAGAGAAAGGTGAACTTGTGGAAGTTTATCTCGACAATAATGCAAAAACAATTCTACGCAGGAAGCAACTTAAATTCTAGCAAGTCCTATACGTGAAGTTGATAACAATAAGGAAAGGAGTCCAAGCTCAACTCCTCCTAGAAATTTCAGAAGTTTGGATGAGATCTATGACACATCGCATGCACTTTTTGTTGTTGATCCAGAAACATTTGATGATGCAAATGATAAGGAAGAATGGCGTAATGCAATGAAAGAGGAGATGATAGCCATTGAGAAGAATCAAACCTGGAAACTAGTTGAACTTCATGAAGGTAAACATTAAATTGGTGTGAAATGGGTGTTTAAAACTAAATATCTAGCAGATGGCAGCATACAGAAGCATAAGGCAAGGCTCGTAGTTAAAGGATATGCACATGAATATGGTGTGGACTACAAAGACACGTTTTCACCGGTGGAAAGGTTCAAAATTGTAAGAATTTTACTTGCCTTGGCAGCTCATTTGCATTCGCCAATATATCAGTTTGATGTCAAGTCAGCCTTCTTAAATGGAGAGTTATTGGAAGAAGTATATGTTGATCAGTCTAAAGGTTTTGTTGTTGATGGCAAAGAAGAGTGTGTTTACAAGATGCAAAAAGCATTGTATAGCCTAAAACAAGCTCCAAGAGCTTGGTACAACAAGATTGACTCTTATTTTGTTGAGACTAGTTTTGAGAAAAGCAAGAGTGAGCTTAATCTCTACACAAAGAAGCAAAATTAAGGTGACATTATCATTGTCTGTTTGTACGTTGATGATATGATCTATATGGGCTCCAATGACTCACTCATAGCTGAATTCAAAGGTAGTATGATGAAGAAGTTTGAAATGTCAGATCTTGGGTTGAAGCGTTTCTTTCTTGGTCTTGAGGTTGAGCATGTATAAGATGGAGTTTTTGTCTCTCAAAAGAAGTATGCATCAAATCTTCTTGAGAGATTCAACATGTCCAATTGTAATGTTGCAGCAACTCCTATGAATGCTAATGAGAAGCTACAGATGGAGGATGGAACAGAAAAAGTTATGCTTTTAAGTTCTGAAGCCTAGTTGGAGGTCTGATTTATTTAACTCACACAATACCAGATATTTGTTTTGCTGTGAGTATGATTTTCAGGTTTATGCATAGCCTTACGAAGCAAGATTATTGATCATCTAGTTTTCATACGTATTTCTTGTACGATTTTAGAGACGTTTACGATATAGATGCGATGTTTACGTATGATTTTGTATCCGTTTTACTCTTTTTCGTGTTTTCATGTTCTTAAAGGTTTTAATGCATATTCGGTTCATTTTGGAGCTAAAGTATGTACACAAGACAAAGTACAAACATCGAGGATCATCACGGAACAAACGGGACGAGAATCGGCGAAGAACACCCTTGCCCGCGCGGGGCGTTTAGTCAGCAAATCTGTCCAGCAACTTGTGCCCGACCAGGGCACACTCATGCCCGACCGGGGCACACCTCAGCCCGACCGGGGCACTCCCTAGCCCGATCGGGCATCCCTTGCAGCCCCATGACCCGCGCGACATGACTAGCCGCACCCGAGCGGGCACATTCAGCGCCCGAGCGGGTCGCGACCCGAGAAACCAGCCAAGTTAAGTAAAATTAACTTAAAATAAAAGGGAACTCGTGGGGGGAATTAACGCAACACTTGGACCGACTTAGGAGGCATAAAAGAGGCCAGAGGACACCATTCATTCAGTTCGTGATTGGAGAAGAATTCTTGCGAGGAGGCAAGCAAGGAGCATTGGAGATCAACCCGACACTTCGGTTTCGCTTGGTTTTCATGTTCCTTAGACTTTCTATTTCGTTTATGTTTGTTTACAGACGGATGAACGAGTAGTTTGTTTGTTCTAGGAGAAGGGATTAGCCCTTGGCTATCCCGGAACCACTTTCTATTTATCTTTGAATGCATCTTCCCGTTTTAGTTCATCTATTCTCTATCTGAGCACTTAATTGACTTGTGTTTACAAAGGCCACGTAGATGCATGTGTTAAGGGTTAGGAGAAGGACCGAAAGGAGAATTCTAGTCCTAGAAGATCAGGTTTAGAACAACCGAGATTAGGCCACGAA
>CM071875.1:16973203-17031024 GCA_036759665.1 Gynandropsis gynandra
TAGCTTTAACTGGGATTGCATGATAGATAGATTGATCGTTGATTTCGGTAGTCTTGTAGTGAAACTAGATTCCTAGAACGTTTGTCTTATCGTTAGAAACCAAGTCGTTTATTTACTTTCAGTATTTCATTCTTCATCCATATTCGTTCGTTAACAAGTTTGATTCATAGTTCGAGTTTAGATAGTGTTGTGTAGTCTCTGTGGGATCGACACCTAAAATACTACACACGTGCCGTGCACTTGTGGGCAGTTTAGGTTATTTTATTTAACTTTGAGAACGCATCAATTATGGGGCAACATGTTGCAACATGTGACTTTGGCATATGGTATGGTTCCAATTTGGAGTTCAAGTTGATCGGTTTCACGGACAGCGATTGGGCAGGCTGTATACAAGACAAGAAAAGCACATCTGGGCATTTTTTTTTCTCTCGGAACATGAGCACTGTGTTGGGGCTCAAAGAAACAAGTTGTGACAACTTTATCTTTCTGAGAAGTTGAATACACAACAGCTACTTCATCGGCGTGTCAAGCAGTGTGGTTACGAAGAATCCTATCAAACATTAAACAAGATCAAGAGGAGGCAACAACAATTTTCTGTGACAACAAGGCAACAATAGCAATGGCCAATAATCACTACAAAAAAACAGGCATTTTCCAACGGACATATCCGTTGGAAAATGCCTAAATTCCGTTGGAAAGGGCTCTTTCCAACGGATGGCAACAGATTCCCCTCCGTTGAGAATCGATCGTTGGAAATTCCGATCCATTGCAATTCGCAACGATCTTCCAACGGATATATCCGTTGCAATATTGTAACGGACATTGCAACAGACAGCTCCGTTGGAAAAATGGCACCGGACGCCAGTTGGAAAGCTTTGTAACGAATGACCGTTGCAAAGTTGCACGGAGGACCGTTGGAAAAGGGCAACGGGCGTCCGTTACAACTTTCAACGGACGTCCGTTGCCATCCACGCGGGGAAAATGAGCGGGAACTATGCCTTCCAACAGCCATCCGTTGCTATTTCACGGGCAAAATGAGCGGGAATTTAGATTTCTAACGGGACTTCATTGCGAAATGGCGGGAAAGAGCAACGGACGTCCGTTGCAAAATGGTGGGAAAGAGCAATGAACGTCCGTTAATATTTGGTGGGAAAATATAGTCCAACGGATGCCCGTTAGATGTTCCAACGGGCATCCGTTGGAACGATTGAAAAAAAATAAAAAAATAAAATTTTTAATTAAAATATTAAATTGTTCACAAAAAACTAAAACTAAAACTACGTTATCATCTCGTTTTCATACGTATTTCTTGCACGATTTTATAGATGTTTATGATATATATGTGTTGCTTTACGTATGATTCCGTATCCGTTTTACTTGTTTTCGTGTTTTCATGTTCTTACAGGTTTTTACGCGTATTCGGTTCATTTCGGAGCTAAAGGACATGCACGAAGCTAAGGACCAACATCGAGGATCATCACGGGACAAACGGGATGAGATTTAGCATGAAGAGCCACCACCCGATCGGGTGTGAGTTGTGCCCGATCGGGCAAAGGCTACGGCAAATTTTGTGCGCAATCCATGCACGACTCGGGCAAGGAAACGCCCGAGCAGATGCCTCACACCCGACCGGGCGCACATCATGCCCGATCGGGCACCCCATGCGGATCGCGATCCGCGCGACCAAACCTAGCCGTACCCGAGCGGGTACATTGAGCGCCCGAGCGGGTCGCGACCCGAGCAGCAACTTAAGTTAAGTTAATTTAACTTAAAATAAAAGGAATTTTGTGGGGGGATTAAGGCAACAATTAGACCGACTTTAATGACATAAAAAGGAGGCCAAAGGACGACATTAGAGGGGACTTTGGATTCAGTTCGTGATTGAGGAGATTCTTGCGAGGAGGCAAGCAAGGAGCATTGGAGATCAACCCGACACTTCGGTTCCGCTTGGTTTTCATGTTCCTTAGACTTTCTATTTCGTTTATGTTTATTTACAGACGCATGAGTGAGTAGTTTGTTTGTTCTAGGAGAAGGGATTAGCCCTTGGCTATCCCGGAACCACTTTCTATTTATCTTTGAATGTATCTTCCCGTTTTCGTTTATCTATTCTCTATCTGAGCGCTTAATTGACTTGTGTTTACAAAGGCCACGTAGATGCATGTGTTAGGGATTAGGAGAAGGACCGAAAGGAGAATTCTAGTCCTAGAAGATCAGGTTTAGAACAACCGAGGTTAGGCCACGAAAGTAGGGTAGCAATGGTTGAGGGTAAAACGGATGAATCACAGTTCTTATGGGTTTAGTTCAAGGTGTCAGCCACGAAAGTAGGGGGCAACTTGTCTAGATCACGTGTCTATGCCTCGAGAGAGGGTAGACACATGATAGATAGATTGATTGTCGGTTTCGGTAGTCTTGTGGTGAAACTGGATTCCTAGAACGTTTGTCTTATCGTTAAGAACCAATTCGTTTATTTACTTTCAGTATTTCATTCTTCAACCATATTCGTTCATTAGCAAGTTTGATTCATAGTTCAAGTCTAGATTGTGTTGCGTAGTCTCTGTGGGATCGACACCTAAAATACTACACACGTGCCGTGCACTTGCGGGTAGTTTAGGTTATTTTATATAACTTTGAGAACGCATCAATCTACCCTATTACATTTCGTTGAAATCGGCAGGATCGATATCGTCTCTATGATCTCTATCACCTCGAGATGGAGTTGCATCTGAATCGGGACCCAGTTCTGGCTGCGACGTTGATCCCCTCCCTTGCCCCATCAACTCGATGACGCTCTCCAAGTGCTGAACTTTGGCTTCGAGCTCCTGGATCCGTCGTTGTTGCGAAAAACTCTCTTGCACTACGGGAGGTACCGTCATGGCGTCCTCGACGATATCCTTCTGAAGCATCCCGAGACCGTATAGACATCCCTTATACGGTCTCAACGACTATAAGAAAAACAAAAGTTATGTTAGATTTTCACAAATTATTTTATTAATAATCGAGAAATAAAATAATAAACTTTTACCTCTAAATAAATTTTGTCCTTTTGTAAAGCACTGAGTTCGTTGGGGCTTGAACCGCAAGCTTGAGATTGTTGTGTGATCTTCTCGGTCACAGCTCTCACGGTTCGCTCAGCCCGAGGATCGACGAGTTTGGGTTCGTCGGCCTCTTCCCCGACAATCGGCTTCTTCTTGGAATGAGTTTCTAATACCAGCTCAAGAAGAGTCGGTTCTCTTCCTATCCGTTGCATCTATAATATAAAATAAATGTAGTTAGATAAATATTTAAATAAACAAAAAATTTAAATAAAGAAAATTTTACCAATTCTTTTCTTTATTTCGGGAAGGATTTTAATCCTGAAGTATGGGGATGCGGACCATCTCCGGGAACCTTCTCACCATAGCGACATTTTTTGGCCTTATCGCTCTTGGCCTTGATATCAGGGGACTCCTAATGCTGAATCATTTTGCTGAAGACCGCTTCTGTTACCCATCTTGGTTTGCTATTGTTGGCGTAGTAGTTGCGTTTCGCACCGTTCATCATTAGGCGTATCCGAACATGCATGTCGCGTATTCATGCTGTGTAGATGTGCAACGTATCCTTTCGCTTCCATCTGTATGAGCGCTGCAAACAAAGTTATAAAATTGTTAGTTTTATAATATATATATATATATATATAACTAAAGAGTTGAAATTTAATTAAAAAACTTACAATAAAAGTGTGCCACCATCGCTGGCGCACAAATTCTGGCGTAACTTGCCAGGAGTAGTACAATTCGTCCTGTAAGGAACCTTGTATGATGAGGTTGTTGGTGTGTTTGAGTACATCATCAACATCAAACCTGCAAATCAACAACACAAAGTTAGATAATATTTATAATATATAATAAAGCAAATCAAAATAGTAATTTTTTTACCATAACATCCCTAGAGAATGTTCTGGATCGATGATCAGAAGGGTTGGAGAATCGACGTGCATCGATGTTTGACATCTCTTCATTCGTTTGTTCATTAAAAGCTATAGGAAAAGCATCTGACACCATTTCCACATATGGATTGATCGTCGATGGTTCATAAATAACTTCTTCATTTCGTTGTACTTGTGCATCGTGCACAATATCTCTAACACCGCAATTTTCACCGTGAAAAACCCAAATTTCGTAATTGTCAACGAAACCCACCTTATAAAGATGTTTGCAAACAATTTCTTGACTTCGATACTTCATGTTTTTGCATCTTTTGCATGTACATAACATTGTCCCGCGTTCTTGACACAAAGGCTGCATCGATGCAAAACTCATGAATTGCTCCAATCCGTGTAAGAATTCTTGCGTTATCTCTTTGGTTACAGGATCTTTTCTTCTATACATCCACTCTCTTGATCTATATATATTTCGATTCGAAGACGACGATATTTTTTTAAAATGTTTTTGTTATTGATGGTTTGATACACTCTATGATATGATCTAAATAGTGACATTTCCAACGGTCATGCGTTGGAAGTTGCAACGGATGACCGTTGAAGAAGGTTCACGTGAATTAATTTCAACCAGTGGCCTCGAAATTAACAATTTCAACGGGCATCCGTTGCAAATTGTAATGGTCATCCGTTGCCAATTCCAACGGATGTCCGTTGAAATCTTAACCAAAAGGTTAATGCCTAATGCAAGTGCTTACAAATTCGTTATTTTTTCATATTATAATAGTTAGATGTTATGAATTATGATTTCATAATTATAATTCATTTAATTTTGATGTCTAATATTGAACAAAAACTGAAATCAGCATCTTTAAATCTATTATCGAACCAAAAACACCCCTCTTAAACTGAATCACCGTCTTCCAATTCCCGGTTCCGGCGGTGAAACAGTTTCATAAAGGTGTTTTAGGTTCGACATTAGACATTGAGATATTTGTCAAACCTATGATCTAGGTTTACACTCGGCATCTTTACGTCTATTATCGAACCAAAAACACCCCTTTTAAACTGAATCACCGTTTGGATTCCTTTTCCCGGTTCCGACAGTGAAACAGTTTCAAAAGGGTGTTTTAGATTCGACATTAGACATTGAGATATTTGTTGATGATTTGAGGTAACTCTAGGTTTACATTTGGCATCTTTACGTCTATTATCGAACTAAAAGACCCTCCTCTTAAACTGAATCACCGTCTGGATTCCTTTTCCTGGTTCCGGCGATGAAACAGTTTCAGAAAGGGGTTTTAGGGTCGACATTAGACATTAAGATATTTGAGGTAACTCTAACTTTACAATCGACATCTTTATATCTATTATCAAATTCAAAACAACCTTTATAAACTGTAACACCATCGGGAATCCTTTTCTCGATCCCGACGGTGAAACAGTTCATGAAAGTTATTTTGGATTCAACAAAAAATATTAAGATGGTTGTAATTGATTATGTGGGGTAACCCTAGGTTCTGATATAAATAGAAAATATCCCAACGGATGCCCGTTGGAAATAGCAACGGATGCTCGTTGCTCCTGCGCGGTAATTTAATTCGACAGTTGAACCTCGAAATTCACAATATCAACGGGCATCCGTTGCTACTTCTAACGGGCATCCGTTAGACATTGCAATGGACACCCGTTGGAATCCTTTCCCCGGTTTCTAACGTACCTTCCAACGGACAAGTCCAACGAAAGTAATCTGTTACACTCCGTTAAAAATCGCGACGGATTGCAACGGATATTGTATAACCGTTACAAGTCCGTTGGAATTTGTAAGAGATTGCAACGGATTTTTGCACGTTGAAAATTTCACCAAATTCGTTAAAATCCGTTGGTAAGTGTTTCCAACGGACGGATCCGTTGCCCCGTCCGTTGGAAACTGCGCGTTCTTTTGTAGTGAATCCAACCTATCATGGGAGAACTAAGCATATCGACATCAAAGTTCATTTCAGTAGAGATTTGGTTACTGAAGGTTCTGTTGTCTTGGAGTATTGCAACACAAACGAGTAAACAACAGATGTTCTAACCAAGGCATTATCAAGAGATAAGTTTGAGCATTTCAGGAGCAAGTTTGGAGTCTGTGACTTTGAATCAAGGGGGAATGTTGAAATATGATTCAAAGTTAGTTTTAGGAATAAGTCTTTATCTTTACATCACGTTCTGTGTTGTGTTCCTTATTTGTAGGAAGATTGAGTCAATTTGGGGTTTTCAGATTTTCTGCAGTTTTTTAAGGATTCGATATTTGGTTTGAATGAGTATTTTCTTAGTTCTATAAATTGGTGTAATTCATCAAGTTCTTTGAATAAGAGAAGTAGGAATTTTCATAAATTTATCTGTGTTTATTGATCTTCGTCTTCTTCCTCTTGAATTTTATCTCTCGATTTCCAACACAAAGTGTGTTTGGTTTGTCTGATTTGTGATGATATCATAAGATATATATGGTTGATATTAGACATTATGTCGAGTTTTGATTGTTTCAAAAGCATTTTGAAAGTAAAATTCAATGTATACAGTGGAGATTAGTCCAGATTTAGAATTTTAGGGTTGAAAATCAAAATCTTATTAGAATTGGTTTAATGTTGTTGAGCTTACCCGAGTTGCTAAAATTTGGTTCAACGTTGTTGAGCTTACCCGAGTTGCTAAAATTTGGCCCTTATATTTGTAAATGCATGTGTATCTCACGTGACCTGAAGTTTATAAATGGCAGACTTTGTTTTCCGAGTTTCATATAGAACAGATAGAAATATATCAATTTGTCTTCTAATTTTCTTCTTGTTTTCATTTCAGAATATGTTGTATACAAATCGCTCGTATACATATACTTGAACTAGTGTATCAAATATATATATATATTGCATGCGGTGTTTAAAAAAAAAGATAAATGTGAGGTATACATAAAAACAAGGAGAGAAATGAGAAGAGAAAAAGAAATAAGGGCATAGGAAAAGAGAGAAAAAGAGAAAAAGGGATTTATTTATGATCCCAAAATCCCAAAGAGGGGTTTGTGGGAATGTGATGTGAGAGAGACAAAAGGAGACAAAGGTAGGGGCAGTTGGGAAGAAGAATAATAGTGAAAGGCACTACACATTGAGCCCTATACACAGACGTACATGCATTCACTTCTCTCTCTCTATATATATATTATTCATTATTTATTATTACCCAGTTTTCATAACGATAATAATAATAGTATAAAAAGATAAGTGTGATTGAGAGATATGACAATGTCACGTCCTTTTAGCCTTCGCGTCTCCCCATATCATTCATATCTTAGTCAACCTCATCTATTCCACTCCGTTTTTAGTTTGCATCATACCCTTTAATTTTAATATACACTTTGATATGTAAATACATTCTTGGGTCTTTTATTCCTTTTTTACATGTTCATATATATACATATACTTATATATATATATCAACATATAAATGGAGATTATAAATGTATATGTTTTTATGTGTGCACGTAAATATAAAATAAATTCACTTGCGTGTGTGTGTCTAGATCTGTGTTATATATATATATATACACGTACATGTAGTCCATCTGCATGCCCTCTCTCCATTCACTCATATAACCACAGCTTTCTCTTTCCATACTTCACCCTGATTCCCATAATCACCGTCCCCTTCTATTATCTCATTCTTCTCTGTATTTGCAAAGAAACCCAGCCCTATTCAAGTACTCTATAACTTTTATTTTCATATACCATATAACATATAATATATATAGTACATATATATATTGAAAATGTGGATGATGGGATACAACGAAGGAGGTGCAGATCCAGTGAACGGCGCCGGAAGAAAACTGAGGCCTCTCATCCCGCGTCTCTCTTCTTCTTCTTCCACCAAACCCACCGATGTTTTCTCCCTCAGTACCCATCTCGGTCTCTCTCTCCATCTATCTCTCTCTACCTACACATATATACGTACGTACATGTGTGTATATAAATATAGACATGTCTCACGTTTAACTGTTTGCATTGTAGTCCTTAACTGTCTTTGGTAGTGAATTAACCTTGCTTAGTAACGTCTTGCCACTGCTACGTTTGAAGATTCGATTTTCATAAAATATTGAGGTCAGATATGCTTATGCGTGTCGTAGTCTCCACTTTACATAGTATGTATATGTGGAGGGCATTCAGTATTGTAAAGAATTAGCAAAGACACCATGAATAAGGTTATAAGATTCAACCAAAGTGCAGATATATATATATATATATACATATTCCATATATGTAAAATGTGGTGAGTATGAGACTAACACTTACATATTCTGCTCTGGTGGCTTTAAAGGCAACGAGAGCAAGAGAGAAGCGGTGGTGGTGAGCTCATCACGATGGAATCCGACGCCGGAGCAGCTTCGGGTTCTCGAAGATTTGTACCGTCGAGGGACTCGGACTCCTACCGCCGATCAGATACAGCAGATAACGTCGCAGCTGCGGCGTTACGGTAAGATCGAAGGGAAGAACGTCTTCTATTGGTTTCAGAACCACAAGGCTCGTGAGCGTCAAAAACGGAGGCGTCAGATGGAATCATCCTCCGAAGACATTAATAATAGTAATAATAATAATCACGATCATGAACAACAACACTTGATCAATCTTGCTCTCAGTAACCATGGATTTGACAAGAAAGATCCTGGTAAGCTACACATTTATGTATATATGTATACCTATGTACGTGCATGTCTTTGAAGATTCTTTGAGTCTGTGTGTATGTGTGAATTTTTTTATAATCTTTTTAGAGATTTACAGATTAAAAGTTAATGTTTATGCGGCTACTGTGTTTTATGTTTCTGGTTCAGAAGGGTCAAGCAGGTCATGTTACGAGGTTGAACAGAAGAACTGGATATACTCTACACCTTGCACTACACAACCAGAGGTATACACATAAATATGTATATGTATGTAAATATAAGTTTATATATATATATATCTAAATTAATTATGACCTTTTTACACGGAAAAAGATTGTACTTTGCTGCTTACACATTATATGAAAATATGAAATATTTGAGACGTCATGAATCTTCTTAGTAGACGTACCATCTTGATATCTTGTTTATTTGACCTTATTGCAAATAGTAATATATTTTCACTATTGGAAGTTATTTTACGAATATTATATATATATATATATATGCAAGCATGTATAAGAATATTCATGGTTTTCTATATACAATATGTGCCTGTTGTTCACCTTATAGACAAGTAAAAAGAAGAAACAATTAATTAAGTGGGGTTTGATATAATTAGCATATGATTACAGAAAGAATCTTTTGAGGATAAGTGAATTCTTTGGAAGTTTGGTAAACTTTGAAAAGAAGGAGCAGAGATTTAGAAACCGACAAAACTAAAAGCTTGATTTGTTGGGAAATGAAAAAAAAACCCTTTTATTCGTGTCTTCATTTAATTATTATTTATTTTAATTTTAAATATGTTTGATCCAAAAAGCTGCAAACCTTCCTTTCTGTCGGATCGATCCAGTTGATGTGGCTTGAAAAACTCAGAGATGGGGGCACATCCCATATGTTAAAAAGACGGTTTTGACCTTTGCATCCAGCGTCTCTGTCCACCTCCACTCGTGTCTTTTTATGGAATTTCACATCCCTCTTGGTCTATCATGGGTTCCATAAAGTTTGTCCCTCTGAGCATCAAATATAAACTCAAAATTTGACGTCTTCTCATCTTTGTTTGCTGTTGACGCGTGATAACATAAACTTTAAACAATTTATAAATTTAAATTATTTTTATACAAAGGAGGAATTAGGGTTTCCCTTTTTATTATATGTATATTATATATCCAACAAATATTTCCTGATAATTATTAAAAAAAGAGTTTGTAATTTTAAATACATCGGATACCATAAACTATATAGGACTACGTACCCAAGATATGAGTAATTCTTCAATTTAAAGTTTGAAAAAAATTCTTGAGAATCAATGTGCATTAATTAATAAGTTGAATTTTTGTGGTTTGCATGGTGGTCATCAGCATCATCAGGCAACTGTAACAAGAGGGAGGGCAACAATGGCAGTGATGGCAGGAGATTGCAGAGCAGAGAACAGATGGGTCCATCTCCATGGAGGAGGAGACGATGATGCATTATTGTTGCAGACCTCGACGACTGATCATCGCATAAACTTTCTCGGAAGAAACGCCACGTGGCAGAGGCTCCAGTTGCCACCTAGCCCTACCCACCACCCTCTAATCTTGAACTCCACCACTGTTTCATCAATCTCCACGACTAGTCATCACAACACCGTTACCCTTTCTTGCCCTTCTTCTGCTAAAGCTACGGTTGCTGTTCCTGTATTACCATCTCATCCACAAGTGTTTTTTAGCTCAAGAACCATGGTGAACACAGATCATCATCATCATAATCATCAAAAGGATCAAGAGCAACATCATCAAGATTGTTGTGGTGATGGTGATGAATCCCATGACCATACACTGCAGTTGTTCCCTCTGAGAAAAGAGAAGGAAGAAGAAGAAGAGTGTGGCAATGGCATTGATGAAGAACCAATGAATGAGAAAATGACAGAGAAGGTGCCAGAAGTGGAAGTTATGAATGGTTTTGGCTGCTTTAGTCCCATTCATCGTTTCTATGAGTTCCTCCCGCTGAAGAACTGATCAGAATCATAATTCTTTCCTTTAAGAAGATGAATTTTTTCCCCTTTCAGTTTAGCTTTATCCGTTTAGAGAGACCAAGGGTCAATCAACTAGAATCTAGGGTTTATTCTTAAATGGATATTTGTCTGTTCATTAATTTAAGAATTAAGACATTGATTAAGAAATCATTAATTTCTCCGGTTTATATATTTTTCTTTTTCTTTTTGTTTGGTTGGAAAACGAGTATTCAAATGGTTGTATATATTTATGTTTTTGATGTTAACACTTCATGGGGATTTGCCTTAATATATGTATATATGCAGTTGCATTTTTTATACATTATTGGAACTCTTTTCATTAAATGCTGAAATATTGCCAACATTCAAGAGAACATTGGTTGCATATATATATATGAATATAGTGACGTGATATTTGAATTGTTAAGGGTAAAGTCCCTTATTTTAAGATAGATGCAGTTGGTTTGTCATTTCTGCATGTGAACATTGGAGGGTTTTTTTCTTTTGATTTTGAATCGGAGGGTTATGAATATGGGAACATTATTTATATATATATATATATATTTGAGTGTACATGGAGATATATATATCTATATAATATGATGTTGAAGTGACACAGAGAATGGAGGGAACTTTGAGTTGAGAGCTATATTGTTATTCCCTACATAACTAACTAGAAAAGATCTAAATGAGATCTTTCCCAGTATCACCACTTCTTATGATACAAGTAAATGTGTATATATATATATATATATGAATTTAAGTTAAATATCAAAGTGATATAAGTTATAATAAAGGTATTCTGTCCCTTTAAAAAAGAGGAATCTTTGATATTATATGAAAGGTGAATGGTGGGAGGATTGTATATGAACCATAGTTCTTTTATTTTTGTATTATGTTTCTTATATTATTATTGATATAGTCGGAGTATATAAAAAATAACTATATAATATATAATATATTATTTTTTTCAAGTAGGTAAAGACAAAATTACCGAGAGAGATATGTGGAATTACGTAAGAGGAGGGAGATAGAAAAAGACAGAAGAAAAGAAGACAAGACAAAATAAAGAAGGGAAATAAATGATTTTAACACTAAAGAAGCCCAACACTTCCGTTTTGGTCTCCGAATCATTCATTCTTTGTTTATATTTAAATGTATATATATATTCTCATACATATATGCATGCTCTTCTCTTCTCATTTCTTTTATTTTAATTTTTTTATCTATTTGCTGGTGTCCTTTTTTAAAATAAATGCATGAAATGAATATCACGAAAATAAGAAAATAAATTGTTAAAGAAAAGAGGTAAAAAAGGGGGCAAGGTAAATGTCTCGTGAATTGTAACAAAGGGGAATGATGAATAATGGGTCAATGAAATGGTACGGTCCCATGTAGACTGAGGAAAAACATGTAATAACAATTCCTCTCCTATTTTTATTTATTTATCATTTAGCCTTCTCTTCTCTGCCGTGTCAACGTTCCAATTAGTACCATCATTACAAATCAGATTAAATATTACTTTTTTTACCTCAATTTTTATTACTTTTTTACTCGAATAACAAACTTTAAAGGAAAATAATTTTTAAAAACTAAATACGGAAATAAGAAAAATAAATCTCTAATATAAAAATGTAGAAAACGAAAATTAAATTTTAAAAGGCTGCAGAAATAAAAGGAAAATAACAAAGTTGGAAAGTATTAGTAAATATAGAATTCAATGCAAAACTATATGATAAAATGAAAAATAAAATATACAGTTTCGATAGAAAAATTGCTCATAAATATTATAAAAGGATAATACATTATTTTAAAATAAGTGGTAGGAAAAAATATTGTGTTAAAAATGGAAACATATATGAGAATAAGCATATATATATATATATATGAGTTTTATATATAAAAAATACGGAAAGGAACGTACCAACAAAAAATTTATTACGGAACGTACCAAAATGAAGTAAGAAAATCAAAGAAAAAGATTATGGAAACATGATTTTATAGCAAAAGAAAACACATTTTTTTTATAGAAACATGAAGGTGGTAATATTTATGATAAAAAAATTCATAAATACCCTTCATCATAAAAAAAAAGTTTTTTTAAAATTAAAAAGAAGGGTTAAAAAGTTTTTTATTTCTAAACAAAAAATCATATATATACACATGTTGAGGTATGTAATGCGTGGATCCATTGATTATGGTAATCTTGAATCTTCTTAACCCTTAGCAGTTGGCAATTGCGTAGATATTCCGAAAATACTACTAAGCCTGCATATATACTGCTTTTTTGTTTTCTTTTTCTTTCTCTATAGATTTGTGAAACGCTACAGAAAAAACTAACATATCTTAATCATCGTATATATTCTTTCAACATAAAATAGGATTGTAAACATGAAGAATTAAAATGATGTTAAAGAAATTATCGTTAGTGCAAAAATATTGGAAAATATCTCTAATTTGAAAATTATTATAACACAATGCCAAATAACAGTGGAACTTTGTACGAAAATAACATCAAAACTTGTTTAAAAAATTTGAACGCAATTAGTGTTGACACTTGTGACGCAAATAAATTCAATTTGACAAACAAAGTATAATGAAAGGCCTAGTAAGACTGGAGTTTAGTCTAATATAAAGTGGAACAATGAATCACATTCACATGAATAAATATTAAGTAAAACCCTAAAAGGCCAAATTTGAAAAGAGAGTAAAGAAGGAGAGGATATGAAATGGAGGAATGGGACAGCAAAAGAGACAAAAGGAGGAAAATGTTATATGAACACAAACGGTTGAATTGACAACTCCGTAGCCTGTCTGCAACTCCTGGACCATTCTCATTCCTTCTCCTTTCCTTCAAATTCTTTCATGTGATTTCACCCTCATCTCTCTTATCATTATGACCTCATCATCATCATCATCATCATCATCATCATCATCATCATTTCACATTACTTCTTTAATTATTCCCTTACTATATACATATATATATATCTATATTTCTAAAAGAATAAAACATTGTTTGAACAATCCTCGGTTGGTGACAACAGAATCTAAGTCTAACTCAGATAAAATATTAACTCTATAATCGATATTATATAACATAATATGGTTTTCAACTTTATGTAGTTTTATCAAATTGAATAGAGCAGAACAAATCATGTAATAATTTCATAACAAATATCTATGGTAACATAATACCACGTATATATATATCACTTTTTTTCTAATTTATGGTACAACATAACTAATAATAAAGTTATGTCCGAAAAGACTGAACAAGAATAATAAAAAAAAACAAAGCAAGGCTTCTGGATTCTCAGACCAAACATTCAGACACACAAACTCACTTAATAACATGGTTTTGAATCTCAAGTCAGAGATCATATCATATCTACGATATAAAATTAATAAGCATTCGTTTGTTATTTAAAAGTTGTGGAATGCATCCAGTGTCCACAGACATAGGGCACCGGCATTCTTATTAATTATGGGTATGTCTTTGTCCACGACTAGCGTTGACATACAATTTTATTAGAGAAAAGAAAACACACAACAGAGGCAATGAGAGCCCTCTCATCGGAGATTTCACTTCTTGTGGGCGATGAACAATCCCCATTTCTGCTCACCCGATGCGCTTCTCACTAGCTTCGCCTTCCATCCCCCCACTATCTCATTGTAGTCCTCCTGCGTACACGCCGTTTGTGACCTTGTTAGAGACTTGATAACTCTTTAATGACAACAAAAACAAAAAGGAAATACAAACTTCAGAGAAGTCGCGGATGAAATCTTCCTTTTCCTTCTCGACGTTGTTCAATTCCCGTTGCAGGACTTGCATGAACTGCAAAATGGACATATAAAAACGGTTTCCTCACATGCATACAATGTTATATCTATTGAGTGTGTGCAGTCACCTGGTCAGTACGATCCTCGGCGATCACATTGTCAAAGCCTGCATCTCTCAGCATCTGCGTACAGTTTTAGGATATAAGCAAAAACTCAGTTCAGACTAAGGAATTTGTGAATATTCAGCAACAACGAACCTGTCCATACGCTTGCACATCATGGAGATCATAACCTCTTTGTTTGATATACTCCGCAAATTCTGGGGTTGGAGTTTGATCGCTTCTGCAGTAGTCGCTGATGAGAACTTTACCACCTGGTTTAAGCCACTTGAAGAAAGTCCTGAAGAGAGCCGGCTTGTCCTGTAGAAGGATTGAGACAGATGATTGCAAATACGGACTCAACTTGAGAGATTTCGACTTGCACTCAGCTGTGTTAATCATACAAGATGTGTTTTCAAAGAATTTTGACAGACGATCTGAGTGAATTTCGATGTTCACTCTGATAGAATATCATATAGGATGTGTTTTCAAAGAATTTGGGTGTTTAGCAGTTGGGGTGACCAGAGTTATCAAACTCATGGATCATCTAGTGGAGAATGGGCTGGGCTGCTTACCTGAATGTGCAGAATTGTGTCACGACTGTAAATGACGTCAAACGAATTATCAGGATATGCTTTCGTGGTGCAATCGGCAACTTCAAACTCAACCGAGCATTTGAGTCCAATGGCACGCTCTAGCGCGAAAGATACCATGTTGACAGAGAGATCAATTCCCACAACATGAACATCAAAATTCTCAGCCATGTAGAAGTCACCCCCGCCGATGCCACAGCCGACATCTAGAACTTTCTGTCCGGGTTTGAGATCCAGCTTTGCTACGAATTCCTTGGTTGTCTCTGTCCAGGAACAAGGACAAAGAGAATAATACATTTTAAACCAAAGGGGGAACTTTTATTAAAAGTGACACTACAGGGTACAAACACGAAACGTTTGGGTGGTTTATGGGTTTGACAATGAGTAAGACAGCGTCAGGCCAAATCTGCATAAGGCCATGACCGTAATTTGACATTATGTTAATACCCAACACAGACAGAGGCGACACTTATGCATCTACAACACCTAAACATGCATGCGTCCATAGTAGATGAAAGATTAAAATGAGGGAAAAAATGGGCATACCAATTCCCCCAGTGCTCACAAACCCCTGCCCGAATACACGTTCATACCGCAGGATGCCACTGGACTTGTACTGAACGTTGTCCAGAAAACGTTGGAAACCTCTATCATTCTCTGAGCTAACTTTCTGCCAAATCCAGCAAATCTGCATCGCATTAACACGGAATTATACACCTCTTGTCAGTGTGAAGATTGAGATGGCAAATGATACAGTACTACAGAATCTTGGAGAAGTTTTCTTGCCTGGTTCTGGTTCTTTTTGTTTCTCACATAAGCTCCAATGCATTTGCAGCCAACCAGAGAGAGCTCAAATATATTTCCAGCAGCATCACGCGTCTGGCATTCTTTAAAAATCTGCATTACAAGATCACTGCAAGTGAGTATACATAAGATGGAAAAAAAATTGACAGACGTATGTAGCCATCTACTAGATGTGCCAACTTGGTGCGATAGGACAGAGGGATGAGAGCAGAGATCCACTGTCTAATATATTCCTTAAAGCCTGGCCCAACTAAATACACACGATTATAAGAGAACCTAGACAACACTTATTTCTAAGTGGCAAGGGTATGGAGCTAAACACACCTGAGCAGAAGAAAATACTTAGCTCAGTCATTTGAGAAGAAATTCCATCTTTTTTCCTTCAATATTGAATTTTATTCCTACGTTTTCATTCAACAATTCAGTATATATTAAAGTCAAGCAGAAGTACTGACCTTTGTATAGAATCTGGGTTCACGGTAGTGAGTCGGATTCAATTTTCGCTTGCTGTCCCCAGATTGATGAAAGCAAGATTCTCTAAAGAAAATATAGCCCCCAATCTTAACCCATCTGAGCATCCTTTCTGCCAGAAGCTCGACCTGCATCCATAAAAACATCAATATCCCGCTCTAAACTATTCATTGAAGGCATAATGCGCGTTTCAAATTTTGGTTTTACCTCTCTATCGTTAAGATACATCAGCAACCAGTTTGAGAACAACAAATCAATTGATTCATCCGTGATTTTCAGGTCTGGGGATGTCACATCGGCGCACATAAATTTCACGTTCTTGTAGTGCCCATTGATACTTTCATTCTGCGACAAAAATCACAACAAGATCAGATAAGAGGTTACGGTGGAAAGAGAGCAAAATTTAATTGTTGTTATAACTAAAGCGAACATAAGAGCAACCAAAGCTGTAACCTTCTTGATCGCGCTCTCAATGAAGTCAACGGCGATAACTTCACCGGCCTTTTGAGCCAATTCGCCAGTAAAACGACCAATACCAGCTCCTAGTTCCAACACCGACTTGCCTTCATACGGCGGGAGCAAGGAGAGTACCTGCACAAGCCATCCATAGCCAAGTCTTTTTCACAAAAAGGAAGTAAGACATAAATCTAGGGCCCAGCAGTAGTTCCGTTCCTTTGACATACACCTATGTCTTTGCTTGTTATGAGGGGGAAATAAAAACCCAGAAGCAAAAAGAGGGCCTTGAAAGAAACAACATTTAAATCCACTTCATGTTTGGCGAAAAAGGAAGACTCGTACGGAAACCGAAAGCGATGGGGTTTTAATTTGACCAAGAACAGTACATCCATGTTGCATGTTGAATGGAGGATATCACACCCATATTATTTTACAGAACTCGTCGATATTCAAACATTCAATGGATACAACTCCAAACACACTTCATCAACCGCATAAAGAATATAATAAATTTCTTAGATTCTAAAGAAAACAAACAGATCACTTCGCATGGTACCAAAAGTCGTAGACTGGAAACATGGGTGCAGGGCAACTTACTTCGGGACGTTCTTCCTTGTCGAGATCAGAGGCTCTCGAATCAAGCATCATGGCTTCCACCGTCAAATCCGCCGAATGTTCCATCCAGTAGCTCTTCTGGATATCACGCTCTTCGCCTGCTCCAAAATCACCACCAAAACCGATCAAATCTCTTCGAAATCAGAAGAACAACAGAAGAAAAAGCAGGTGCTCCGAATCAAGATGGCATCTCGTTTTATTTAGTTTCTTTAACAATAATAAATCCGTACAAAAATAAAATTAAATTTATATTAACAAAATCAGATGCCGATGCGGCAATGATCATTGTCTGATATCACTCGTAATAAAATAATGCGGAAAAAACTAATATAAATATATATAAAGCAAAAACAGATAGATAATCATTATGTTTTTCGTGGTAAGATTCCATAAAACTGGAGTACGAAGGTTTTTTTTTATCAGATATCTCACCGTAAACAGCTGCCATTTTTCAGAGAGGTTGCTGGAAAACTCGAAAGGGTCAGAGGGAAACTCAAAAGGATCGCCGTAAAAGCGGAAGAAGACGAAATGTGAGAGAGATTTGGGAGAGATCAATGGCCTTCAACGGCAAGCCTAGATCTGGAGAAGCTCCTGGATCTACGGTTGTGAGATCTTCCTCTCGGACGCATTAATCCGCACAATGAGGCAGGGATAATCGAACTCTACACCAAATGCGCGATGTCGTGGAATAGCAGAGGCATATCGTGTGCGTTTTATAGGGAGAGAGAGACTGTGTGGTATGGTGTGGGCTTTTGGGCCTTCCCGTCTATGGCAGCGATGCTAATACTAATTGCCGATATCTTTTAAAGAAATAAAAAAGGGAATTACAGAAATAAAAAAGAGATAAAAGAGTAAATGAGTTGTTATTTTTTAATATTGTCGTTCTTCTATAATTGCAAATAATTTTCCAGTTTAGTTATACATTTATTCCATTATAATAATAAAAATTTATAATAAAAAAAAATTTAAATATAATTAATTCAATTTATTTTATTATTTACGTATTTCGAATTTTTTTATAAAAACAATACATGAATAACTGCAACAAAGATGGATTCGTTCATTTCCATGATCCATTCATTGTCGGCAGAAGACAAGGTAAAGCAAACAGGAGAATCAAAATAAAAACTTTCAGAAATAACCTGACTTTCAAAGCCTATCGATGACCCATTCATTGTCAATTGAGCTGGAAAGAAGAAGAATGTTAGAAAAGATTAGGGTTTGCTTGTAATTTTTTGCCAAAAAGGATGAGGTGGGGTAAGGGTTTATTTTAAAAAAAATCTCATTTTAATCATCCCATTTGTAAATTTCTGATAGAACTATAAATCTATTTTTTCAACATTATAAACACTGTATTTGATTCAAGTCCTATAATAATACACAAACTTGACCATTGGCTCCCACATTGACATCCGACGGTTAACATCGTGATATATCACCGATTCTTCGTAATCGATCCCTGATGTAGATGCCATGTCACTGACCACGTTAGAAACCACATCAATGACCCATCGCCAGTCATGTTAATCAAAAATTAAAATTTTGACTTTAAACAAATCAGTTTTTTCTCTATTCTCTCTCATCTCTCTTCTCTTCTCTTCTCTGATGAATCGATTTCCAGAAGAAACAATAACAAAATCGAAACTCCTATTTCCTTCGATGCGAATAGTTATCATCGAACTTTTGCACTACAAACAACTACAAAAACCTCGAGTTCCTCAACATAGGATTCCACCCTATTCCTAGAAAAAGCTCCACTGGAATTAACCATCTTCGTGCTATCCCTTGGGTTTTCACATGGACGCAAACAAGGTTTGTCCTTTCCATTTGGATTGGTATAGGAGCATGTTTGAAATGCGTATGTGATCAGTTTTTCCCATAATCTGAATTGATCTCGGCCCTTGCGACCTTTATGAAGGCGACAACTTGATCGTCCGATTCCTTCACCTTTGTGGATGTGTCTTTCACGCTCGCTAAAATTCTCCTTGATCATTGTGTCTCTCTCATCCATGAACTTCCCAAGCGAATCGAGGTCAGACATAGCCACCAACAACTCCACCAGTATTATCGAGATTTCTAATGAAATAGAAAGGAGATCAAGGAGGCAATTCCACAAGCTAACGAAACAAAATAATGTTTCATTCTATTTCATGGAACATAGTTCACGTCAAAATCAGAGTTAGATTATTACAATAAGGAGAATGGAAAAATATATTTGTTGGAAGACTTATTAAAGACTCTGTTCTCCTTAAGTCCTATACAACTGCATGGAGTTGTAAGGGGAACATGGAGCCACAAATGGATATGAGGAGAGAAAGGGAGCGAGAGGAGAGAGGGAGGAAAATAAGGTGGGCGAGAAGATAAATTCTTCGAAACAAAATCTTCTTGTGTTTTTTTTTTCTGTGAAACTTCATATGGGGTTGTCATTGACGTGGCAATAACGTGAGCAATCGTTAAGAGAGAATCAATGACATATGACGACGTCAATGTTCAAAAAATTGCTAGGAAGGCGAACACCCAACACCTAATGCCTAAAGCACCTAGACAGACTAAGCGGATATATATACATATATATTTTTATTTAATATTATTATAATCTAAATATTTAATTACAAACATTTATAAGTATTTAATTTTGTAAAAAATACATACAAATAAATAAAATTTAATATTTATAACATTTATAAGTACTAACAAACAACATCATTAAAAAATAAATTATGGAGAGAGGACGTTGAGCGAGACGAAAGCATATGAAGGTGACAGACTAAACCGATGGTATAGGCGAGACGAAGACAAAGATGAGAGACGATATACAAGAATCAGAAGATGAAAGTCGCCAACAGATGAGAACACGAGGATGAAGGCGAAGACGAGGCCAAAAGACTTAGACAAGGACGACAGGCGAGAGACGACTTAAGAGATAGAATAAGATGAATACGAGGATGAATGTGTATACGATAAAAGATGAAGACCAGTGTTAGTTTTTTCTTTAAGCATCAAAAACACGTAGTTGTGACGTAGTTTTTTGTTAAAAAAAATCGTCGAGAGGTTAATCGGGACATTCTGAAACGCCCCGTGCCTAGGCCTATAACACTTTTTAAAACCATGTGTGAGTCAAGAATCAAGTTTGTATATATTTATAGGATATAAATTAAACGCAATGATTATAATGTAAAAAAAATAAATGTATAGTTATGTAAAAAATAAACAAGTAGAGTGATTAAAATGTTATTTTTTATTTTATTAAAAAAAATAAAATACTATTTTAACTGTAATAACGAAAAGTTTTTTTTATATATAACTCCAATAAATCTTGCATAATATAACTACATTAAATTGATTAATAATTGAATCGAATCCTATCCGACCGATTTTAATATATTTATATTATTTTGTAATAAGCGAACAAAATCGAAATCATTTTATTTGATTCAACTCGATTCGATTTACCTAATAGATTGTCTACCAATCTTTGACTATTTAACAAAAATGATATATCATTCATAAGAGAAATAAGAAAAGAGAATATAGATATTTTCAATATTAAAAACAAATATAAAATGAAAAAAAACTCGAAAACTTTTCTACTTCAAATTATTCAATTTTACGAACTATATATATTTTTGGCTAGATGATCCCTCTTGAAAGGCTAAAAAGGATGGAGGGAATCCCTGGAACAGGGTCCGCAGAGTCCACGTGACTTCTGGTTCTCCTCGGATCCATAAATATATGTATATCTATATCTATATATATAGAAAAAATGAATGATAATCCAAAATTATATGATATCATATTTGTCGTGACGTCACATATTGTTGCAAATTGTTACAGGGAAGATATATAATACGTAAATGTGAGAAGTAATGTGGCCACGTGAACCCACTGGTTAGGAAATATGTATATAAAAAGAACAGACCGATTCACGTGTCGTCTATTTTGGCTAAGAGAGATTGAGATTCGCTCTCTCCCACCTAACCCTTTTTCCCTTTTTTTATAATTTATTTTCCATAAACATTTTATATTCATTTTATTTTAAAATACCTTTTTCTAATTATGTATAATGTATCAAGTACGACTCGCAACATATTTGAAGAAATATCCTTATCCTATTTATATTTGGAAAAAATTAAATATTTAAAGAGTAAAATACAAATATAAAAAGTTCATATCAAATATTTATCAAATGAGAATGACCAAATATTTGAATATATTTATATTTGTATATGTTAAATAGTAATTTTATTCGACATATAGAGATTTGTGTATAAAAATCAAATTAAAATGAATTATTTATAAAGAATAAAAAAATAAAAAGCTAACAATAACATATTCTATTAACCTAAAAACTTTCACGCCATAGAGACTTGTTATAAGGCAGAGTATATTTTTCTATATTCCTTCAATAACACATACAGGATACAGGAGTACATATACATGTTGGGAGTTGACCTAGCTATATATGTATATTTATATTAATATATATTTTTTATATGCTCCCGCAAGATAATCATTCGAACAAGGAATGATTCCAATCTTAGAGCGCAAGGACATAAACAGAGATCGTGCAAGAGGTTTTGTAAGGATATCCGCAAGATAGTTGCTATAGAGCTGACATGAGAGACTCGTAGAGTGCCGGATTGAATCTGTTCCCGTACGAAAAGATAGTCAAGAGCTAAGTGCTTCATGCGGGAATGGAAGACCGGATTTGCGCTGAGGTAGGTTGCACCGATATTGTCGCAGTAGATCACGGGGCTTTGGAGAGTGACACGTCGAGTTCCGTTAGTAGATTAGTAAGCCATCTGATTTCAGCAGAGGTGTTTGCTACGAACCTATACTCTGCTTCGGTAGAGGACCGAGAGTGGCCATTCTGCTTCTTGGACGATCAAGAAATGGGGTGGTTGCCAAGATAGATGATATAAGCTCCTGTCTATTTGAAATCAGATCTGTCTCTAGCCCAATCTGCATCACTGAAGCCGTTAAGACTAAAACCATGAAGAGATAGGGAGTTATCTGTCGCAAGGAAGATGCCTGTGGTGAGGGTGCCTGCAAGATAACGTAGAATTCGTTTTACAGATTGCCATTGCTCATCAGTCAGTTTGTGCATGAACTGGGATAACTTGTTAACTGCAAAGCTCACATCAAGTCTTGTGAGGGAGAGATACTGGAGACTGTCGATAACCTGGCGAAACTCACTCGGATCTGAGAGAGGAGTGCCTGAATGGAGAGTCAGTCGAGAGGTTGAGGCCATCGGGGTGGCAACAAGTTTAACATCTTGCATATTAACACTACTGAGAAGGTCTCCAATATATTTTCGCTGAGATAGATGTAACCCTTTCGAGGTCCTTGTGGCTTCAATGCCAAGAAAATATGAGAGCGGTCCGAGGTCTTTGAGAGAAAACCGAGAGGCCAAGGATGAGATGAATGACTGTATCTGAGCCGAAGATGATCCCGTGATAAGAAGATCATCAACGTAAATAAGGACAAGGAGCCAATAGTTGGATGTGTTAAGGATGAACAAAGATGCATCTCTCAGAGAATTCTTAAATCCACAACTGAGAAGATATGATCGAAGTTCTGAGTACCAGGCTCGAGGGGCTTGCTTAAGTCTATAGATGGCTTTATGAAGTTTGCATACAAACGTGGGGTTGTCTCTGTCAATGAAGTCAGGGGGTTGATCCATGTAAACATCTTCATTGAGGCGACCTTGGAGAAAGACATTGTTAATATCAAGTTGCCTAATCTGCCAAACATTCGACACAACAAGATTGAGGACAAGACGAATGGTAGCGAGTTTGATGACATGGCTGAACGTTTCATGAAAATCAACTAGGCCTTTAGTGAAATCCTTTTGCAACGAGACGAGCTTTGTAGCGATCAATCGAGCCATCAGGATTCTTCTTGATTCTGAAAACCCATTTGCAACCAACAACAGGAGGTACTAGCTCCCATGTTCCGTTGCGAAGAAGGGCATTGAATTCTTCACTCATGGCTTGTTTCCACTGGGAGCTTTTCAGAGCTTGTGATGTCATTGTGGGTTCACTAGCCCGTGAAGAATCTGAACACACAAGAGCAAGCTTACAATTAGGTTTGAAAATATTGTTTTTTCCATGAGTGACCATCGGATGGTCATTTTGAGTGATGATTGGTTCAGCTTCTACGTGCTCTGTGTCAGACACAATAACATGGGAGTGCTCTGTTTCTGTTCTTGTAGTGAGAGCACTAACTGATGTTCGAATCCATTCTCTAGTTGGGAAGGATGTACCTCAGGGGCTCTGCCGAAGGTGATGTTATGAGTGGCGGGATGAAAGGTAAGACAGGGCTAACAGAAGGACCCGACACAGGTTGTGCATTCGGCTCAGATGCAGAGGAAGGGACATATTTGGACAGTGACAAGAACGGGAAGACTGACTCATGAAAAAACAAAATGATGCGAGGTGTAGATCCTAGGCTTCGTTGGATCAAGACACAAATAGGCACTTTGGATAGAAGAATATCCGAGAAAAACACATGGAGTTGATTGAGAATCAAGTTTATGAGAGGCATAGGGGCGTAGCCAAGGGTAGCAAAGACAACCAAAAATTTTGAGTTTGTCATAGTTGGGCGGGGTACCAAAGAGAGACTCAAAGGGAGAGGACATGGAAAGGGTGGGTGTTGGCATGCGGTTTATAAGATAAACTGCGGTCGTGAAGGCGTAGGACCAATAAGTAGGAGGAATTGATGCGTGCATAAGTAGCGAGAGACCGGTTTCGACTATATGTCTATGTTTGCGTTCAGAAATACCGTTATGCTTCGGAGTGTGTTGTGGTGTAGTGTAATGAGAAATGCCATGAGATGAGAGAAAGGAGGTAAGTACTATATATAGTCTCCACCAGTATCTGTGTATAGGTTTGTGATTTTGGTATGAAATTTGGCTTCAACGAGGGCTTTGAAGGAGATGAATGTGTCTCGGACCTGTGATTTGTGTTTGAGAGGGTATAACCAAGAGTATCGAGTGAAATGGTCAACAAAAAGTACATAATATTTGAAACCACCTATTAAGAGAATGGGTGAGGTCAAGACGTCTGAAAAGAGTAGCTCAAGAGGTCGAGATGAAGTCATTGTGGAAGAGTGAAATTGTAGCTTATGGCTTTTATTGCTAGAACATGAATTTTAATGTGAAAACAAAAAGTCCCGAGCTGACGGTAACTTGAACTTAGACAAGACATGTTTTAAAATCGACAAAGACAGATGACCTAAACGTGAATGCCATTCAGACAAGGAGGACTTAAGACTTGGAAACACAACATAGGATGACTGAGAGGGATTGGGTGCAGGCCACTCGTAGACACCTCCTTTAGTGTTTCCTTGAAGAACTAGCGCCCCCGTGGTTAGATCCTTCACCTAAAACATGTGAGGAAAGAATTTCACCGAAACTCCATTAGTAGTGTATAAGCGATGTACAGAAACTAGGTTCTGGTGCATTGATGGAACACAAAGAACATTATCAAGAGTCAAGGATTTCATAGGAAAAGAGAATGAGAGGGAACCAGTGTGTGTTATTGGTTGGCCCGAGCCATAACCAATGACGACTTCATCTCCTCCACGATATGGGTTGTGTAGTGCGAGGTTTTGGAGATCGAAGGTGATATGATGCGAGGCGCCACTATCAAGGAGCCAATTCGTAGCATCATATAGAGAGTACATTACATTGTGTGCACTCGGTTTCCATGGCCTCGGGTTCTGATTCCAGCGGGGTGAGGGCTGTTGAGAGTGATCCTGTGAAGGAGAGTTGGAGATAAGACGATTGACCCTGATTGTTGCGGTTCCAATGTTGACCAGAGGAACGAGTGGTGTGATCTTGTGTTCCGAGTATTATTGTAACGAGACTTCATCGACACAATATTCGCCGTGACAGGAATATGCGAGTTTGGTGAAGGGATTGTTGCAGCAATCTTGGCTTCATGGTTGATTAATTTCTCATGGAGTTCTTCAATTGAGATTGTAGTGTCCCTGGCATTAACCATATCGATTACAGGTTTGTAGTCTTCAGATAAACCATCAAGAATAGCTTCAAGCACATCTTCATGATCCATAGGCTTCTAGAGGAGAGAGAGTTCATCGGTTTTGGAGGTGATGAACCGAAGATACTCATCAATGGATTGAGTTCCTTTCACACTGCAATTGATTTGATATCGGAGTTAAAGGAGATGACTACGAGAGGCTTTCCCATAGACGTTTGCAATTATGCGCCAAGCATCTCGAACTGAAGCAGATTTGGCGATCATGGTTTGGAGGTTCACCGGGAGAGCTCCAAGGAGAGAGCTAAACAACAACCCGTCTTGTTGTTTCCACGGGGTGAATGCAGGGTTGGCTTGAGCAACACTATCGACAAGGATGGTGGCTGGTGGGACAATGGAGTCTTCTGTGATTAAGCACTCGAGATTATGTCTTTCGAGAAGAGATCGAACTTGTACGCTCCACGTTAAGTAGTTCGTGGATGTAAGCTTGGTAACATTAGGCATGTTACATGAGAGCAGAGTTTTCTACGGTTTCGCAGGGTTGAACGTGGCCACTGTTTCAGTGTTTCGAGCAGAAGATGCTTCAACGGTGGTAGACATGATGTTTGTGGGTTAGGCGGTTATTTTTGCTGGAGAAAACCAGGCTGGAGAAAAGTGAAACAGAGTTGGCGGCTGGAAAAAAAGGTGAAGCAGAATTGGTGGCTTTAGGGTTTTTCGTTTGACTATGGGCTCTGATACCATAAGGCAGAGTATATTTTTCTATATTCCTTCAATAACATATACAGGGGTATATATACATGTTGGGAGTTGACCTACCTACGTATATGTATATTTACATTAATAGACATTCCTTATAGGTTATTGTCTTAGCGTTGGTCAATTCATTGGTGGATTTTTCATCAGACCCTTTGTCAATGTCACAATCATCTACGTCGTTGTTGCAAGCTTTACCAACTCATCATACAATGTTGCCACTTCTAAAGATAACCTGTCGTGGAGCTCCGTTGCGGAGGAGGGTCAATCTATGTCTTTCTCCAACGGTGACAAATTTCTTCTAAAAATCCAAAAAAATCTTGAACATGAAAACAACTTGGACACATAGGTTTTGGAATGAATATTCGACCTTTGAATCATACTACATGAGAGGAAGGGTTTGGGAAGAAAGAAGATGAGAAAGAGAAAGCCATCAAATTGGATATGCGTTTGAGATTCTTATGAGATAAGGTTTGTTTTCTGTCGGGCCAAGTCCAAAAAAAAAAAAATCCTCCTTAAGTAGTGTGATGTGGGAAATATCAAGCTATACAAATGCCTAATATCCACTTACTGCAAGAGTACGGATCGGTGTAATAAAATGGTCGAACTCTAGGGACTAATACAACCTAAGCTAAGAATATGACTAAACTAAGACGGGTTGAATAGATGGTGGTGCGATATGAATCTCTAAAACACTAAGGTAAACCGTGACAGCGGTGGGAAGATGCAGAAGACTTGACAATTAAGAACACTACAGGTTTTGGGTTATCGGGATTTGAAAGGATGTAACAAACAAAGGATCATAAACCCATCGAACTATCTTGACAATGGGGAATTCGTGCTCTGAAATAAAGAATGATTCTGCCGAACCTAAACCTCCTAACCATAATTACATGCAATCCTACCTTCTAGCAGCGATTAACTCATGATTATGGTAGCGTTAAGCACGCAATCCTCATTCCTAAATCGATTAACCGACCGGTCAGATTCTCATTAATCAAAATGTTTACGATGTTGATTGTAAAACCGAAGATCAAGAAAGTTTCGATAAATCTAAGCATTAACGCATTATCAAACATCCATTACAAACCCAATATGCCTAACCCATAGCTGGAAATCTACTCACTCATGGTTTCTATTGTGAAACAAGAGAAATTAACCCTAGACATGATAAAGAATAAGAAATACGATTTCTCGATCTTCCCTATCTTGTTACCGACGTCCGGATTGATGTTTCTCTCCTTCTCCTGCTTCTCCTGATGAATTTCAGTCCCTTCCTTGCCCTAGCCGTCGCCCTCTGGTTGCTAGAATCGATCCCTCCCTCTTTTGCCCGTTCAAACAATTAAAACAAGTTGTTGCGAGAAAGGCGGCTTGCGCGGGCTAGGTGCATTACCCGATCGGGCATCAATCAACCCGATCAGGTCAAGGTATCCGCCCGAGCGGGGTGGAATGTGATTAACCTACCCGATCGGTTCCATTCCTGTCCAAGTCGTGTGAATTTTTCTGGAACTTCTGCTTAACTTCAGCCCGAGCGGGCTAAAATTAGAGTGCGCCCGGGTTCGTGTTTCTCACACAGCACGAGCGAGTAGACATTCAGCCCGAGCGGGCTGAAACTCTGTCGAGGCTTATGATCGGTGTTTCCTTTGGTTCCATGGCCTGAATTTGCTCCGAGTGATTTGAAGCTTCAATTATGTGCGGTTGAATCCAAGAATTTGCATTCTAAAGCTCGGTTAGGCCTTGTCGCCTTAAAACCTGAAAATCAACAAAAAGGGAGTATATAAAGAACGTTCGTCTCGGATTTGTAACTCGTGCTATATAATCTATGCGAAAATGATGCAAATGTCTAGCCTAAAATTGATACACACTACGTGTTATCATAGTGAATAGGGGGAACTTCAAAAATACCACCGTAGAGCTAAAACACTTCAAAAATACCCTTCCCTGAAAAAAAATCAACTCCAAATATACCCTTAAAATATTGATAACCCCATATTCCCTGAAAAAAATCAACTCCAAATATACCCTTAAAATATTGATAACCTCGATTTCTCTCTCTCCTATGGTGTGAAAATTACTATGCTCCCACACCACAACAGATTCGGCGGGAGTAGCTTGAAATCGCCATCAAATTCACTGCCAAATAGGTTGAAATCGTTTGTTGTCAACAAAGAAGCTTGCAATTAAGCACGTTCTGCAGAAAAACCAGGTATGTACAGTGAGTTTTTCGTGTTTCTCTTGTGTTTCTCTTGTTTCTTTGTGAGTTATGAAAACGAGTCTTTTATTATTGATGTATTCACACGGTTGCACTGGGATATAAGACTCGTTTATTGAAAGGGAGTCATATTTATTGAAATGTCAAATGATCGCAATGAGTGACTTGGTCACAGAGTCACACGGTCGTATTGTTACAGTGGGTCAAAGAGTCGCACGGTCGCACTGGGTCACATAGTCTCATCGAGGGGTCAAAGAGATCAAAGGTCAAAGGGTTGTAGGGTCTAAGAGTCGCAGGGGTACAAGGGTCGTAGAGGTAAAGGGGTCACAAAGGGGTCAAAGGGCCACAAGGTCGAAAGGTCGTAGGAGTACAAGGGTCGCAGATGTACAATGTCACAAAGGCACACGGGTCGTAGAGGTTCAAGGGTAGAAAAGGGGTACATGGGTTGCAGAAGGGTCAAAGGGTCGCAGGGGTACAAGGGTCGCAGAGGGGTCAAAGGGTCGCAGGGGTACAAGAAGAGGGGTCTAAGGGTCGCAAGGGTACAAGGGTCGCACGGTCGCACTGGGTCACATAGTCTCATCGAGTCGTACGGTCGCAGTGGGTCATAGAATTTGCCCTCTTTTATGTTTTTGTTACAGGTGTAATGGATTCGGTGGATGAGAAAATCACACTGATTTATTTTTGTATGACGGTAAATGGGAAAAAACCCAAATGGAAAATCTGAATGGGTTGGTAAAGTTCGGGAAAATCAGAGAGTATTTTTCTATTGTCCTCCGGTTAGTCTGACATACCAGCAACTGATTGATGAGTTATGTGCAGAGATGATGGTGGGAAATAATACAATGAAGTTGAAGTTAAGCTATTTGTCAAATATTTTTGAAAATAAGAAGCCGACATATATAATGAATGACAAGCATCTTATTTGTTATCTGTTTGATTGCATAAGAAGAATTCGACCACTGCTGTATGTGGAGATAGAATCGGCAAGTGTGAAGTATGAAATAGAAATTGAGAGGGAAATTGAGCCTCTAATTCCTACTTTTGGAAGCATTTCTAAAGAAGGTGAGGATGGAGGTGTTGTAGATTATGATGACTGTGTTATTGTAGGTCCAAATAACAAAAGTAGAGTTGGGATTAATCCGGCGAAAACAATAAATATTTCGGATTCGGATAATTCTGATAGTGAACGTACAAGCGGGTTAAGAGAAGATGGTGGGTGTGCATGAATGTGGTAGTTGATGAAGTTGTTTGTGGCAGTAATAAAATTGCTTCTTATGTGCCAATAAAGCATAAGTTTTGTGATGGTGAGAACAATTTGGAAAGGGTAGTTCACGAGAAGGCAGACATCGAAAATAATATCTTCGAGTTCGAAGATGGATTGCATCTTCAAATTGGGCAATAATTTGATAGCAAGAAGGATGTACATGCATTTGTAAGGAAGGGTTCAATTGAAGCTTCCTTTAGTTATACAACATTGAAATCTGTTTCGAAGCTGTTGGAAGTACGATGCAAGTTTGCTGGAAGTGGTTATAAATGGAAATTACGCGTGGCAACAATCCCAATTTCCAAATGGTTTAGTATGTGAACACACCATCCTATTTATAATTGTCCACCTGTATCTAAATGGACCAAAGCTACAAAGGGTACAACGCAATTGGTTAAGGATTATTTGAATGAGGAATATGGCGGGAATTATGAAACACCTCCAGCAAAAGAATTGATTGCTCGTGTAAAAGCAAAATACGGTACCAATGTATCGTATTTGATGGCATTAAGAGGCAAATGCAGTGCTCAAAAGGAGATTCGTGGTGATGACTTTGAACATTATAGGAGGCTTCCAAGGTGGTTGCACATGTTTACAGAAAGAAATCCCGGATCTGTCGCAAATCTTCAGCTCGACAGTGATGGGAAAAGCTTCAAATACTTTTTTATGGTTGTCGGAGCGGCCATAAGAGGATGGAAATACATGCGTAAAGTGGTTGCCGTGGATGCAACATTTCTGATAGGAGTGTAAAAGGAAGCATTGTTTGTGGCGACCGCGCAAGATGGTGAACATCACCAATATCCTATTGCATGGGGAATAGTCGACATAGAGAAGGACGAATCATGGACGTGGTTTATGTCAAGGTTGAAAGTGGTTATTATAGATGGACGTGATGTCATTGTGATATCTGATCGCCATAAAAGCTTGATCAAAGCAGTCAAACAAGTGTATAAAATGGTTGATCATGTTTTTTGTGCGAGTCATATATCGCCAAATATACAGAGCTACGTCAATAAAGGGCATGGTAGAAAGACTTCAAAGGGTGATACTCTGGCGGAAATGTTGTTCAAATGTGCAACAACATACACAGAGAACAAATTCGAAGTGCTATTGAATGATTTGAAGGCCAGGTACAAAAATGACTTTTGTGATCGTTGTGACATCTCCGACCCTTGTCACCATTGTACCCCTTTGCAACCTTTGCACCTCTGCCACCCTTGTACCACTATGCGACCCTTGTACCTCTGCGGCCCTTGTATCCCTCTGCGACCCTTGTACCTCTGCGACCCTTGCACATCTACGACCCTTGTACCACTCTGCGACCCTTTACCTCTGCGACCCTTGTACCCCTTGTGATCCTTGTACCTATGCGACCCTTGTACTTCTGCGACCCTTGTACCCTTTTGCGACCCCCTTACCCTTGCGACCCTTGTACCCCTGTTCGACCCCCTTACCTCTGCCCTTGTACCTCTGCGGCCCTTGTACCCCTCTGCGACCCTTGTACCTCTGCGACCCTTGCGCCTCTGCGACCCTTGTACCGCTCTGCGACCCTTTACCTCTGCGACCCTTGTACCCCTTGTGATCCTTGTACCTATGCGACCCTTGTACTTCTGCGACCCTTGTACCCTTTTGCGATCCCCTTACCTCTGCGACCCTTGTACCCCTGCGACCCTTGTACCTTTGCCACCCTTGTGACTGTTGTGACCTTTGTGGCCATTTTTGACCTTTGCGCAGGTATCCTAATGTTGTAAAGTATTTGGAGAAAGAGGAACTTGATCCCGTTAAATTGGCAAGATGTAAATTTAAGGGGAAAAGGTACAACTTATTAACCACTAATGGCGTCGAGTCAATAAATTCAACGTTAAAGAAGTAAAAAAAGTTTACGATCCTAGGGCTTTTAGTTATTTTTTTGGGAAAGACAGTGGAATGGTTCAATAGGTATAGGTTGGAAGCAACTACCAGTGATGATTCTCAAAAGTTAACACCTTACGTTGAGAAAACGTTACATGAACGGTTTGGACATGCATCCAAGTATGATGTTATTAAATTTAACAGTCTGGGTGATGAGTATGAGGTGAGAAATGAGATGGGTAGAAGATTTGTAGTGAGTCTTCAAAAAAGAACGTGCGACTGCAAAATGTTTGATGTGGATAAGTATCCATACAGTCACGCAATTGCGGCAACACATAAGGTTGGTAAAGGTCACAAGATTCCAGATCTATGTTCAACATACTACCTTCGGGAGACATGGAGTTTGGCTTACCGATAAACCGTGTATCCGTTTCCTGATTGCAGTGATTGGGACATTCCTCCTCAGTATACTGAAGTTACGGTTCTACCTCCTATGCTGGGTGAGAAAAGGCAAAGCGGGAGGCCTAAAGAAATTCGTTATCTTGGACCCAGTGAGGCTCGAAGAAATATCCGATCTTCATCGAGACAAACCCAATCTTTGTTGAGATAAACCCCATCTTCGTCGAGACAAACCCCATCTACAAATGCCAGCATCACTGACAGTGTTTGCACCGTGACAACTGAGACAACACCGACTTCAAAAGAAAGAAAGGTTTGTTAGCGATCGTTTCGACCTTTTGACCCATGCAATCCTTGCGGCCATTGCGACCATTACGACCCTTGCGGCCATGATGACCATTACGACCATTGCGATCCTTGCGGCCATACGACCATTGCGACCCTTTCGACTAGTCTTTTCGATGTCAGACTACTGTCTTTTCCAATACACGCTATATTAATCGTGAAAGTCTTTTTTATGGAGTATCGTGCCAATGACTATTGTAGCACCAAATGATCCTATGCCGATCGTTTGATATTGCCCGTCAGTTGCGGAGGTTCTGGAGGTTGAGCTCGGGCACCTCATCAATCTTGTCCTCTGTCAGGATGCCAAGGTTGATACCTACTCTCCGCGCTATCATCGTAACTACTCCACCGCAAATGATCTTCGTATCCGTGCTGCACTTCTCGGTGGCAATGTCATGAAAGTGTCGCATAATCAATGATGCTAAGTCGACATTGAGCATATCCCATTCGTCACCATCGACGTCTATGTGGACTGCACGCCTTAGGTACCCCAGCTCCGTGTGGTTTACTCCACCTTGTGCTCCTTTGACAAAGATCGAGGAGACTAAGAAATAGTGGAAGTACCTGACGGCGGGATGGCGTATGTGGCTGGCCTTGGACTTCGTTGAAAAATCCCCATACGCTATCTGATTCCAGAACTGCGATTGACGATTCTTGTTATGTTCGGGCAGTTTGGTGAAGGCGCGGTGTTGGACGTCTAGCACGATAGCGAACTGCCGCATGCTAAGCCGGTAGTTCTATCCCAGTAGACGGAACTCCATAAATGCCTTGTCCCGGTCTCCTGACTCGGGGAAAAAGGTTGTGTATGATGGAAAGAACTCCGCAGTGAGGTTGCGGTATGTGTACTCCTGTGCCACCCGCAATCCGTTCCACTCCAATGTGTTGAGGATGGTGTCGATGTGCTCTTCGATGCGGAGAGCACTCATGGCTTCCGTGGATAAGAAGCGGGATGGCTGAATGCGCGGCAACAGTTCGTTGAACCTTGACTTGTGACTGGATAGAAAGGTTGTGGTCCGATAGTTGTACTGTTGGTGGGACGTCGGGATAGGTATGCACGGGGTTAACTCCGTGATAGCGTCCGGCTTTGCTGGACATCCCTGCTCCGGGTCGTAGGCATCTGCTCGTTGTTTCTTTGAGCTTTGGAAGAATTTTGGAGCCATCTGCAAAACAATTAAAGAAAAAAAATGAACGATTCGTCACTGTTTACAGGAAGCCCGCGCAGGTAGAGGGTGTAACCCGCTCGGACTGCATTTCCAGAACAAAATCGCCGTGAGTCCAGTAATTTTCGCTCGACCCGCGTCCAATAACTGCCCGATCGGGCTTAAACCTGGTTACCCGGCCGGATCCTAACCCTAACCTGAGCGGGCTGGTCACGAGATCGCGATCTGTAATCTGATTTCGTGGTTCAAATCGCAAATATCACCCTAAATCCTTCCAAGCAGGCCTAAATCTAGTCCAAATCAGTTGAAAACATAGATTAGTTCACGAAAATACTCGAATTACGAGAAGAAATTGAAGGTTTTGGGGAGAATTTGAGAGAGAAGAGGGAGAGAGAGGTATTTCGAGTAACCGGCCGAGTGTTCGTCGGCGCAGGGGTCAGCGGTGACGAGAAACGGCGGCGGAGACGTGAGTAGTGTCCGACGACGTGAGAGGTTTCCAGTGTGAAGCACTCTCGGGTGGGTTTCATTTGTGAGGGTTGCAGCCGCTCGGGTTACTCGAAATATTTAACTTACCTCTGCAGAAGAATGACATTGCCCGCGCAGGTTGTGTGATATCGCCCGAACGTGCAACTTGGAAAAATGACCTAGCCCGAGCGGGTCCTTTTTATCAACCTGACCGGGCTGTGCTGCAATCTAAAAAAAATCACGCAGAAAAAACTGTCAAATATGGGCTGGGCCTAACTAATCCCAAAAGCTAGCTCAAGAGTTTAGGATTGCCCAATACCATATATACAAGTCCCAAGGTTCATGTCCTAACCGATGTGGGACAACTTATCATAACACTCCCCCTCACGTCCAGGCTCGGTCTTGGAGCGTGGATATCGCAATCGGGGGCCCAACATCGGTATATTCAAATCGGGACGAACCGGGCTCTGATACCATGTCAAATATGGGCTGGGCCTAACTAATCCCAAAAGCTAGCTCAAGAGTTTAGGGTTGTTACAAGTCCCAAGGTTCATGTCCTAGCCGATGTGGGACAACTTATCATAACAAAAACATGCAGCAATAATTATGAAGGCCACTAAAATCCTTAAATCCTAAAAATTTGTCCATGTCCGAAAGAGAGTTCGAGAGTAGAAATAAAATAGAAATGAAGAAAAAGGATATGGAGCTCGAGTTGCCTTCCGAGAAGTGCTTGTTTATGGTCTTTAGCTTGACCCTAACGCTTTCAGACGTGTATGATGTCAGGAAGAGGAGGTACGCCTCTTCCGTCTTCTACTTGATCAGCATAGCATGGCTTGAACCTTTGAGCGTTTTCCTCTAGCGAATCTCCATTTTTCTCGTCAAATCCTACGACTCCATGGTATCTCCGTCGGACTCGATTTTGTTTGAGTGTTTCCTCGGTGTTCCAGGCAGGATAAGTGTGCGTGCGGGCCCTAGAGGGTGTGGAAAACGAGGTGTTAGGCCGAAGAACTGCAACCCTTGTTGGGGTCTCAGCTAACCCGTGCGGATTCATATTCATGTGACTTGCCCCGATCGCGCTCGTACTTCGCCCCGCGCGGGCTCTGAAATGTATCGTTTACCCCCGAGAGGTGTGCCCGAGTCGGGGCGTGTGATCGCCCGGGCAGATTCTTGTCCATGAGGTCTGCCCGATCGGGCTTATCAACCACCCCGCCCGGGTTACGAATTTCGCCATTTATTCCTGAGAGTGCTACCCGAGTCGGGGGGTGAGGTCGCTCGTGCGGGTCGTGCGATTCAGGTGCAGCCCATGCGGGTTGATGTATGGGCACGCGTGGGCTAATTCTCATCTGAGGGGTATTTAAGTTCTCCCCGAGTTGTGTGCATGCATCGACATCTTGGGATGACTGAAATAGGCTCCCGGTGCATTCGGAGAGTTGTATCTCCACGGGATGGATGTCGCGATGTTCACGTTGAACTTTCTCTGTTAGTGCATCCATCGTGTAAATGTGCATCACGGGTTCAGTCATATGTGGCGTCTTAAGTGCATCGTCGAGCTTGAACTCAATAGACTCGTCTCCAAACTTCATGACCAGTTTGCCTTCAGCGCAATAAATGACCATTTTCGCCATGTTGAGGAATGGTCTTCCCAAAATGACGGAGATCTTTGGATTTATCTCCATGTCCACAACTACAAAGTCCACGGGGAACCAGAATTCTCCCACTTGTACAACAACATTCATCAATATGCCTACGGGACTCCGTACGGATTGATCGGCTAAGGTGATTAGCACGCGCGTGGGCTGAAGATCTCCTACTCGATTAAACTTTTCAACAAGACACAATGGTAGCAAGCTTACACTCGCTCCGATATCGATTAGTGCATGCTCAATCTAATAATCGTAGATCTTACAAGGGATGACAAAATTACCTAGATCGGGCATCTTTTTAGCCAAGGTGGATGGTTGTATGAGCGAGTTTGTGACCATCACTACCTCATTGTCTATGGTTCTCTTCCTCATTATAATGTCCTTGAGGAATTTGGCATAAGATGGGATTTTCATGAGCGCGTTGTAGAATGGGATGGTGACTTGCAGCTTCCTTAGGAATTCCATGAATTGGGCGAATTGAGCATTGTCGTTCTGTTTCCTTTGACGCTGCGGGAAAAGTAGGGGTGGTGCCCTCGGGGCAGGTGCTACGTAAGGCAACTTCCTTTCTTCTTCCTCTTCGGTCTTCTTCTCTTCCACGCCTTGAGTGAGGGGTTGTCCAATTGTATTGCTCAAAGGCTCTCCTCTTGGAGCTGTGGAAGGCATTGGTTGCTCCACCGTATTTCCGCTCCTTAGAAAAATGTCGTTGACTTGCTTCTGGGGGTTCGTCTCGGGTTTCTCGGGGAGCTATCCGGGCTGTCGGCTAGACCCTTGGGCCAGCTGTGCCACTTGCGTTTCCAGGAGCTTTAAGTGTGTCTGGAAACCGTCCATTCTCTTCCTCATGTCATCTTGTTCAACCTTTCATTTACCGCCGCTTTGGATGAGAAATCACGGTTGTAGTCTTCGACCTTCTTGCCCCCTCCCTTGCCATGTTCTCGATCAAATTCTCGAGTTGTTAGAAAGTGAGGTTGCTGAGGGAACCACCACCCGCTGCTACAATCATGAAGCGTGTGGTCTCTTGGAGACCTTGCATGAAGCTCGTGATGAGGTACCTCTTGTCCATTCCATGATGCGGACATATGTGTTGATAATTCTTGAAGCGCTCCCATGCATCATTTAGAGTCTCGCCTTTTTCTTGTAGGAATGAATTTATTCGGTTCTTGGCGAGCAGCGTCCTATGGTCCGGGAAGAATTGTTGTATGAATCACTGCTTTAGGTCATTCCACGAAGTAATCGATGCAGTAGGCAAGTTGAACAACCAATGTTGTGCTGCATCCTTGAGCGAGAATGGGAATGCGAATAAGTATAGATCTTCCCGTGTGACTCCCGTGCCAACTTTAATGGTGCTGCAGAGCATTTTGAAGTCCGTGAGGTGCGAATTTGGATCCTCATTCTCCATTCCTCTGAAAGCAGAGTTATTGAGCATCTGGATGAAGGCGGGTTGTAGCTCAACTTGGTTTTCTATCGGAGGAGCCATGCATGAAAGCAATTGAGTGTGCTTTGGGGAGGTGTAGGCTCCATAAGTTTCTTCAGCAGCAGCCATTTCGGGGTTATTGGTGTGACCTTTTCCGCTGTTTGCGCTGGGGCTTTCGCTGTCGGTTCCTTCCTCTCCGGAAGCGTATGTCTCTTGACTGCTCTCTTTATCTACTTTGGATTCAGAATCTGCAAGTCTAATTCTCCTCTTTTTGCGCAAGCTTTGTAGTGTTCTCTCAACCTCGGGATCGTATATGAGTAGCTTTTGTGTGGAGCTTCTCATACAATGGTGCCTGCACAACAATAAACGAACAACCAAAGTGCATATCTGAAGTAGATAAAATAGGCTCGATAAAAGAAAAAGAAAAGAAAATGCTGAAAAATGACTAAGAATCCGGAAAGGACTAAATCTTAATCTAGCTAATTCCTAATCTAGGCCGTAATTAGTCCTCGGCAACGGTGCCAAAAAAATGATGTGGGAATTATCAAGCTATACAAATGCCTAATTTCCACTTACCGCAAGAGTACGGATCGGTGTAATAAAAGGGTCGAACTCTGGGGACTAATGCAACCTAAGCTAAGAATATGACTAAACTAAGACGGGTTGAATAGATGGTGGTGTGATATGAATCTCTAAAACACTAAGGTAAATCGTGACAGCGATGGGAAGATGCGGAAGACTTGACAATTAAGAACACTACGGGTTTTGGATTATCGGGATTTGCATGGATGTAACAAACAAAGGATCATAAACCTATCGAACTATCTTGACAGTGGGGAATTCGTGCTCTGAAATAAGGAATGATTCTGCCGAACCTAAACCTCCTAACCATAATTACATGCAATCCTACCTTCCAGCAGCGATTAACTCGTGATTATGATAGCGTTAAGCACGCAATCCTAATTCCCAAGTCGATTAACCGACCGGTCAGATTCTCATTAATCAAACTTAATCTACAATCAACAGTTCCGGATTCATAATTTAACCTTCCAGCTAAACAGAAATTCCTAGGTTACTAAGCGGGCAACACTATTATAAAACGTTTACGATGTTGATTGTAGAACCGGAGATCAAGAAAGTTTCGATAAATCTAAGCATTAACGCATAATCCAAACATCCATTACAAACCCAATATCCCTAACCCATAGCTGGAAATCTACTCACTCATGGTTTCTACTGTGAAACTAGAGAAATTAACCCTAGACATGATAAAGATTAAGAAATACGATTTCTCGATCTTCCCTTTCTTGTTACCGACGTCCGGATTGATGTTTCTCTCCTTCTCCAGCTTCTCCTGAGTCTTTCCTGATGAATTTCAGTCCCTTCCTTGCCCTAGCCGTCACCCTCTGGTTGTTGGAATCGATCCCTCCCTCTTTTGCTCGTTCAAACACTTAAAACAGGTTGTTGCGAGAAAGACGGCCCCCGCGGGCTAGGTGCATTACCTGATCGGGCATCAATCAACCCGAGCGGGTCAAGGTATCCGCCCGAGTAGGGTGGAATGCGATTAACCTACCCGATCGGGTTCCACTCCTGCCCGAGTCGTGTGATTTTTTTTGGAACTTCTGCGTAACTTCAGCCCGAGCGGGCTAAGATTAGAGCGCGCCTGGGTTCGTGTTTCTCACACAGCATAAGCGGGTATACATTCAGCCCGAGCGGGCTGAAACTCTGTCCAGGCTTATGATCGGTGTTTCCTTTGGTTCCATGGCCTGAATTTGCTCCGAGTGATTTGTAGCTTCCAATATGTGCGGTTGAATCCAAGAATTTGCATTCTAAAGCTCGGTTAGGCCTTGTCGCCTTAAAACCTGAAAATCAACAAAAGGGATTATATAAAGAATGTTCGTGTCAGATTTGTAACTCATGCTATATAATATATGCGAAAATGATGCAAATGTCTAGCCTAAAACTGATACATACTACATGTTATCATAGTGAATAGGGGGAACTTAAAAAATACCCCTGTAAAGCTAAAACACTTCAAAAATATCCTTCCCTGAAAAAAATAAACTTCAAATATACCCTTAAAATATTGATAACCCCATATTACCCTTGTCCTTTAATTAGTCGACAATTTTTCTCTCTCCTCCAGAGCACCTTGATTTCTCTCTCTCCTATGGTGCGAAAATTACTATGCTCCCACACTACAACAGATTCGACAAAAGTAGCTTGAAATCGGCATCAGATTCACTGCCAAATAGGTTGAAATCGTTTGTTGTCAACAAAGAAGCTTGCAATTAAGCACGTTCCGCAGAAAAACCAGGTATGTACAGTGAGTTTTTCCTGTTTCTCTTGTGTTTTTCTTGTTTCTTTTGTGAGTTATGAAAACGAGTCTTTTATTATTGGTGTATTCACACGTTTGCACTGGGATATAAGACTCGTTTATTGAAAACGAGTCATATTTATTGAAATGTCAAATGATCGCAATGAGTGATTGGGTCACGGAGTCGCACGGTCGTATTGTTGCAGTGGGTCACAGAATCGCACGGTCGCACTAGGTCACAGAGTCTCATCGAGGGGTCAAAGAGATAAAAGGTCAAAGGGTCGCAGGGGTCCAAGAGTCGCAGGGGTAGAAAGGTCATTGAGGTAAAGGGGTCACAAAGGGGCCAAAGGGCCACAGGGGTTAAGGGTCGTAGGGGTACAAGGGTCGCAGAGGTACAAAGTCACAGTGGCACAAGGGTTGCAGAGGTTCAAGGGTCGAAAAGGGGTACAAGGGTCAAAGAAGGGTCAAAGGGTCGCAGGGGTACAAGGGTCGCAGAGGAGTCAAAGGGTCGCAGGGGTACAAGTAGAGGGGTCAAAGGGTCGCAAGGGTACAAGGGTCGCACGGTCGCACTGGGTCACATAGTCTTATCGAGTCGCACGGTCGCAGTGGGTCATAGAGTTTACCCTCTTTCATGTTTTTGTTACAGGTGTAATGGATTCAGTGGATAAGAAAATCACACTGATTTATTTTTGTATGATGGTAAATGGGAAAAAACCCAAATGGAGAATCTGAATGGGTTGGTAAAGTTCGGGAAAATCAGAGAGTATTTTTCTATTGTCCTCCGGTTAGTCTGACATACCAGCAACTGATTGTTGAGTTATGTGCAAAGATGATGGTGAGAAATAATACAATGAAGTTGAAGTTATGCTATTTGTCTCATATTTGTGAAAATAAGAAGCCGACATATATAATGAATGACAAGCATCTTATTTGTTATCTGTTCGATTGCATAAGAGGAATTCGACCACTGCTGTATGTGGAGATAGAATCGGCAAGTGTGAAGTATGAAATAGAAATTGAGAGGGAAATTGAGCCTCTAATTACTACTTTTGGAAGCATTTCTAAAGAAGGTGAGGATTAAGCTGTTGTAGATTATGATGACTGTGTTATTGTAGGTCCAAATAACAAAAGTAGAGTTGGGATTAATCCGACGGAAACAATAAATATTTTGGATTAAGATAATTCTGATAGTGAACGTACATGCGGGTTTAGAGAAGATGGTGGGTGTGCCATGAATGTGGTAGTTGATGAAGTTGTTTGTGGCAGTAATAAAGTTGCTTCTTATGTGCCAACAAAGCATAAGTTTTGTGATGGTGAGAACAACTTGGAAAGGGTAGTTCACGAGAAGGCAGACATCAAAAATAATATCTTCGAGTTCGAAGATGGGTGGCATCTTCAAATTGGGTAATAGTTTGATAGCAAGAAGGATGTACATGCATTTGTAAGGAAGGGTTCAATTGAAGCTTCCTTTAGATATACAACATTGAAATCTGATTCGAAGCTGTTGGAAGTATGATGCAAGTTTGCCGGAAGTGGTTATAAATGGAAATTACGCGTGGCAGCAATCCCAAATTCCAAACGGTTTAGTATGCGAACACACCATCCCATTCATAATTGTTCACCTGTATCGAAATGGACCGAAGCTACAAAGGGTACAACGCAATTGGTTAAGGATTATTTGAAGGAGGAATATGCCGGGAATTATGAAACACCTCCAGCAAAAGAATTGATTGCTCATGTAAAAGCAAAGTACGGTGCCAATGTATCGTATTTGATGGCATTAAGACGCAAATGCGGTGCTCAAAAGGAGATTCGTGGTGATGACTTTGAACATTATAGGAGGCTTCCAAGGTGATTGCACATGTTTACAGAAAGAAATCTCGGATCTGTCGTAAATCTTCAGCTCGACAGTGATGGGAAAAGCTTCAAATACCTTTTTATGGCTGTCGGAGCGGCTATAAGAGGATGGAAATACATGCGTAAAGTGGTTGCTGTGGATGCAATATTTCTGATAAGAGTGTAAAAGGGAGCATTGTTTGTAGCGACCGCGCAAGATGGTGAATATCACCAATATCCTAATGCATGGGGAATAGTGGACATAGAGAAGAACGAATCATGGGCGTGGTTTATGTCAACGTTGAAAGAGGTTATTCCAGATGGACGTGATATCATTGTGACATCTGATCGCCATAAAAGCTTGATCAAAGTAATCAAACAAGTGTATAAAACGACCGAACATGTTTTTGTGCGAGTCATATATCGCCAAATATAAAGAGCTACGTCAATAAAGGGCATGGTAGAAAGACTTCAAAGGATGATACTCTAGTGGAAATGTTCTTCAAATGTGCAACACCATACACAGAGAACGAATTCGAAGTGCTATTGAATGATTTGAAGGTTAGGTACAAAAATGACTTTTGTGACCGTTGTGACCTCCTCGACCCTTGTACCCCTTTGCGACCCTTGCACCTCTGTCACCATTGTACCCTTTTGCGACCCTTGCACATCTGCGACCCTTATACCACTCTGCGACCCTTGTACCTCTACAACCCTTGTACCTCTGCGGCCCTTGTACCCCTCTGCGACCCTTGTACCTCTGCGACCCTTGCACCTCTACGACCCTTGTACCGCTCTACGACCCTTTACCTCTGCGACCCTTGTATCCCTTTGTGATCCTTGTACCTCTGCGACCCTTGTACCTGTGCGATCCTTGTACCCCTTTGCGACCCCCTTAGCCCTACGACCCTTGTACCCCTATTCGACCCCCTTACTTCTGCGACCCTTGTACCCCTGCGATCCTTGTACCTCTGCCACCCTTTTGACTGTTGTGACCTTTGTGGCCATTTTTTACCTTTGTGACCTTTGCGCAGGTATCTTAATGTTGTAAAGTATTTGGAGAAAGAGAAACTTGATCCTGTTAAGTGGGCAAGATTTAAATTTAAGGGGGAAATGTACAACTTATTAACCACTAATGGCGCCGAGTCAATAAATTCAACATTGAAGAAGTAAAGAAAGTTTACGATCCTAGGGCTTTTAGATATTTGTTCGGGAAAGACAGTGGAATGGTTCAATAGGTATAGGTTGGAAGCAGCTACCAGTGATGATTCTCAAAAGTTAACACCTTACGTTGAGAAAATGTTACATTACATAAGGTCTTGGTAATCGGCAGACTCAGACATCGTGCTGTATCCGCGGTACCTAAGGTCACACACGACTCTCTTTACTTTTTGACCTTTGAGACCTTATGTAACCTTTTTCTTTCCTTTTTTTCTTTGAATGGTTTTCCAAATTTTTTTGTAACCTTTCTGACCTTATGTAACCTTATATAATTTTTTTTGTAACCTTTATAACCTTTGTGACCTTATGTAATCAATATTTAAACATTGATAATGTCTTATTTTGCATCTATTGTTCTTAATTACGTGAAATCCATAAAATCTTCGACTCTCAATAAAATTAAGTTTAAACGGGAAACAAATTCGACTCATGCGACCCAATATGACCCCTTATGGGACCCTTAATCGGATTAAATTAGAATAAAGTTTAAACGGGAAACCATACGACTCATGCGACCCAATATGACCCCTTGTGTGACCATCAAAGGGATTAAATTATAATCAAGTTTACGGACCCCATCCGACTCATGCGACCAATATGACCCCTTGTGCGACTCAGTAGATCCATGCGACCACATATGACCCATGTGCGACTCATGCGGCTCATGCGACCCATGTGACCTCATGCGACCCATGCGACTCATGCGACCTCATGCGACCCATGTGACTTATCGTTTTGCTGTCAGACTCCTATCTTCCGACCCATGTGACTTGACGTTTTGCAGTAAGACTCTTGTCGTCCGACCCAAGTGACTTGTCATTTGCTGTCAGACTCCTATCTTCTGACCCATGTGACCCTTCCGACCCATCCGACCCATGTGACCCTTCTGACCCATGTCTATAAGTTAACGTCTACGTCTCTTCTCTTAGTATGTGGATCTAATCCCAATTTCTATGAAAAATCTTTTTGAGCTTTGTGACCTACATGACGCAGGTGACCTAGTCGACGCAGGTGACCTGGTCGACGCAAGTGACCTGGTCGACGCAGGGTATTGTGCTATCTATGTGTTACTCAAGGTCTTGGTAATTGGCGAACTCGGTCTCTATGCAGTCACTGACGAGTTACGGGGGTTACCTAGGTGATGGTGTTGGGTCACTCTTGAAATGTGTCTGGAAAACGAAGTACATGGCAGGAGATAACTCTGCACTGCAATACCAAACAAGAAAAAAAGCAAAAGACTCGAAGACGGAGTACATGGCAGGAGAAAACTCTCGGCTAATGACCTATTTCTTAAGTGGAAATAGAATGCGTGCAGAGTCTTTGATTGATGTTGTAAATGTATTGTTTTGATTAAGAATCTTTGATCGACCCTTGCGACCCTCAATTGGCATTAATTAGTTTGACGTTGTAAATGTATTATTTTTATTGGTTTTTGTCATTTTATCATTATAAACCCGTAAATTCGTCGAATTCGCATCTATTGATCAATATATGTGACCAAGCGACCCATGTGACCCATGCGACCCTCAATTGGAATTAATTACTTTACGTTGTAGATGTATTGTTTTGATTGATTTTTTGACATTTTATCATTATAAACCCGTAAATTCGCCGAGTTCGCATCTATTGATTAATATATGTACCATGCGACCCATGCCAATATTAATATGCCATTATCAATATATTTGAGTTCTATATGTCTAATTTAGAATAAATATAGACAATAATATAAATAATATTGACATTTGAACAAAATGTTAAATTCATTTTTTGAAATTTTCTCAAACTCATCCGACGAGTTCTTAAAATACTAGTATCATTTTTGAAACACAAGCATTGGTTATACACAACTCAACTAGGACACATGGGTCATAATTTGTTTTAACCATTGATTGATGTTTTAAATGTATTGTTTTGATTGGTTTTTGTCATTTTATCATTATAAACCCGTGAATTCGTCGAGTTCACATCTATTGATCAATATATGCGACCATGCGACCCATTCGACCCTCAATTGGCATTAATTAGTTTGAGGTTGTAAATGTATTGTTTTGATTTTTTTCGACACTTTATCATTATAAACCTGTAAATTCGTAGAGTTCACATCTATTGATCAATATATGAGACCATGCGACCCATGAGATCCATGCGACCCTCAATTGGCATTAATTAGTTTGACATTGTAAATTTATTGTTTTGAGTGGTTTTTGAAATTTTATCATTATAAACCCATAAATTCGTCGAGTTCGCATATATGCGACCCATGAAACCCTCAATTTATGCGACCCATTCTAATGATCCATATATGCGACCCATGCGACCCTCAATTTATGCGACCCATTCTATTGATCCATATATGCGACCAATGCGACCCTCAATTTATACGACCCATTTTATTGATCCATAAATGCGACCCATGCCACCCTCAATTTTGATTGGTTTTTGACATTTTATCATTTTCACCAAAATTCCCGTCGAAATTTTCACCAAAATTTGAAAAAACATAACTGTGTGATCATGTCTTTTCGACTCCATCTAACGACGATTCGATGTCTGGGTCATGTCTCTTCGAATTCCAGCTGTTTCCTTTTTTCAAATAACGACACAATTTCTCTCTCTAACTCTCTTCATCTTCCATCAATTTTTTTTCTGAAAATGCCACATTTCCCTCATTTCTTCAGAGAGATTTTCCATGCTATTTGGAGAAGTACATTGTAATCTTCTTTATTTATCTCTCTGTCGGTATGTTATATGTAGAGAATTACAAATTTGACTATGTTTTTCGTTTTTTGTTATAGGACATCCCGAAGATCCTCTTCGATGAGTATTTTTATGGGAAAACGAGGGACAACAACACGACAACGCTTAAAATGAATGCGTCTAACAGAACATGGAAAGTCAAGTTGGATGGCTCCAAATTCACTGATGGGTGGAAAGATTTCTCCAACGACCTAAACTTAAGTATTGGGATTGCTTACTTTTCCGTCGCGAAGGTGACATGGTTTTTTCCTTCACCAAGGCCACTCCTGCTCACAGGATTTTCACGGTACCAGTCACTCATTCAAATCTGGCCGTAAATGCAGTGATAAATAACCTCAAACCGATTCACCATATTTAGTTTGGTTATTTATTTGATTTTTATTCCTTTCTACTGATGTAACTTAGGTGATGTCGCAGACACTTTCTATAGCGTTTGCAAGGTCGAGAGGTCTTTGCCATAGACGATGTAAGATTCGTCTGATGATTTGTTACAAAATGCCGTGGGAGGCATATCTAAGGCCCCATGGCCTGTGGTGGCGCTACCATTAGAGTGGGTTGGAGAAAGTTTTGTCTCGACCATGGACTGACCGAGGGTTGTTCCCTCCAAGTCGAAATGTATGAGAATGGAGCAACACCTCTGCTTCATTTTTTCTCTCAAACAGGGGCTAACAATAACAATGTTCGATTTTTGTTGTAATTTGATTGCTCTAAACCTCCTTTGAACAAGAACCTTTATTTGAACTTGAACTTCATGTGTGTATTTGGATGATTTTTTTACAATTATTCAATAGTAAGTATTATTGTTAGTATCGCTATTTTTGTGGATTTACTATTATTGTAACAAGGGTCATAGAGGGACAAGGGTCTTAGAGGTCCAAGGGTCACAGAGGTCCAAGGGTCGCAGAGAACCAAGGGTCGCAGAGTTCCAAAGGTCGCAGATGGACAAGGGTCGCAGAGATTTGAATCAATTATTTGTAAATAATTGTATTTGTAAATAATAAATTATTCATATTAGTTGTAAATAATTTGTAAATAATAAATGATTTTTATTTATTATTTGTAAATAATTTGTAAATAATAAATTATTTTTATTATTTTTAAAATTTGTTTCATATCACAACAACCAAACTCCGGTCGCAGAGGTATAATGGTCTCGACCCTTGTACCTATGCGATTGTACCACACTGCGACCCTTGTACCCCTTTACGACCCTTGTATCCCTCTGCGACCCTTGTACCCCTCTGCGACCCTTGTATCCCTCTGCGACCTTAGTATTCTAGCGACCCTTGTACCTCTGCGACCCTTGTACCTCTCTACGACCCTTGTATCGCTCTGTGACCCTTGTACCTTTGCAACCCTTGTACCTGTGCGACCCTTGTACCCTTGCAGTCATGTCTTTTCAAATTCGATCTGACGTCGATTCGATTTCTGAGTCATGTCTTTTCGAATTCCAACCGTTTTCTTTTTTTCAAATAACGACACACTCTCTCTCTAACTCTCATAATCTTCCATCCATTTTTTGCCGAAAAATGCCACATTTCCCTCATTTCATCCAAATAATTCTTCCAAGGTTTCTAGAGAACTACCTCGTAATCTCCTTCTTCTCTCTCTTTCGATATGTTAATGTAGAGAATGTACAGATCTTTGACTTTTTCTTCGATTTTTGTTACAAGACATTCCGAAGAGATTCTTCGATGAGCATATTTACGGGAGAACGAGGGACAACAACGTGGCAACGCTTAAATCGGATGTGTCTAACAAAACATGGGAAGTCAAGTTGGATGGCTCAAGATTCACTGATGGATGGAAAGATTTCTCCAAGGACCATGATTTTTGGTATTCGGGATTTCGTAGTTTTACGTCCCGAAGGTGACATGGTTTTTCACGTCACCGGTTTCAGATATGATATGTGTAATCTAAAATATGCATCATATATGTCATTATCATCTGCAGAAGTAGCGTCATCTTCTTCTGCGTAGAGGATTTTCACGGTACTAGTCACGCGTTCAAATCTGGGCGTAGATTCATTGGTAAGTGACCTCAAACTGATTTATTCGATTCATCAAATCTTGCCATAGATGCATTAGTTTGGCGTCGTTGTAAATTTATTCGTTTATCGCAGACACTGCCAATAGGGTTTGCGAGGTCAAGAGGTCTACCGTAAAGAGTCGCTGAGAGACAAGGTTCGGAGGGGGACAAGGGTCGCTGAGAGGCAAGGTTCGGAGCGTCGGAGGGGGACAAGGGTCGTTGAGAGACAGGTTCGCAGGGGTCCAAGTGGTCGCAGAGGTACAAAGGTTGAAGGTAGACAAGGGTCGCAGAGGTCCAAGTGGTCACATAGGTCAAAATGGTCATAGAGGTCTAAGTGGTCGCAGAGGTCCAAGGTCACACGGGTCCAAGGGTCGGAAGGGTCCAAGGGTCGCTGAGGGACAAGGGTCGCACGGTCCAAGGATCGTTTGTAAATAACTTTATAAAAGATTTTTATTCTTTGATTATAGAAGATGTAATTTGGTACATTGTTCTTTTTTAACTGTTTATTCATATTATTTGTAAATAATTTTTATTTTTTGGGAATGGATAATTCAGCTTTGTACATTGTTAGTTTTTAAAATTATTCATATTATTTGTAAATAATTTTTTAATAATAAAGCGTAAAGGTCGCAAGGATCCAATGGACGCAGAGGGACAAGGGTCGCAGAGGGACAATGGTCATAGAGGGACAAGGGACGTAGAGGTACAAGGGTCGCAGAGGTACAAGGGTCGTATTGTCAAGGGTCGAATGGGTAAATGGGTCGCCTTGTCCCTCTGCGGCCCATTTACCCGTTTGACCTTGACCCTATGACCATTTTACCCGTTCGACGCTTTTACCCCTGCGACCATTTTACCCGTTTGACCCTTTTACCCCTGCAACCCTTTTACTCGTTCGACCTTTTACCATGCGACCCATTTTAGCCATTCGACCCTTTTACCCCTGCGACACTTATGAAGAAATTTTAAACTATTTTTAAAAAATAACAATGTACCAAATATCTAAAAAATAACAATGTAGAAACAAAAAAAAAACAATGTTCCAAAATATTAAGTTAGTCTCGGGGTGGACGACATGTATCGTCAAATATTCAATATGTTTGCCACATGGATAGTTCAATGTGCTCATCAGCGCCTGACCCATACATTTTCCATTACTAAATATATCAGCCACCATCTTCTCACGCATGGAAGGAACTTGGTCGCCGCATATGTAGTGCAAAAATTGACGTCTTATAAATATCGAGGCTTCTACGTATTTGAAGGTGTAAACACCATAGTCATTCCCGCTTTTGTTCTATGAAAGACCTTCATAGTACTCATACTTCCATTCATCTTTTCCAGAAGCCAAAGAATCGAACCCTCCGAGAAAGAGCATCTTGGGGACAACTTTTCTTAACTTCTCAATCACCGGATCGATATGCATTTCCTTGAGTCTGCTCTGGCATTCGTATACCGTGATGCATCGAGTCGCGAAATCCGCTTTGATGGCTACCCAATGACATCTTACATATCGACTTGTGAGCGATGGAATGTTTAGAATCGCTCTGAAGCCGTTGTAATAATTCATTGGTTTCGTACTTTTGAATGGAAACTTGCCATGCAAACAATCACTAAGATATTCCAGAAAAGTGTCCATATCCTCGTACATCCACAGCGTGAGCGTCTGCATGAAAGCAACAGGACACACGTAAAGTTCTTATATACCCCGGGGAATGTATTTATGCGACGATACAACATCAACAATGCCTCATCCAATTGCTGCAAAACAAAAAAAATAAATTAACACACATCAATACATATGACACAAAATGACCTCTGACTTCGGGTTTAAGAAACTTACATCATCTTCAAGCCATACGTTGGACTTTAATATGTTCTCCTAAAACTCTGGCCCCTGGGGAATGTTTAGATCATATTTCCACCAACTCTCATGTCCAAGATTCGTCAAGAACATATATAGAGCAGTCAACTTTTCACCTCTAGCGTTAATGAATGAAGGTTCTCGGGTTATCACGCCCTTTACTAATCCCTTGGGCTTCCACTAAAAATGTCGTAGCCCTACAGGTTCTTGAACCACCTTTTTATTGGGTTCTTGAACCACCTTCTTATCGGATTCTTACTCTTTTCGCTCATCAACATCTTTCCCTCGCCCTCTTCCTCGCATTGTTCTTGCTCTTTTCGCCGGTGGAAGTTCAACATATGCCTTCCGTGGTCTTAAAACTCATTTAAGTAACATCGGAGATTCAACAACTACACAAAATTTACTTCATTAAAATTATGGTGACCTATGCGACCTTTTGTGACCCATTCGACCCATACGACCAATGCGATTGTGACTCAAAAGTTATTAATTACTTGGTCGTACTTCAACATCAATGACACTAAGTTTTGGTGTTCCCCCTTCTGCGACATGATCTGCTGGAGTATCCTCGGAAGGAATCTCCTTATCATTAGAGTGGACCTCTTTGACAGGATCCATTTAAGTATCCTCAGTATCGGGGACATATTGGACAGGATCCACTGGAGTATCTTTGACATGAACCTTCTCAGCGGGGACGTCCGAAGGACCCACTGGAGTCTTCTCAGCTGGAACGTCCTTAGCGTGGTCCTCTTTGTCGGTGACTTCATCCACTGGAGCATTTGCATAAAATTACTTCATTTATTAGACTTATCGTTCGTTACTTGATGTGACCCATGCGACCCAAGCGACTCTAGCGACTTATGCGACTCTGCGACTTATACGACCGTGTGACTTATGAGTCTCTTGCGACCCATGCGACTCTTGCGACTAATTCGACTCAAATGAACTTTATTACTAAATATTACTTACTTGATGGAACTTCATGTACTGCAACGACTGTAGTAACCTCTCTGGAAATGATATTTCAACTAATCTCGAAATGTTTTTCATATCCTCTTCTGAGCCATCTCCAAAGTTATTTTCAGCCTCTAACTCAACAGGCTATTCGCTTGGCTCTTGTCTTGACATTGGATATGGACGTCGAAGGAATTCAAAATCATCATCTAACAGTGTCGGAAGATTGGTTTGCGGTGCTCATATCTTTCTCGGAAGATTTTGATTTTTTCTTTACAGCACCTTCGGGATTTGTCGCCTTTGATTTTGGATTAGGCAAATGAAACCCGACATCCCTTAGAAGGCCTCTGACGACGTTGATGATTCTTTTCTCCAACTTCTTTATTTCCTCTATTAATTTCTGCTCTAGTGTCAGAAGGACTGCAACTTCTTCTCCTTCAGCTTCATCCTCACCTTCTCTTTCAGCTTTAGCTTCAATAACACCTACCTTTCCTTTGTCTTTGTCATCTTCAACATCTATTATTTTTTCATTCACGATCTTCTTCCTCTTAGTCCCATTTCCTTTCCCCTTCTTTTGATCACCAAGAGATGCTTTTCGCGTCAGCAGTTCTTGCTTACGGATGTCCTTCCAACAAATACCCTTCGGATTTTTACGAAGATGTTCCATCCATATCCGAACATCAGGATCGTGGCATCCCTCGTAATCCTCCAGATCAAAAAGTAAAGCTTCCTCTTTGTGTTCAGCAAGAAGAATACTTCAAATATCTTGAAAAACAAAAAATAACCATTATTACCCTCTGTGTAATTGTTACCCTTGTGACCCTTGTGTAATTGTTACCTTAGAATCTTCGATCAACCTTATCACATCTACATACTTCAGGTTAATACTGGATTTAACCATCTTCTTGCACATTGTTGGGCATGATGGATCCACATCCATAACATCAACATACATCCCTTTCCGCTCTAACTAAGGATGGTTTCGAATGGAAGTAACTGAAACATTAAAACAAAATGATAAGAATGCAAAAAGTACAAAAACATTGAAGTTATTCGAATAATATATACAACTTACCATTAGTGGGATCATGAAACCATCACAATACCATTTTGGTTTCGGTGATTCCCCGCTAACGTGCTTGCAGCAAGTCTCCACAATCTTCTCGAATGTGTAACGCCCCCATGGAAAGCCTTCACAAAAATCCAAGTCATCAACCATGTCAATGAGATCATGGCTGATAAAGTTGTTTGCTGAAGGCTAATGAGCCATAACTTGCGTCAACAACATCAAAGTTGCCAACCTCGTTCGGTCGTCGGGATTCTTCGCCTTCACAAGCTTTTCACTGACTTGTGCGGGGGTCACCTTTTCACAACCGAAATTCTTCAGCCCGAATGTATCACCCCTTTTGGACTCCCATCCTTTGGGATATGATCCGTATTTCAATCCAAAAATTAGTGTGTGATCCACTATAGAGCAATCTGCAAAATGACCAATTAAGAATACATTAGACTTCTACCGACTCAAGTGACCCATGCGACTCAACCGACACTTGCAACCCATGCGACTCAACCGACACTTTGTGACACTCAACCGACTCACTGAGACTCAAGCGACCCATGAGACTCAATTGACCCATGCAAGCCATGCGACTCAAATGACCCTTTGACCCTTTGCGACACTCAACCGACTCACTGAGACTTAAGCGACGAATGTGACTCAGTTGACCAATACGACCCATGCGACTCAAACAACCCTTGGACCCTCTGCGGCACTATACCAACTCGCTGAGTTTGAAGCGACCCATGCTATTCAAGCAACCCACGGGGCATAATATCAAATGAACCATGTGACTCAATGACACAAGCAACCCATGCGACTTAAACGACCCTTTCAACTCAATGACACAAGCGACCCATGTGACTCAAACGACCCTAGGACCCCTTGCGACGCTCAAGCGACCATTGCGACCCAACCGACTCACTGATACTTAACAGATTCACTGAGCCAAAGATGGTCATGCAACTCCTACGACTCTTTCGACTCATCGACTCACTGACACTCACACCCGTTTCAAATCAATAAACCATTTTGCGACTCGACATCCTGCAAAACCCTAGAAATCGATCTACTTACACTTATTGACGCCATTGAAGATTGACTCGTGCTCTCTTCTTCACTGTTGCTGTTGCTGATTCTAGTCATTTCCTTCTTTCCAACTTCAAATCGATCCCTCTCAAGTTCAAAATCATTTTTTCTTTATTGCTCTAAACTTTGAAACAGGTCTTCACGTCGCCAAACTGTTCGTCTTTCTTGCTTTTGACACGTTCTGCAGTTTTTCACACGTTCGAAAATTAAGGTAAAATTTTTCTTTTCGTCAGTTTTTTTATCCTATTTAATAATTATTTTCACGAGGATATTTTTGAAGTGTTTTAGCCCTAGGAGGATATTCCTGATATTCTCCCTAGTGAACGAGAACAAAGGATCAAGTGGGGGAACCTTTTTATTCACACGATAATAATTCTAGAAGAGAAGAATAAAGTCCAACATATTCTGCAAATTATATATATAAAAGTAGAATGTTTTCCTCTCTTCTCCTTAAGCCACCTAAGCATCCACATCATCAAATATATTTTTAATATAAAAAATAAATATTAACTCTTTACATTAATTTTATATTTACGTTACATTAATTTTATATTTATGTCAAAATTAATATTTATTTTTTATTGGTTGAGTTGCACTAGCTTTCGATTACTTTCTCAAATCCCTGATTTATCTATCTCTGGATCGTAAACTAGATCAGCACTACCGACACTTCTCATGCACTAGTGATCTGCACAAGAAAAGACAAACACAAAGGAAAACGTGTGAGCTCCGAAAAGTAAAAGAAATTGATTCAAGAAAAAGAACGTAAAACAAAAATCACAAAAAAGAAATAAGACTCCAGAAAAGGACTATGTCCTAATCCAAAAGTATTCTAACTCTAAAACTGTAATCAATTCCCCGAAAACGACACAAAAACTTGATGTGGTTAATCTCAAGTAATAATTACCTTGACTAACGCTTCTGCAAGAATACAGATCGTATAGTAACAGGGTCGAACACAAGGAATTGATGCAACTCTAACGCTAGTAAACTGATGAATAGGATGGTAAAAATCAACGAGTGTTTAGAATGCAAATAAAACTAAACTAACTAATTAAAGATTTAAATTCAATTAACTAAATACCACAGGTTTCGAGAGATCCACGATGATGCAATGAAGTTATAACATGATCATTGGTCTTAGATATTATCACGAGTTCAGGGAATTCAAGCTCTAATATAGGAACTGACTGGCATAGACTTGTCCACTACCTAGCGTGCGTACTACCAATCTCCCAATTGTGTAATCTCACCCACTAGGCACATTAAGACCGCTATCCAAATCCCTAGATTCCATCAACCGATCTAGCGTAGATTAAAAATTGATTAAATTCAAAATCATGGCTAAGTTCCAAAGTCTAATCCCCTAGCGTAGATTCATTAGACTTCTACAATCATTCATTCAAGTGGTGTACAAGAATGAAAGAAGTAAAAACAACCAATAATTCTGAAAATGATCAAATACCAAAAACATTCTTTCAAGTGGCGTACAAGAACAAAACCATTAAGAACCACCAAGCATTAAGAACACGACTTCATTACATATCGGCAAAGCTCTCTAACCTATGGCTATGGACCTACTCGGACATGAACTTAGAAAAAAAACGCAAAGGAATTCTTTATTCACATAGATAAAGAACAAGATTTCTCCTTGTTCCAATACCAATGTCTTCAACAACTCCTCTGTGATTCGGCTTCGTCGCCCCGTCCTTGTCCTCGTGTGCATTCTGCTCTTTCTCCTCTGTTCTGCTACACTATGTGTGTAAGTTTCTATCCGATTCCAGTCCGAATCTCGCCTTTCTTTGCTCCCCTCTCTTCTCTTTCCTCTTCTCTTTTCTTTCCTTTTCTCTTCTTTCCTCTTTGGCTGAGTGTTTTCCATTCTTCTCTCGTGATTTCCCTTTTGTTTCCCATGTCCGGAGCTTTCTTTTTCTCGTGTTGTAGTGCGCGTTTTTTCATGCCCGAGTGGGCACAAGAGTGAGTTCGGTTGGGCACCTCATGCATTGGGTGAGCGGTCAGGGTTCATACACGCCCCGACTGTGCTACACGTTCGGGTCTTTTGTTGTTTTCATGAACCCAGTCAGGCTCGTAGTGCTGCACGGTCGGGCATCTCATCTCCCTTGTGTTCCCGGTCGTGCATATGGGGTGAGATCGATCTTGCTGGTGGTGCTGCACGGTCGGGCACCTCATCTCTCTTATGTGCTCGATCGTGAATATAAGGTAAGATGGTCGGGCACTCCATCTGTCATATGTGCCTGATCGTGCAATGCTTTGTGCTCAACCGTACAGGTTGGTAATGTAAGGCCTTCGCTCGTGTTTGTGTTCAATGTCTTCATTTCCTGCAAATACACAAGAAAACAATGAAAGAGGACTAAGTGATGCTTAATTCCCAGTAAACTAACTACGAAAATTAACTAAAATATTATAACAAAATAGACGTTATCAATTAACCTAAAATTATTATCCATTACTATTATTTTTAATAGCCACTAACCTCATCTTGACCCGTTACTGCCGTTATTTCTTCATTGTTGTTGTTTCTTCACCAGTTACTTTTCAAATTTTTACTTCATCTCTCACAAATTCCTCCTTTCATCTTCCTTTAGTCCATCCTTTTCCACCACCACTTCCAAAATTCCAAGGTGTCGACGGTTGTGCCATATGCGACCTCAATTAAAGCGACCTCTTCTTAAACACACCATGCGAGGACTTCTCGATTCGACGAGTCGTCCTCTTCCACTGCAATTTCACAGCACCGCCGATTATGCTATTTAATGCTACTCGCCCAATCTGCATCGTCTCCTTAAAGGTGAATTTGAGGTATATTATGTTCTTCCAGATTTTTAGGGTAACACTTTCTCTAATTCAACGCATTTGATAGAGTTCGACACGTCGATCTCTCTGGAGACAGAGGAGAACCTTTTGGGAGGCGATCGAAATGATTGACAGTGGTAGAGTCTAGGGCATGGGCGAGCTTGGGGTGGATCCCGGAGATGGGATCAGGGAGAAGAAGATACAACATGGGCACTCCGAGAGACGAGGCCAAGAAGTTATGAATTTGGAGAGAGATTTGAGAAGAGAGAAGGCGCCATGGATGAAGAAGAGAAATCTCTGGTATGAATGGTTGTTGAAGAAAACACGAGCGGATGAGAAATAAGATCCCAATGGGAAGAAGTATCACTCGCTGGAGAGAAGACCCGACGATGAAAATCTGCGGTCTGAACGGTGTCTGAAGATGTTGAAAGAATATGACAGAAATACATAAAAGATGGAGTCTTGCTTTCAAGACATGAGATTTCATTAGTTCTTCACTTCGTAGTGATACATAAATCTGGACTTTTCATTAATATCAACTGTTGTAGCTTTCTGGTGTGTTTTCGAAGGCACTTGAATTAGACTTATCATGTAATTTACACGAGTGTATAAATAGAACTTACATGAATGTATGTGTGAAATTGGTTTCGGAATGTATAACTTACACGAAGCTAACAACTATTACAGGAGACTATAGGGAAAAGGTAGTACAAAAGCAAAAGACACGACATGATTCACCAAGGATACATTCTGCAAAATGAAAACGGTCTCATGTAATATTGGTTACCAATCAGTTCAATACAATATTTTGGGAATAGAAGATGTTGCATTGCAGTGCCAAAAGTTTTTAATCATATAACTAAGATTGTCAGAAGTATCACTCGCTAGAAAGAAGACCCGGCGATGGAAATCTGTGGTATGAATGGTGTCTGAAATCTGGATTTGTCATTAATAACCAAATGTTGTAGCTTTCTGGTGTGTTTTCAAAGGTGCTTGAATTAGACCTATCATGTACCTTATACAAAAGCAACTTCCAAGGCATTAAAAACTAAAATTGCGACTATAACAACTACATATAGCTGAAGTTGAGAAAGAACAAATATTGTCCGAAGATGTTGAAAGAATATGAGAGAAATACATAAAAATGGAGAATAAGTTGTAGATATTCCAATATCACATGCAAAGCCAATACAAACAAATTCAATAGATGAATTGAAGACAAAATTGAAGACAAAAGGTTTCCACTTATCCTGATTGGTTTACATGTTATCACTACAAAAAATAGGCAATTTCCAATGGACATATTCGTTGGAAATCGCCATATCTCTGTAGGAAAAAGCGATTCCCTACAGACGAAAATGGATCGAGAGCCGTTGGAAATCGCTCGTTGCAAATTATGATCAGTTGTGATTCCCAATGGGTTTACAATGGATAATATCTATTGAAAACTTCCAATAGATTTGTAATGGAATACTCCATTGGACGGTTGCAACGAATGACCGTTACAATGTGTGCAACGAATGTCCGTTACGAAATCGCAACGGATGTCCGTTATAATTTGTGCAACGGATGCCTGTTACATTTTATGCAACGGATGCTCGTTGATGGTTGGAAACAAGAGGTTTTAATTGTAAAGGATATACATGTAAAAAGGGTATAAACGTAATTTTTGTAATTAGGTCTAATTTTGTAATTAGGTCTAATGTTCTCTTTTGTACATATAGCCGTTTAGGCTCATTCTAATGAGATTATTCAGAATTCAAATTATCATGGTATCAGAGCCGATTAGGTCTAACGACAACCCTAACCCTAATTTTTGAATTTCTCGGCCACCCCTCCTCCTTCTCAAACCGCCGCCGCTCCTCCTCCTTCTTCGCGGCCGCCGTTCATCTTTCCTTTCTCCTCCACCCGTTCACCCTCTTTTTCTCCTACCTTACCATCGTCCCACCCCTCACAAAAAGCCTCCAACCCAGAATCCCTGGCCGTCGTCCTCGCCTTGTGCCTCCCTGGCCGTTGTTCTCGCATCGCGGCTCACGTCTCACCTAGCCTCTCGCCGCTCGTCTTGCGCCGCATCTCTTAACGTGTGCCTTGCCCCGCGACTTGCGTCTCCGCATCCCCTCCTCCATGGCCGGCCAAACCAGTAACCCTACCGCCCGTCTCTCCGATGCGGCTCCAACTTTCGATCCACAACATCCGCTCAGCACTCTTCTCACGGTCAACATGACCAACATTACCAAGCTGACGCCGACCAATTTCCTCACATGGAATGTTCAGATTCGAGCCCTCCTTGAAGGACATAATCTCCAATGTTTCATAGAGGACAATTCTATTGTTCCTTCGGACAAGATCCACCGCGATGGTGTGTCCATTGACAACCCTAATTTCCAGCCATGGAAGCAACAAGATCGTCTCCTCTTCTCAGCCCTCTTTGGAGCCATATCGGCCTCCCTTCAACCTCTAATTGCACGCGCCCCTTCCACCTACGAGGCGTGGAAGACACTCGCCAACACTTATGGAAAAACGTCTCGCGGCCATCTTCTTCAACTTCGTGAAAAAATCAAACGATGCTCCAAGGGATCTCAATCGATTGATGAATACTTGCGTGCAATCACGACCACCGCTGATGAACTTGCCTATTAGGGAAACCGCTGGATCATGAAGATCTCCTTGATGCAATCCTCGATGGCCTTCCCGAGGAGTACAAGCCGATTGCGGATGTAATCCGAGCGAAGGATACGGCTGCATCCGTTGAAGAAGTTCATGAAAAGCTTCTAAATCATGAGGCCAAATTGGCTACTGCCGAACCTCATCCTCTCTTGGCCGTGGCTCCCATCACAGCCAACCTCACGGCCGCACGCTCCCAGAATTGGTGCCGCCCGAATTCTCGCTCGTCCGGTCAATTCAATTGGTCTCGCCGTCCTCGTCAGCGTTCACCAACACGCCGTGGCTATCAAGGCCGGTGTCA
>CM071875.1:17042741-17065931 GCA_036759665.1 Gynandropsis gynandra
GCTTCTCCATGCTCAATCTCGTCCCGTTTGTCCCGTGATGATCCCCCAAGTTGCTCCTTAGCTCCGTGCATGTTCCTTTAGCTCCAAAATAGTCCAAATACGCGTAGAAACCTGTAAGAACATGAAAAGCACGAAAGCAAGTAAAACGGATACGGAATCATACGTAAAACATCACATATGTATCAAAAACGTCTCCTAAATCGTGCAAGAAATACGTATGAAAACGAGATGATCACATCCCACCACTTAGACCGAAAACATCGATCTCGATGTACTCATGTCAATGTGAACCTAAAATAGTTAAGAAACTTATCCATATTGACAGCGGAGTGCGTGTGGAATCGAATAATCCATAGAGAATGAATGGTAAAATATGTCCAACAAAGCAAGGAATGAATGATATACACGGAGATATGAATACTTAGGACTGAAACCTAGCAGGTGAAATGCAACTATAGATCATGGTTTCATGCACAACCACTAGACTAATCGATATCCAAAAGACTTTCTTAGCAAACCTAGACTATTTCACGATTTGACAAGGTCGCACAGTAATGACTAAAGCTTGAAAATTCATGCTAGATATCCATCCGTTTCTTAAAAAACTCAATATCTAATCCTAATCACATGCATGTTACTCGACGAGTACTCCACCAGACTTGAATGGAACGCCGTCTCGGTGTTCAAGACCGAAAAGAGAATCTCACACACCAAAACACGAGAATAGAAAGGTTAGAACGTGTCGAATTTAATCTGCATTATATATATACACATATATAATACATATATAATACATATATAATACAAATATACCATCATACATATACATATATATATATATGCATATATATAATAACATTAAAATTTTAATCTGCAATATATATATATACACATATATAATAACGTTTTATTAAGAACCGATAATAATACCAATATATATATAAATAAAAGAACATTATATTAATAATACAACTAATCTTGTATAAAAATTAAACAATTAATGATATACTGTTAACATCTGATTTGCTATATATATAATAACATTATATTAAAAAACAATAAACGTGTATATTTATTTATATATATATATACCGTACACTTTATATATGTATATATATATACACACACCGAATAAATGATATTTTTTTTAGTTGTGACTGATAATGTGGTGTTATCACAATTAAATATTCATTTAGAGAGTTTAAGCGTGATTAATTAGGTCTTATTTATATTTAATATACATTAATGAATTAAAGTGGTTTTGCACGTTAACAATTTTGATATATAATAACTCTGCATTAAATCTGCATATATATATATAGATATATATATAAAATCCCATAATACCAATAAAATAATTTTATATTAAGAATCCATAATATTACCAATATATATATATGCACATATAAAAAAATCATTAGATTAGTAATACAAATAATTTATTATTAGGTATAAAAATGAAACAATTAAAGGTATACCGTTAACATTTGATTTGCTATATAAATAATATATATAATATAATTAAATTAAGAAGAATAAGTACATTATAATGTAAAAAAACAATTACCAAGTGATAACGTTAACAATTTAATCTACATTAAATCTGTATTAAATTTTCATTATATATATATATATGTATTTATAAGGAAACATTAGATTAATAATACCGTTAAACATTTGATTTGCTATATATATATAATAACATTATATTAAGCAGCATAAAACGTGAACATTTTTTATTGATATATATATATATTAGATATTATCCGTCCATAACACACAGATTTTAAAATTATTAAAATTAAAAATAATAAATAGTTTAAATATAATATAAAATGTATAATTTTTAATTGATGAAAGATATATAGTTATATTGATTAATTATTTAATTTATAATAAATAATTATAAATACTTAAATATATTTAAGGTTAGATGAAAATAAAAAATAAATATAAAAGAGATATTATTTGATCTAATAGGTTTTTAATATTTTAATTATTTATTATATAATGAATTTAATTCTATATTTTTACAATAAATATTTGAATGGTGAACACAATAATAACACAAGAATAAATATAGAATCAAATTTATTATGTAATAAATAATCTATAGTTTTACAATAAATATTTGAAGCGTAGTGATCGATTATTACCAATTTTCATACTAATTTTAAAAATTCTTAAAATTCTAACTTTGATATTACAATTTTTTCTGAGTAAACTAATATTTTTTATAGGTGACACTTGAAGAACCGTTGTTTGAATTATAAAATAAAAGCCAATTAGTTAAAAATATCAATGAAATAAACAAAAATATACTTAATAATTATAAAGATACTTACTTTAAATTTGCAGAATTTACACAACAAGGTAACTTAAATTTGTTTTTTGTCGTTAAAGTAAATTTATGAGAATATCAAGATATATAAAAGAATAATGAATAGAAGTTATAGTGCTTTTAGGGGGAAAATTGATTTTTTAAACTAAAAGTAGGAAGTTATTGATATTCGTGGAAGTTAGACTAAATTAATAACTAAATTAAAAATTAATTATTAGGTTTTAAACTTTATTCTCTTTTAAATTTATATTTTTAAACAATTTATAATAAAAAATAATTTTAAAAATTAAAAATTATTGTCTTTAGTGAAGTTAAACTAATTAAACTAATTAAATTATTTATTTATTATTTCGGATATGTTAAAAAAGTAAAATGATCTAATACTAATTTAAAAAATATTTAAAATAAAATAAAATGATTTTAAAATTATAATCTAAGCATTTTAAGAAAAATTAAATTAAACTAAAATAAAGCATGATAATTCTTCTTAAACATAATTACAAATAAATAAAATGATTTTTATTTTAAAATGTTTTGTTGTTTAATCAATTAATCAAATAATTTTGTACATTGTTTAAAGAAAAAATAATATATTTGTTGAATAATATTTAAATTTAATGATTTTAAAATAAAATATTTAAATTTAACGATTTTAAAATAAATATTTTAAAAAATATTTTTCAAAATTTTCAGTTTTTGTTTTAGTAATATTCAGATATATATATATAATAAAAATAATCTATTATTAAGTATAAAAATTAAACAATTAAAGGTATACTGTTAATATTTGATTTGCTATATATATATATATTTTATCTATATATAATATCATTACATTAAGAACCATAAACGTGTACATTTATATATAATGTAAAAAAAAACTACCAAATTATAACATTAACAATTTAATCTACGTTAAATCTGCATTAAATCTGCATTAAATTTGCATCATATATATGTACATATATACATAAAATAAGGTTATATTAAGAACCATAATAATACCAATATATATAAGTAAACATTAGATTAATAATACCGTTAATATTTGATTTTCTATATATAATATATATATAATAACATTATATTAAACAGCGTAAACGGTACATTATGTATATATACACCGAATAACTGACTGTGTAAATGCAATCACCGTCTTATGAAATGTCTTTCGGTAAAACACATAATTTTCATTAAATTTGCATTAAATCTATATTAACAATTCAATCAACCAGACATATTCAATATTCAATATAGTTCATTCTCTATATAAATTCCCTAACATTTTCAGCAAACTATTCACAACTATTCACAACGTATCCTAACAATTGTCGAAGTATCACACTAATATGTCAATTTTTAATGGATCCATTAAAAATATCCCAAATAGATATATTGCCACAACACATTATATTCGATGAACACGTTTGGTAAGTCCGTAACGTGAGAAAAAATGAGCAACTAATATGGATTGACTTCCTACTAATCGATGAACGGGTTTGTCACTTTTACTTCTATGTTATATGTTTATGTTCTTCTATAATCATACATTCTCTTATTATTTTCTTCTTTGTTTCAAATTTTTTCTACAGTCATCTATAATTCAAGGAAATGTTAGTTGTATGTTGTTCACGCGATTCAACAAATTTTTGCAAGAAGAGATTGTTGTTCAGCTTGAAGGCTTCGACGTTGTTAAGGGGCATGGCACTTTCAAGCTGATCGATTTCTCTATTGCGTTACGATTGAATGTTTCAACAAAATTAAAGACAATTCGTGAAAGTTGTGTAACAATTCCCAAAGCGTTCTTTCCGTTCAAGTCCTATGATGAACAATCATCACTAGCAAATAGCAACCTTTCTTTCCAAGGTTTGCAACTTAATTCTTTTTTAGAAATATGCACTTGACTACTCACATATTTTCATAATATAATATGCATTTTCTTCGATGTTATTGGACGTGTAAGTTCAATAAAGGATTTTCAAGATAAAGATGCATCCGCGACAAATCGTCTAACTCTACGACTTCAATTGTTCGGGTAAACTTATTAACTAACCATTCAACATTATTTTTAACTATAATACTCTTTATATAGATTGTTTTTTCCTTATACTTATTCCACCTAAAATTGTTGCTTATATAAGGGGAATGGAAATCAATATAACTGCATGGGACCAAAAAGCATTCGAGTTACGAACAAAATTAACGTCTTTTGGTACGAAACCATCTGTGGTTTTAGTGATAAATCTTAATCCAAAGTTCGTTGCAGGTTCGTTCTGTTCCTTAATACTGAAATAAAGCTTTCAATTTATATTGTTCAAACTGATTTTGGTTTTTTTTTCAGGCAACTTATATCTCAATAATACATCTGCAACACGTTTTTATTTTAAAGGAGAGTCTAATTCAGTTGTTCAGTTCATCGAAAGGTAATATAATTTATTTATATACTTTAGTTAATATTTTTTACTATATTAATTTAATGGTTCCACTGTAATGATTAACTTTTTTCTCATAGTATAACAGATGGCTTCGATGATTGTAATAACAATTTCGAAAAAGTGAACAACATTGTTAAAATTAAACCGTCTCACTTATCGAATTGCATGAATATGTAACCAAATCCGATAACAAGGTAATTTCATTACATATTGTTTCTCCAGATTTTCACATTAAGTTGTTTGATGTGGTTTTTATCGAATTTTTATCATATAGGAAGCAGTGTTTTCAATTCATGCACATGTAGTTGATGTGCTAACAAACAATGGTTGGAGCTACATTAGATGTGCCAAGTGTGCACATAAACTAACAAAAACAAAGACTTCTTTATTTTGCCACTACTGCCAAGACAACAACACTATCGGTGTTACTAGGTATTTTGTACCATAAGTTTTGCGACTCACAACTATGCTTACACGAACTCATTATCGTTTTCCCATAAGTTAATTGTATTGTCCAACTTTTTAATTAAGGTTTCGAGTTGATCTCATAGTTGATGATGGTGGAGATATCACACAATTTGTTGCATTTGACCTATCGATCACACAATTCACGAATACAAAAGCTAATGTTAACTTTTTTCCATATATTCTTATAGGTTGTTTTATTATTATACAGGATGAACAAGGTGTTTTAACTGTCCAAAAAATGTCTTAAGAAAATTATTGGAAGGAGTTTTATGTTCCATGTTAGAGTGACACCTTACAATTTTACATCTAGTCATCAATCGTTTATAATTTCCCGACTTATTGCAGATAAACTAAAGTTCTAATAGATGCAGAGTCTGTTGTTCAGGTAATTTAGTTCAAAACACATCCATTCTTATTCTTAATTTTTTTAGACACTTAGTTTTACTTATTTTTTTTAAATACAGATTCCTATTCCGATTGACAGCAGCCTGCATGGAATTATTGATGGATTGGACACCACTTCAGAAGTGGGAAAAGATGTAAAAGCCAAGAGAATTCGATTAGATTAGTTTCGTTGGCATCTTTGGAAACAATTTAGTTATGACTTAGTTTAAGACTTTGTTCGTTTGTTTAATCATTTTTTTCAAATTTAAATTTCCAAGTTTTATGTAAAGGCTAGAATGATTATTTGGTTGTTATGTCAAGGGTAGAATGATAATCAAGTATTTAACAACACACAGAAGAACATGCATAACCACAAGTAGAGATTTACCTATTTCTACTGTTTGTACCTTCTGCATTTTAGATGTAAATGTTATCTATATTGTTCAACCTCGCACAAAAATAGAAACAAGTATATTAATGTTATTTACTTACCTGATTATGAAGGATCTAATACACAGAAAATCTTTTCAACATGTGTGTCAAAGAAAAAGGAAAGTTTCTGTAAAGTCTAAAAAAAAAAAAACTAATAAACCAGTACCCTACCACCCAAATCATAGCCAAAAAACCCTAAGGTTGTTTTTAATAAAATTTCCAGCGCAAATCCCCCAATATTTTCAACAAGTCTTCTAGGGGAACTTCCGTTTACACCTCATCATTTAACCCTTATCACTAACTGCATCGTTTCTCCAAGTATCGATTCTCACGGTTTCTATAAAACTTATTCATACCCCGATAAATCTCGATACCACTAAAAAAACCCCATATCGCAACCATAAAACCTTTAGTTTTACCTAAACGTACCCTACGAAACCGTTCAGAACTAGCCTCAATCCACTCAGAAAACCCGATACAATCGATGTCAAGGATTTGATAAGCCTTCTAAGAAACAATTGAATGAAAGAGTCAACAAAACCGGTTGCATCGACATGAACCATACCTCTTAGTTCCATTGATAATGGTGTTATTGTCCTAAGCTATCTATGATATCGTTTCTTGCCGGTCATCAAACTCTCGCCGATCGTTCACTGGTTAACGGAAGGTTGTGAGGAGGTTAGGGTTAGGGTTTTATTGATGACGAAGGTGCGGATTGAGGAGGTTCTATTCTTCAGATCTGAATGAGTTTGCACTAAGGTTTTTAAATTTATCATTTTTTGTTTATTTTGGGACACATGAATAAATGCACATGGGCCATATGTTTGTGTGGGTTTTAAAATGTAATCAATTAATCTTTTTGATTTTTTTATCAATTTTCATGTTATTTTATTTTGTGGTTAGTGTATAAAATATAACATTTTCTTCTAAATTTAGGTTTTTTAATTCACATATTAATACAAACAAAACGATAATATGAGAAAGCCTATCGAAAAAAATCATGAAAAAATTAGAATTTGGTGAAACTTCAAATACTATATTTAACGGTAAATGAATATAAATATGTTTGTTATTGATATATCAATTTCAATAATCTTGATTCCTTTTTGATATTCGTGGGTTTATGATATTCGTTTTGCCTAGTGGCAACAGATAGTAGACCTTGGTTTTCCCACAAATATGCGTCATATGTGAAAATTATACAAACGGATGTTGAACATGATTTAGAGAATAATGGTTTACAATTTCACTTATTTATTTATATGGAACACTTTTTTTTCATGTAAAGTTTAGTTCAAATGAATGATGAAACTAACTATAAAAAGAGATTAAAATACTATAACAAAATAGACTTTATCAAATTCCCCCAGACTTGAACCTTTGCTCGTCCTCGAGCAAGACTAGAAAGAAGCAGGAAAGGAGTTAGACAACAACCGGAAACTAGCATAATCAACTCGAAAAGTCAGCCACCCTACGCAACAACGCGTCACACGAGCATAGATCGAAGCGCACCAAATTTAGACCCCTATCTACCGAAAGCCACTAACCGTGCAATCCTACACATATCCTGAGTTCATTTCACTAACCCCTAGACAACATCCAAAAAATCTCCATACCTATTCTAATGCACAAACAGTTCGATACCATTCTTAAGACAATTATTTTTCTTCTTTTTCGGTTCTCTTTTTCTTCTTCTCTTTTTTTTTTCGGTTTCCACACATTTTTTTATTTGAAAATTTGCACTCGAATTCTAGGACGTCGGAGTTGAAGAGGACAACCTTCTACTTAGACCCAGGTTGCCAATTGGCAAACTCATAAGGTCTCGTAACCTTAGTGGAGTGAAGAGGTTGCGTTTTTGCTGATTTTTTCTTTTTTTTTTCTTTCTTTTTTTGATTAACTAGTGTGAATAGCATCGACTCTAACCCTTAGGATATAGAAAAACCGCCTCGACCCACCACTTAGACCCAAACCATCAATATTGATGCACTCATGTCAATGTAGGGCTGAAAAAGTTAAAGAACTTAGTATATTGACAGCGGAGTGTAAGTGCATGGAAATATAATGATCGAAACAAAACAAGGAATGAAAGGTACGCTCGGAGATATAAGTGCTTGGGATTGAAGCCTAAGGGAAGGAATACAACTATAGGTTATAGATTCATGCACGACCACTAACTAATCGATATCTAAAGGTATGTTTCAGCAAACCTAGACTTTTATTCCCGATTCGATAGAGTTGCACAAGGTGACTAAAGTTCAAAATTTTTTGTACTAGATATCCGTCCGTCTAATCCTAAAAAAAAAAACAAAACGAAGAACTCAACATCTAAATCCTAATCACAATCATTACATTCGAAAAATACACCCCCAAACTTGAACGGAACACCGTCTCGGTGTTCAATACCTAAGAGAAAGACTAACATGCAAAAACTCGGGGAAAAATACTATAAATAGGAACGTGTGCACCTGATGCGTGCTTGCTGTCCTAAGTTGATGCAGCTGGGCGTACGCGTCTTTCCTTATGTTGTGGATGATTTCGAAGTGGAAACCTGTAACAAAAGTCAGACAATCTAAAGGAGACAGTACGATACATCGGGGTTGTTGGTAAGGAGAGCATGCTTGTGAAAAGAATAAGAGTCGAATTCTAGAAAAAACTAAAACGAAATAAGTAAAGGATATGGGGCTCGGGTTGCCTTCCGAGAAGTGCTTGTTTAAGGTCACGAGCCTGACCACGATGTTACTCATCAGGTGGACGTCCTCGACGTCATCGTGTACGTAGCGTCTCGCGTGCATAGTGTGCTCGATATGGCGTAGCATGCGGATCAGTTGAGTTCCTTGCACGATCAGTCATGTCTTCCCTAAGATTGGTCATGATGTTCTCTAAGTTGGGGGCTAGATCGTGCTGTCCAAAAATTCTGGTCGAGGTATCCATAAGTCCGGTTGTGTACTCCATGAAACCGTTTAGGCGTTCGTTGCTTGTTTCCTTCAACGTCTCCTGAAATTTTTGGTGCGTGAGCCTTTGTGGTGCAGGCTTCATCTTCACCTTGGGTGCCTCGTCAAAGCTCAAATTGTGTGCTGGACGTTTAGTGTAGCTTCTCAGCATCTCGGGGTCGTTTAAGTACTGATTTGCACCGCATTTAGCTCGTGTTGTGCGGAAGTCTCGGTCGGGGGATTCCTCCTTCTTTCCGTTGTCGAGTAGCTCGTATGGTACCTTGTATAATCCTTCTCCAGCTGCTATGAGATTCATATCTAGGGAATCCGTATTCCGAAATTCCTCACAAACGTCCTCGGCTAATTTCTCATAGATGCCGTCGGGGAACACGAAATCGATAACGCACGGTTGCTCAAGTGTGTCCATTATGCTGAACTCTACTTCCATCTCTGGTTTCTTCATGTGCTTATCAATGTCTGTAGCCTTATCCGCTGCCATGTTAGATTCTTTTCCTTTTTCAAATATCGAGGGATTTGGCTGATCTACCGTCTTCATGTGTTGACGTTGTGGGAATGGCAATGGAGGTGGCCTTGGAACTGGTTTTACGTACTTTGGCTCCTCTTCCTCCTTGAGCTTCTCCTTAAGTTCGTTGACAACCGTTTCCGCTAATGTGATAGATGCTTCACCCCTTTCAGACATTGAAATAGGCTAATCCACCGTCTTACAATCCCTTAGGCAAATTTCGTTGACATGATCACGAGGATCTATTTCTAAACTTCCCGATAGAACCTCTTGTGGTTGTGATGCCCCTTGTGCCAGTTGTGCAACTTGTGTCTCCAATCATCTAAGATGAGTTTGAAAGGTCTTTAGCTGCTTCTTGGTGTTCTCTTGATTCCTCACCAGATTATCCTGACTTTGTTGTATTTCCGACATCAAGTTACCTTGATTTTCGTAGAATTGGAGGAGACGAGTGAACATGGCGTTGAAATCGGGAGCTGCTTCGGATTGGTTTGGTTGTGACTGAGATGCACATGGCTGATAGTTCTAAGTTTGGGGCTGCGTCCATAGCTGAAAGTTCCCCAATGGATGTTGTGCATTCAGCGTACCATCGGTATTCCTATATGGGAAGTTTGGTTGATCGCTCCATTCGTGATTGTATGTATTCCTGAAAGGCTGGTTGTAACTCTCATAGATCTCTTCTTCATACCCCCAAACTTCTTGTTCCCATGATTGCTCCGAGTAATGCGGGTGGTATGAGTTAGACAACATATGACGAATTTCGGAAAGTTGATCTTTTACTCCAGCTATATCGGCATACAAAGAGTTGATGTTGTTCATGTTACCTCGCAAGATAAAGAACACAAAATTCGATTAAGCTCCGAGAGGTAAAAGAATTGACCCAATAAGAAAGAAAACAAAAGCAAAAATACGAAAAACAAATAAAGACTCCGGAAAGGACTATATCTTAGTTCAAAAGTATCCTAACTCTAAAGCCGTAATCCATTCCCCGACAACAGCATCAAAAACTTGATGTGGTTAATCTCAAGAAATAATTACCTAGACTAACGCTTCCGCAAGAATACGGATCGTACAGTACCAGGGTCGAACACGAGGAATCGATGCAACTCCAAAGCTAGTAACTAATTAATAGAACGTGTAAAATCAATAGGTGATTCGAATGCGAATGAAGATAAACTATCTAACTAACTAACGAATTAAACTCAATGAACTAAACACCACATGTTTCGAGTGATGCACAATGATGTAACGAAGTTCTAACTAGGTCATGGTTATAGATATCATTACGTATTCGGGGAATTCAAGCTCTTTCCTAGGGAATGACTCTCCCAATGCCTAAACCCACTATCTAGCATGCGTACTACCAATCTCCCAATTGTGTGATCTCACCTACTAGATGCATTAAGATTGCTATCCTAATTCCTAAGTTCAATCAACCGACCGGCCATGCTTCTAAATCAATTGAAACTTCATATCATGGCTACGTTCCAAAATCCAGTTCATCTCCCAATGCAATTAGATTTTTATAAACATTCATTCAAGTGGCCAACAAGAACAAAAGCATTACGAACAACCAATCAATCCGAAACGAACAAATATTATAACCAAGCATTAAGAACGAAACTTCATTACATATCGGCAAAGCTCTCTAACCCATGGCTGTGGACCTACTCGGACATGAACTCAGCAAAAGATACACAAAAGATAACTATATTCAACATGGATAAACAATGAGATCCCTCCCTATTCTATTACCGACGTCTTCAACAGCTCCTCCGCGCTCCGGCTTCGTCTCTCCGTCCTTGCCCTTGTACGCGTTCTGCTCTCTCTCTACTCGCTCTTCGTGTGCTCTGTTTTCTCTCTTCAATTCTGTACGTGTTGGGCTGCTGAAGCTCTCCCCTTTTAGCCCTCTTTCTCCTCTTTCCTTTCCTCTAATTTTTCCTTTTTGACCGTCCTCTTTTCTTCCTTTCTAGTGGCTGGAATTTCCTTTTTCTTACAGCAACTGCAGTTTTCCTTTTCCGAGTTTTTCCATCTCTTGTTTTTCCATTCTTGTGTAATTTTCAATCTTTTCTCTTTATTTTCCAGTCATGTAGCTCCTGTTCCTCTTCTCTAACAATATTTCCATTTGGTTTAAGCAGCCAACACGTTCTTTTTCTTGTTTTGCTAAATTTCCTTTTTCGCTAGTTTCCATTTTCTCGGTTTCTATTTTCTTTAGCAGCTTGTATTTCCTTTTCCTCTTGTGCAGCAACGATTTCCTTTTCCCTTTCCCTTCTTTTCCTCTTTGCTTTGCTGCCTTCTTTCTTGTTCTTGCATTTCCATTAATTTTTCTAGCAGCAATTTCCATTTTCTATCTTTGACGGTTGCAGTTTCTAGTTCTCGTGTAGGCGGCAATCTTTCCATTTTTGTGTAGGCGGTTGGAAGTTTACATTTTTTCCAGTAACTTGCTTCTATTTTATATAAAACATGTTGCCTTTTCATGTTCCAATCGTGCTCTTCTTACTTTTGTTCTAGGAACCGAAATTTTCCATTTTTTCTCCAACCAACGAAAGTTTCCATTTTCATAAGCGGCCATTGTTTCCATTTTTTTTTTGTAAGCAGCCATTGCTTCCATTTCTCTTCTCTTGTTCCAATCGTGCTCTTCTTACTTTTGTTCTAGGAACCGAAATTTTCCATTTTTTCTCCAACCAACGAAAGTTTCCATTTTCATAAGCGGCCATTGTTTCCAATTTTTTTTTGTAAGCAGCCATTGCTTCCATTTCTCTTCTCTTGTTTATGATTCTTTGGATGCTGACAATGCATAGCTGATAGGAGAGTGGTTTTGCTTAGTTTTGCTTCATTTACTCGTGTTTGTATCCCGATATTTCATTTCCTGCAATAACACGAGAGAACGCTAAAAGATGACTAAATGATGCTTTAATGCTTGGTAAAGTTCAAATGAATGATGAAACTAACTATAAAAAGAGACTAAAATACTATAACAAAATAGACGTTATCAACTTACCTGATTATGAAGGATCTAATAAACAGAAAATCTTTTCAACATGTGTGTCAAAGAAAAAGGAAAGTTTCTGTAAAGTCTACCCCAAAAAAACCTAATACCTGTATCCTAACACCCAAATCATAGCCAAAAAACCCTAAGGTTGTTTTTAATAAAATTTCCAGCGCAAATCCCCCAATATTTTCAACAAGTCTTCTAGGGGAACTTTCGTTTACACCTCATCATTTAACCCTAATCACTAACTGCATCGTTTCTCCAAGTATCGAGTCTCATGGTTTCTATATAACTTCTTCATACCCCGATAAATCTCGATACCACTAAAAAAACCCCATACCGCAACCATAAAACCTTTAGTTTTACCTAAACGTACCCTACGAAACCGTTCAAAACTATCCTCAATCCACTCAAAAAACCCGATACAATCGACGTCAAGGATTTGATAAGCCTTCTAAGAAACAATTGAATGAAAGACTCAACAAAACCGGTTGCATCGACATGAACCATACCTCTTAGTTCCATTGACAATGGTGTTATTGTCCTAAGCTATCTATGATATCGTTTCTCACCGGTTATCAAACTCTCGCCGATCGTTCACTGGTTAACGGAAGGTTGTGAGGAGGTTAGGGTTAGGGTTTTATCGATGACGAAGGTGCGGATTGAGGAGGTTCTCTTCTTCAGATCTGAATGAGTTTGCACTAAGGTTTTTAAATTTGTCATTTTTTATTATTTTGGGACACATGAATAAATGGCACATGAGCCAGATGTTTGTGTGGGTTTTAAAATGTAACAATTTAATTTTTTGATTTTTTTATCAATTTTAATGTTATTTTATTTTGTGATTAGTGTATAAAATATAACATTTTCTTCTAAATTTAGGTTTTTTAATTCACATATTAATACAAACAAAACAATAATATGAGAAAGCCTATCCCAAAAAATCGTGAAAAAATTAGAATTTGGTGAAACTTCAAATACTATATTTAACGATAAATGAATATAAATATGTTTGTCATTGATATATCAATTTCAATAATATTAATTCCTTTTTTATATTCGTGGGTTTATGATATTCGTTTTGGCTAATGGCAACAGATAGTAGACCTTGGTTTTCCCACAAATATGCGTCATACGTGAAAATGATACAAACATATGTTGAACATGATTTAGAGAATAATGGTTTACAATTTCACTTATTTATTTATATGGAACACTTTTTTTTTCATGTAAAGTTTAGAAATAAAATATGTTCAATTTTTTTGTTAATGTGTTATGTTAGAAAAGTGCAAGTATTCACGTAGATTAAGAAAATTCGTGCTTTTGAAAAAAAGATCAATCCAACAAATAAAATATATGGTGATCATGATAGCCTTCTTTTAATTTATATAAATATGGTTATCATTGTGAAAGAAAAAAAATTCCGTCTAAAACTTTAATATTTCCAAATTCATTGCTGTTGTAGTAACAAGACCATCTATTAGAGGTTCGACAGAACGACAAAGAGTTTTTCCCAAAACTAAAAAAGGTTCACCTTAGAGTATAAATCATACATTTATATGATAATTTCTTTAAATAATATTTAAGTTATTGTCAAGTCGCTCATTAGGATCAACCAACACTGGACTTCATTTTGACGAGGCTATCCTTAGTTGCAAACATTGTGAGGCATTAGTATGGCATTCTGAATGTGTTAGAGGGGATTCAACTAAGGATAATTTGCTCTTTGGTTTATGTTGCATGCAAGGATGGATCCGTTTGCCTAGGGTCTCCAATCCTCCATCGTTGCTAGATGAGCTCTACACGAATTCACTTTCATTTCGCACAAACATTAGATCTTATAATTCAATATTATCATTCACATCAATTGGTGCTAAGATAGACCATTCTATTACATTGAGCAGTGGTCCTTTCACCTTTCGAATCCATGACCAAAATCACCACCAGAGAGGATCCCTATTACCAATTCAAGAAGACATGCCAAAGTGTTTCCAACTCTCATATATGATACTACAAATGAAGTTCACAACCGTATAAATATACTAAGTCATACTGCTGGCACTGGCAAACTTGATGAAAAAATTGTTGTTGCTCTGGTAGAAATGGTTGATAATCATAACCACCTAGCAAAGATTTGTCGAAAAGCACGTGATGAATTAGGAGAGTACACTAACTTCTCATTACGGTTGATAGAGCCACGTAAAAAACGAAAACAATATGAGTTACCTACAGGAGACGAAGTTGCTGGTATGATTGTTGGAGATCTTTCAACCACAATAGGAGAAATATATGCCGTTTTATAGTTGAACCCATTAGGCCAACTTTAGAGAATCAGTGATCTTCATTTGCTGTATATGAGCTTGCAATATCCTTTGTTGTTTCTTTATGGTCAGACCGAGTTCCATGAAGAGATTCCATATTCCTGGAATAAGACTAAACGATCATTTGTGACAATGCGATAATTTTATTCTTATTAAATGTGGGAAAGTTATAGGGAAATGGATTATATTTCCCCTTCATTTACTGGAGGACCAAGGTACATGGTTCAATATTACCATGATGCTATGGCTATATGCGGATGGTATGGTAACCGAGACGTTTTTCTAACAATGACTGCAAATCCAAAGTGGAAAGAGATTATGAATCATCTCGAGATGTGCGGTGGAGGAATACCAAGTGATCAGCCTGACATAGAATGTCGAGTATTCAAGATGAAATTAGATGCTGTCCTGGAAGATATCAATGCTGGTGTTTTCTTCCCAAAACCTATTTCAAGTTCGGATTTAGTTCTCTTACTAATAAATTGATTTGAAAAATTAATACATAATCAATCACCTAACGCAACTTCGTAATTTTTTTCACAGTTATTTACACTATAGAGTTCCAAAAACGCGGTTTACCCCATGCTCATATTCTAATATGGCTATAGTCCATGTTATCCTTCAACATTAGACATCGATAAGTTAATTCAAGTAGAGTTGCATGATAATGTTGTCGACCTTGAAGGATACAATTTGGTTTCAAAACATATGATGCATGGTCCATGTGGTTTAGATAGACCACGATCGCTCTGTATGGAAAATGGTTTTTGTACGAAGAAGTATCCTAGGATATTCAATGATTCAACGATTGTGGATAATTCTGGTTACGTACTATATAAACGCTGCAGAGATGACTTAAACTTTGCGATGAAGGGTGATATCAGATTTGACAACCGATTCATTGTTCCCTATAACCTACAAATTTTGAGAAAATACAGGGCTCATATAACCCTTGAATGGTGCAACAATCCAAACACAATCAAACATCTTCTGAAATACATCATCAAAGGAGTAGATAAAGCATCTTTATTGATTGAGCGAGGGACTAATGTTGACATCACTTCAAGTATGGAGAAGGTCCCCACCAAACAAATAAAAGAAATAACAAATTACCTCGAGGGTAGATATTTGTCTTCGGGAGTATCAGTTTGTCGTATTTTCTCCTTTTGTATACATTACTAAAAGGACCTGATTATGAGATTATCATTGCATTTAGAGAATGAATACAACTTGACATTTGAGGACTCAACAAATCTAGTACTCGATTCAAGGCTGGTATTGAATATAAAGAAGATTGAAACTTCATTCCTTCGATCTTCTCTATGATTTGTATGACATTAATCTATGGTTTTTGTGTTTGAATCAATGATTTGTGAGTAAAACTCTTTGCCATGGGCTAGGGATGCCTTTGAAATGGATTTGTTTGGGTCTTAAATGCTCTATTTCAGATTTGTTCTCTCAAATGGTTTAATAGGTTGTTCTTAATGCTTTCATCCTTGTTAATTCTTTGATTGGATGAGTTTAGAGACTTGTCTTGGATGAGAAGTTAGACTAGGATCTTGGATCTAACCCTAGAACGAATTAGATTAATGAGAATCTAACCGATCGATTAATATATTTAGGAACCATGATAGTGTTCCTCATGCATCTAGGTTGTTGATTTGCCACATCGAGAGATGGGTACGTTGATTTCCTAGATAGTGGATTTAGGCATCGAGAGTCATTTCTGATATTTGAGCTTGAGTTACCCATTGAGTGATATAATCCGATTTCATGATTCATAGAAACATCCATTACAGGTCCCAACATTCTGAAACCCGTGGTGTTTTATCTTATCAAATTTAATCTTGTTATTCTTTTGTGTCTTAGTTATCTGCCTAATAATCTTCCATTCCCTGCATTGTTTTCATTTTTTGTTCTCTTTATATTTTGCTCTTATTTTCTAGCTTGAAAACCATATCTTGACCGATCTTCTTCTCTTGAGTCTTAGTTTTGATGTTCGCACTAGTTTCTTGAGTTCGACCCAGACATTACACGAACCACTATACTTGCGGTAGAGTGGTATAGGAATTAAAACTTGATTTAACTACATGCCTAGGCTCACATCAATTTTTTGGCGCCACTGTTGGGGAGCTAGTTACGACATTAGAATTAGGATTTCTGTTGAGTCAAGTTCCAATCCTTTCCAAGTCTTTTTCTTGTTTCAATTTTCTGCAATTTTTCTTTTATTTAGGTCTACATCTCTTCCAATCTCAACCTTTGATTTTTGTTGTCATCCTATGTGCAGATCCTCAATGTATGTCTAGGAGTGAAAAGGACAAAGAGCTCCTCTTCGACCGCAAAATTGAGAAGACTGCCCGGGCTTGTTAAAAAGCATAAAGCAAGACCTAGTGCATCTGGGAGTTTAGAGGAGGAAACAATAGTCGAGGAAGAAATGCTTGAAGGAGATTAATCTAGCAAAGAAAAGATGGCTATGGAGGAAGCACCAGAATTGCATGGGACATACACTGTGCCTAAACACACACAGTTTCTCTCCTGCATCTGAAGGCCCGAGGTGGATAGAAATAGATTTGAACTGCAGCCGACCTTCATTCAGATGTTGAGCCAATCGCCTTTTAGGGGACGACTTACAAAGGAGCGAACCAACATCTTACTCAATTCAAGATGTTGTGTTTGAACATGAAAGCATACCCCAGGATACAAGATGAGCAATAATGTTTCTTGCTTTCCCGTTCTCAGTCAGGGATCATGCACTTGAATTGCTCTATACTCTACCACCTAATTCCATTCACACATGGAGTCAACTCGAAGAACGCTTCATGATGCGATTCTTCTCACCCCATAAGACACATTCATCGAAGAACAAGATAAATTAATTTATGTAAGAGGATAAAGAGAGTCTTCCTAAAGATTGGCTGTGATTCAAGGGATACCAACGAGATTGCCCTCACCATGGCATGGACAAGAGGTACCTCATAGGTACATTTATTGAGGAACTTCATGATGACGTAAGAGATTGGTTGAATGATGCCTGTGGTGGTTCTTTACATGACCTCCCATTCACAATCATTGAGGCCAAGATCGAGAAGATGACCGAGGGAAGAAATACCTCATCGAGTGAGTACAGTCATCGGTCACCAACTAGGGAAACAGCTAATGAGGTGCTTCCTTTGCGTTCTGAGCTTGCTGAGATGAAATTGCAAATGGCAACCATGCACCAAGTATCCTCTGATTCTCATGGTGCTGCAGAAGGAAGCCCGAATTCCAGGAGATTGCGGATGTGAATTATGTTGCCAACAACCCATACTCCAACACCTACAATCCGAGTTGGAGGTACCATCCCAATTTTTAATACAAGAACACCGACAACATCATGAATCCACTACAAGGAAACTATCACCCTAACCCACTTCGAAGACAACCTCAGAATCATGATTTCCAGCCTAGAGCACAAGTGCAGAACCAAGGCTATCAAGGAAATCAACAGAGAAGGATATCGACACCACCTCCGCAACAAGAGGCAAATGCTGATATTATATCCATGCTTGTTCAGATTTTACAAGTGTAGAAAAAGCACCACACTGAGCTGAGTGGCATGAGAGCAGATGAGGATGACATAAAGAAGCAAATTGAGGAAATTCAGATGCACTTGAAGATCTTAGACACCCAAGTTGCACAACTCTCTTCGAGTTCTTCTAAACTGCAAGAAATTTTACCAGGGAGACATGAGTCGAATCCTCGTGGGCATTGCAATGCCATCATGCTGAGGAGCGGGACACATTTTTCAGACGTTGTATCCCAAAATCTTGAAAAGGGAGAATGCTCAAACCCTTCAACAGAGAACCCTTGTGAATCCGAGGGTCCTAAGGAAACACAAGATGAGGAGAAAGTGGAACCAATCTATGTGCAATCGCCACCAAGACCTCCCCTATTTCCATTTCCCAATTGTCTGAAGTAACGAGCTGACAACACACAATTTGCTAAGTTAACAGCGATATTGAAAAAAAGATGGAAATCACTATTCCCTTCCATGAAGTAATCACATAGATACCCTCCTATGCTAAATTTCGCAAGGATATCCTCACCAAGAAGCGTAGTGTGGAAGAAGAAACAATGATGGTCATCGTTGCGACACATGTCGTTATCCAACATGAGCTGCCATTTAAGTTACCCGATCCAGGTATCTTCGTCAACCTTTGTAAGCTGGGAAATGTTGCTACTGACAATGCCCTATGTGATTTAGGGGCTAGCATCAGCCTCCTACCATTGTCAATTTGTGAGAAATTGGATATGGGTGAGATGAAACCTACGAAAATGGTACTACAAATGGCTGATCATTCAGTGAAATACCCGGTGGAGATTTTGGAAGATGTACCACTCAAAGTAGGTGATTATTACGTCCTTGTTGATTTTGTGGTTTTGGACATGGAGGAAGATGCAAAGGTAGCTATCATTTTGGGAAGACCATTCCTCAACACTGCTGATATCATTATCCATGTAAAGGCAGGAAGATTGACAATAAAAATAGGAGAGGAGATAGTGGTGTTTCAGTTGGATCACAGTATCAAGAAACTATTCGTGGTAGAGTCTGTATTCTACTTCAATGTCTTGGAGGAATCGGCCGATGAATTGCTTGAAGAATTTAGAGACATTGAACCACTGGAATTGGCCGATGCTCTTAGATACTGAAGGTAGCCCGATCCCGTTTACAAGCTCAAAATCCTTTATTTAGGTCGATATGTTGGATTTTTAGAGCCTGGAGATACCCATTTCTAGTTTCTTAGGATACGAATGTCATTTCTTGTCAATACGCCGCTTGCATTGCATTTGTCTCTCGGATATTCCTTTTGCTTCCTATTTCCTATTTGCGTTTGTCTCTCGTGTTGCACCCCTTTTCCGCTTTTGTTTTTGTTTTCACATGATTAGACGACTACAACAATGAAATGTACGACAGGCTTTGAAATACCATAACTTTGCGTACGAAGCTCCGAATCACATAATTGTTTTCACATTTTATTCCTCTTTTTCAAGATAAAAGATGCCCTGGGATACTGAAGGCAGCCTGACCCCATTTTCCAGCTCGAAATCCTATATTTTGGTCGATATGTTAGATTTTTAGAGCTGGGAGATGCCCTTTTCGATGATACGAATGTCATTTCCTGTCCATACGCCGCTTGCATTGCGTTTGTCTTTTGGATATTCCTTTTGCTTCCTATTTCCTATTTACGTTGGTCTCTCGTGTTGCACCCCTTTTCCGTTTTTTTTTCACGTGATTAGACGACTACAACAATGAATTGTACCACGGGCTTTGAAATACCATAACTTTGCGTACGAAGCTCCGAATTATATGATTCTTTTCACATTTTATTCCTCTTTTCGAGATAAACGACACCTCGGGATGCTGAAGGCAGCCTAATCCCATTTACAAGCTAAAAATCCTTTATTTAGGTCGATACATTGGCTTTGTAGAGCTGGGAGATGCCCTTTCCGAGTTTTTTAGGATTCAAATGTCATTTCTTGTCAATACGCCGCTTGCGTTGCATTTGTCTCTCAGATATTCCTTTTGCTTCCTATTTCCTATTTGCGTTTGTCTCTCTTGTTGCACCCCTTTTCCGCTTTTTGTTTTTGTTTTCACGTGTTTAGATGACTACAACAATGAATTGTACGACGGGCTTTGAAATACCATAACTTTGCGTACGAAGCTCTGAATTACAATTACTTTTCACATTTTATTCTTCTTTTTAAGATAAACGATGCCATGGGTTGCTGAATGCAGCCCGACTCCAAATCCTTTATTTAGGTTGATACATTACATTTTTAGAGCCGGAAGATTCCCTTTTCGAGTTTCTTAGGATATGAATGTCATTTCTTGTTAATACGCCGCTTGCGTAGCGTTTGTCTCTCTTCCTTTTTCTTCCTATTTCTTATTTGCGTTTGTCTCTCGTGTTGCACCTTCGTTTTTTTGTATTCACGTGAATAGATGACTACAACAATGAATTGTACGACAGGCTTTGAAATACCATAACTTTGCGTACGAAGCTCCGAATTACATGGTTTTTTCACATTTTATTCCTCTTTTCGAGATAAGTGATACCGTGGCGTGCTGAAAGCAGCCCAACTCCATTTTTGATCTCAAAATATTTTATTTAGGTTGATACGTTGGATTTTTAGATCTCGGAGATTCCTTTTTTAGAGTTTTTTAGGATACAAATGTCATTTCTTGTCAATACGCTGCTTCCGTTGCGTTTGTCTCTCAAATAAACCTTTTTTTCCTATTTCCTATTTGCGTTTGTCTCCTGTGTTGAACCGCTTTTCCGCTTTTTATTTTTGTTTTCACGTGATTAGATGAGTACAACAATGAATTGTGTGACAATCTTTGAAATACCATGACTTTGCGTACGAAGCTCCGAATTACATTTTTTTTCACATTGTATTCCTCTTTTCGAAATAAACGATGCCGTGGGTTGCTGAATGCAGCCCGACCACATTTTCGAGCTATAAATCCTTTATTTAGGTCGATACATTGGATTTTTAGAGCTGGGAGATGCCCTTTCCGAGTTTCTTAGGATATGAATGTCATTTCTTGTTAATACGCCGCTTGCGTAGCGTTTGTCTCTCTTCCTTTTGCTTCCTATTTCCTATTTGCATTTGTCTCTCGTGTTTCACGCCTTTTTCGTTTTTTGTATTCACGTGATTAGATGACTAGAACAATGAATTGTACGACAGGCTTTGAAATACCATAACTTTCCGTATGAAGCTCCGAATTACATGATTTTTCACATTTTATTCCTCTTATCGAGATAAATGATATCGTGGCTTGCTGAACGCAGCCCGACCCAATTTTCAAGCTCAAAATATTTTATTTAGGTTGATACGTTGGATTTTTAGAGCCGGGAGATTCCTTTTTTCGAGTTTTTTAGGATACAAATGTTATTTCTTGTTAATATGCCGCTTGCGTTGCGTTTGTCTCTCAGATAAACCTTTTATTTCCTATTTCCTATTTACGTTTGTCTCTTGTGTTGAACCGCTTTTCCGCTTTTTGTTTTTGTTTTCATGTGATAAGATGACGACAACAATGAATTGTGTGACAGTCTTTGAAATACCATGACTTTGCGTACGAAGCTCCGAATTACATGCTTTTTTTCACATTGTATTCTTCTTTTCGAGATAAACGATACCGTGGGTTGCTGAACGCAGCCCAACCCCATTTTCGAGCTCCAAGTCCTTTATTTAGGTCGATACATTGGATTTTTAGAGCCGAGAGATGCCCTTTCCAAGTTTCTTAGGATATGAATGTCATTTCTTGTTAATACGCCGCTTGCGTAGCGTTTGTCTCTCTTCCTTTTGCTTCCTATTTCCTATTTGCATTTGTCTCTTGATGCGTATCAGAGTTAAATATAACCTAATCTACCCGCAAGTGCACGGCACGTGTGTAGTATTTTAGGTGTCGATCCCACAGAGACTATGCAACGCTACCTAAACCCGAACTATGAATCAAACTTGCTAACGAAAGAAGGTGAATGAGGAATGAAATACTGAAAGTAACTAAACTACTTGGGTTCTAACGATGAGATAAACGTCCTAGGAAACCGGTTTCACCACAAGACTACCAAAACCGACGACCAACCTATCTATCATGCAATACCAGTTAAAGCTATCTAAGGCGGACGATCCTAACATGATATCTAACCTCTCTCAAGGCATAGACACGTGATCTAGACAAGTTGCCCCCTACTTTCGTGGCTGACACCATGAACTAAACCCATAAACTCTGTGATTCGCCCGTTCACCCTCAACCGTTGCTACCCTACTTTCGTGGCCTAACCTCGGTTGTTCTAAACCTGACCTTCCAAGACTAGAATTCTCCTTTCGGTCCTTCTCCTAATCCCTAACACATGCATCTACGTGGCCATCGCAAACACAAGTAAATTCAAGAACTCAGATAAAGAATAGATGAACTAAAACGGGAAGATGCATTCAAAATAGATCAAAAGCGGTCTCGGGATAGCCAAAGGCTAATCCCTTCTCCTAGAACAAACAAACTACTCGCTCATGCGTCTGTAAAGAAACATAAACATAGTAGAAAGTCTAAGGAACATAAAAACCAAACAAAACCGAAGTGGTGGTGCTTGATCTCCAATGCTCCTCGCTTATCTCCTCGCAAGAATCTGCTCTAACTTCGCTGAATTCTTCTCCTCTGTATGCTTGCTGTAACGGCGTCTTTTTGCCTCCTTTTAAGCCTCCTAAGTCGGTCCAATTGTTGCCCAAATTGCCCCACGAGTTCCCTTATGTTTTAAGTTAAGTTTACTTAAGTTTTGAGCAGTTACGGGCCGCGACCCGCTCGGGCAATGAGTGTGCCCGCTCGGG
>CM071875.1:17071064-17096836 GCA_036759665.1 Gynandropsis gynandra
GCTTCTCCATGCTCAATCTCGTCCCGTTTGTCCCGTGATGATCCCCAAAGTTGCTCCTTAGCTCCGTGCATGTTCCTTTAGCTCCACAAAATAGTCAATACGCGTAAAAACCTGTAAGAACATGAAAAGCACGAAAGCAAGTAAAACGGATACGGAATCATACGTAAAACATCACATATGTATCAAAAACGTCTCCTAAATCGTGCAAGAAATACGTATGAAAACGAGATGATCATCTCTCGTGTTGCACGCCTTTTTTCGTTTTTTTTTGTATTCACGTGATTAGACGACTAGAACAATGAATTGTACGACAGGCTTTGAAATACCATAACTTTCCGTACGAAGCTCCGAATTACATGATTTTTCACATTTTATTCCTCTTTTTGAGATAAATGATATCGTGGCTTGCTGAAAGCAGCCCGACCCAATTTTCAAGCTCAAAATATTTTATTTAGGTTGATACGTTGGATTTTTAGAGCCGGGAGATTCCTTTTTTCGAGTTATTTAGGATTCAAATGTTATTTCTTGTTAATACGCCGCTTGCGTTGCGTTTGTCTCTCAGATAAACCTTTTATTTCCTATTTCCTATTTGCGTTTATCTCTCGTGTTGAACTGCTTTTCCGTTTTTTGTTTTTGTTTTCATGTGATTAGATGACTACAACAATGAATTGTGTGACAGTCTTTGAAATACCATGACTTTGCGTACGAAGCTCCGAATTACATGCTTTTTTCACATTGTATTCCTCTTTTCGAGATAAAGGATGCCGTGGGTTGCTGAAGGCAGCCCGACCCCGTTTTTAAGCTCAGACTCCTTTATTTAGGTCGATACGTTGAATTTTTAGAGCTGGGAGATGCCCTTTTCGAGTTTCTTAGGATACGAATGTCATTTCTTGTCAATACGCCGCTTGCGTTGCGTTTCTCTCTCGGATATTTCTTTTGCTTCCTATTTTATATTTGCGTTTGTCTCTCGTGTTGCACCCATTTTCCGCTTTTTGTTTTTGTTTTCACGTGCTTTGACGACTACAACAATCAATTGTATGACGGGCTTTGAAATACCATAAGTTTGCGTACGAAGCTCCGAATTACATGATTTTTTCACATTTTATTCATCTTTTCAAGATAAACGATGCCGCGGGATGCTGAAGGTAGTTCGACCCCCTTTTTAGATCAAACTCCTTTATTTAGGTCGATACGTTGGACTTAGAACCGATAAATGCCATTTTCGAGTTTCTTAGGATACAAATCTCATTTCTTGTCAATACGATGCTTGCGTTGCATTTGTCTCTCGGATATTCCTTTTGCTTCCTATTTTCTATTTGCATTTGTCTCTCGTGTTGCACCCCTTTTCCGCTTTTTGTTTATGTTTTCATGTTATTAGACAACTATAACAATAAATTGTTCGACGGGCTTTGAAATACCATAACTTTGCGTACGAAGCTCCAAATTACATGATTGTTTTCTCATTTTATTCCTCTTTTTGAGATAAACGATGCCACGGGATGCTGACGGTACCCCGACCCAATTTTCGAGCTCAAAATCCTTTATTCTGGTCGATACGTTGGATTTTTAGAGCCGGAAGATGCCCTTTCCGAGTTTCTTAGGATACAAATGTCATTTCTTGTCAATACGCCGCTTGAATTGCGTTTGTCTCTCGGATATTCCTTTTGCTTCCTATTTCCAATTTGCGTTTATCTCTCGTGTTCCGCCGCTTTTCCGCTTTTTGTTTTTTTGTTTTCACGTGATTAGACGACTAAAACAATGAATTGTACGACTGGCTTTGAAATACCATAACTTTGCGTACGAAGCGCCGAATTACATGATTGTTTTCAAATTTTATTCCTCTTTTCTTGATAAACGATGCCTCGGGATGCTGAAGGCAGCCTGACCTCATTTTTGTGCTGAAAATATTTTATTTAGGTCAATACGGTTGATTGTTAGAGCCGGGAGATGCCCTTTTTGAGTTTCTCAGGATACAAATGTCATTTATTGTCAATACGCCGCTTGTGTTGCGTTTGTCTGTCGGATATTCCTTTTGCTTCCTATTTCCTACTTGCATTTGTCTCTCGTGTTTCACCCCTTTTCCGCTTTTTGTTTTTGTTTTCACGTGATTAGACGACTACAACAATGAATTGTACGACGAGCTTTGAAATACCATAACTTTGCGTATGAAGCTCTAAATTACATGATTGTTTTCACATTTTATTATTCTTTTTTCGAGATAAATGATGCCGTGGGCTGCTGAAGGCAGCCTGACCCCGTTTTCAAGCTCAAAATCCTTTATTTAGGTCGATACATTGGATTTTTAGAGCCGGGAGATGCTCTTTTCGAGTTTCTTAAGATACAAATGTCATTTCTTGTCAATACGCCGCTTCCGTTGTATTTGTCTCTCGGATATTCCTTTCGCTTCCTATTTCCTATTTGCGTTTGTCTCTCGTGTTGCACCCCTTTTCGCTTATTATTTTTGTTTTCACGTGATTAGATGACTACAACAATGAATTGTACGTTAGGCCTTGAAATACCATAATGCTGCGTACAAAGCTCCAAATTCCATGATTTTTTAACATTTTATTTCTCTTTTTGAGATAAACAATGCCGCGTGTTGCTAAAGGTAACCCTACCCCGTTTTTGAGCTCAAAATCCTTTATTTAGGTCGATACGTTGGATTTTCAGAGCCGAGAGATGCCCTTTTCACGTTTCTTAGGATACGAATGTCATTTGTTTTCAATACGCCACTTGCGTTGCGTTTGTCTCTCGGATATTCCTTTTGCTTCCTATTTCCTATTTGTGTTTGTGTCTCGTGTTGCACTCCTTTTCCATTTTTTGTTTTTGTTTTCACATGATTAGGCGACTTCAACAATGAAATGTACGCGCTTTGAAAAGGCGTACGAAGCTCCGAATTACATGATGTTTTTCACAGTTTATTACTCTTTTCGGGATACACGATGTCGCGGGATGCTGATGACAGTACGACCCAGTTTTCGAGCTCAAAATCCTTTATTTGGGTCGATACGTTGGATTTCTAGGGCCCGGAGATACCCTTTTCGAGTTTCTTAGGATAGAAATGTCATTTCTTGTCAATACGCCGCCGGCGTTGCGTTTGTCTCTCGGATATTCCTTTTGCTTCCTATTTCCTATTTGCATTTTTCTCTCCTGTTGCACCCCTTTTTCACTTTTTGTTTTTTGTTTTCACGTGATTAGATGACTACAACAATGAATTCTACGACGGGCTTTGAAATACCATAACTTTGCATACGAAGCTCTGAATTACATGATTGTTTTCACATTTTATTCCTCTTTTCGAGATAAACGATGCCCGAGCTGCTGAACGCAGCCCTACCCCATTTTCAGTCTCAAAATCCTTTATTTAGGTCGATACATGGGATTTTTATAGCCGAGAGATGCCCTTTCCGAGTTTGTTAGGATACGAATGTCATTTCTTGTCAATACGATGCTTGCGTTGCATTTGTCTCTCGGATATTCCTTTTGCTTCCTATTTCCTATTTTCGGTTATCTCTTGTGTTGCACCCCTTTTCCGCTTTTCGTTTCTGTTTTCACGTGATTAGACGACTACAACAATGAATTGTTCGACAGGCTTTGAAATACCATAACTTTGTATAAGAAGCTCCGAATTACATGATGTTTTCCAAATTTTATTCCTCTTTTCGAGAAAAACGATGTCGTGGGATTTTCAAGGCAGCCTGACCCAATTTTGAGCTCAAAATCCTTTATTCAGGTCGATAGGTTGGATTTTTAGAGCCGGGAGATGCCCTTTTCGAGATTCTTAGGATACGAATGTCATTTGTTTTCAATACGCCGCTTGCATTGCATTTTCTCTCGGATATTACTTTTGCATCCTATTTCCTATTTGCATTTGTCTCTCGTGTTGCACCCCTTTTCCGCTTTTTGTTTTTGTTTTCACGTGATTAGACGACTACAACAATGAATTGTACGACAGGCTTTGAAATACCATAACTTTGCATACGAAGCTCCGAATTACATGATTTTTTCGCATTTTATTCCCCTTTTCGAGATAAAAAATACCGTTTGATGCTAAAGGTAGCTTGACCACATTTTAGAGCTCAAAATCCTTTATTCAGGTCGATACTTTGAATGTTTAGAGTCGGGAAATGCCCTTTTCGAGTTTCTTAGGATACGGATGTCATTTCTTGTCAATAGGCTGCTGGCGTTGCGTTTGTCTCTCGGATATTCCTTTTGCTTCCTATTCCCTGTTTGCGTTAGTCTCTTGTGTTGCACCCCTTTTCCACTTTTTGTTTTTGTTTTCACGTGATTAGACGAGTACAACAATAAATTGTAGGACAGGCTTTGAAATACCATAACTTTGCGTACGAATTACATGATTTGTTTTCACATTTTATTCCTCTTTTCGAGATAAATGATGCCGCAGGTAGCTTAAGGCAGCTCGACCCCTGTTTTTGAGCTCAAAATCCTTAATTTAGGTCGATAAGTTAGTTTTTAGAGCCGAGAGATTCCATATTCGAGTTCTTAGGATACAAATGCATTTCTTGTCAATACGCCGCTTGCGTTGCATTTGTCTTCCGGATATTCCTTTTCCTTCCTATTTCCTATTTGCGTTTGTCTCTCGTGTTGCACCCCTATTCCAGTTTTTGTTTTTGTTTTCACGTGATTAGCCGATTGCAACAATGAAATGTACGACGCGCTTTGAAATACTATAACTTTGCGTACGAAGCTTCGAGTTACATGATTTGTTTTCACATTTTATTCCTCTTTCGCGATAAACAATGCAGCGGGTTGCTGAAGGCAGTTTGACCCCAATTTCGAGCTCAAAATCGTTTATTTAGGTCGATACATTGGATTTTTAGAGACGGGAGATACCCTTTTTTCAGTTTCTTAGGAAACGAATGTCATTTCTTTTCAACACGCCGCTTGCAATGCGTTTGTCTCTCGGATAATCCTTTTGCTTCCTATTTCCTATTGCGTTTGTCTCTCGTGTTACAACCCTTTTCCTCTATTTGTTTTTGTTTTCACGTGATTAGACAACTACAACAATGAATTGTACGACGGGCTTTGAAACCATAACTTTTCGTACGAAGATCCGAATCACATGATTTTTTTCACATTTTATTTCTCTTTTTGAGATAAGCGATGCGGCGGGTTGTGAAGGCAGTTTGACCCCAATTTCGAGCTCAAAATCGTTTACTTAGGTCGATACGTTGGATTTTTAGAGACGAGAGATGCTATTTTTGAGTTTCTTAGGATACGAATGTCATTTCTTGTCAACACGCCACTTCCAATGCGTTTGTCTCTCAGATATTCCTTTTGCTTCCTATTTCTTATTTGCGTTTGTCTCTCGTGTTACACCCCTTTTCCTCTTTTCGAGATAAACGATGCTGCGGGATGTTGAAGGCAGCCCGACCCCATCTTTGAGCTCAAAACCCTTTATTTAGGTCAATATGTTGGTTTTTTAGAGCCGAGAGATGCCCTTTTCCAGTTTCTTAGGATACGAATGTCATTTCTTGTCAATTCGCTGCTTGCATTGCGTTTGTCTCTCGAATATTCCTTTTGCTTCCTATTTCCTATTTGCGTTTGTCTCTCGTGTTGCACCCCTTTTCCCCTTTTTGTTTTTGTTTCCACGTGATTAGACGACTACAACAATGAATTGTACGACGAGATTTGAAATACCATAACTTTGCGTACGAAGCTCCGAATTACATGATTGTTTTCACATTTTATTCCTTTTTTAGAGATAAACGATTCCGTGGGATGCTGAAGGCAGCTCAACCCCGTTTTCCAGATTAAAATCCTTTATTTAGGTCGTAACGTTGGATTTTTAGAGCCAAGAGATACCCTTTCCGAGTTTCTTAGGATACGAATGTCCTTTCTTGTCAATACGCCACTTGCATTGCGTTTGTCCCTCGGATATTCCTTTTGTTTCCTATTTCCTATCTGCGTTAATCTCTCGTGTAGCACCCCTTTTCTGCTTTTTCTCTTTGTTTTCTCGTGATTAGACGACCAAAACAATGAATTGTACGACAGGCTTTGAAATACAATAACTTTGCGTACAAAGTTCCGAATTACATGATGTTTTTCACATTTTATTCTTGTTTTCGAGATAAACGATGAAACGGGATACTGAAGGCAGCTCACCCTCATTTTCACGCTGAAAATCCTTTATTTAGGTTGAAACGTTGGATTTTTAGAGCCGAGAGATGCCCTTTTCGCGTTTCTTAGGATACGAATGTCATTTCTTGTCAATACGCCGCTTGCGTTGCGTTTGTCTCTCGGATATTCCTTTTGCTTCCTATTTCCTATTTGAATTTGTCTCTCATGTTGCACCCCTTTTCCGCTTTTTGTTTCTGTTTTCACGTGATTAGATGACTACAACAATGAATTGTACGGCGGGCTTTGAAATACCATAACTTTGTATACGAAGCTTTGAATTACATGATTTTGTTTCCCATTTTATTCCTCTTTTCGAGATAAATGATGCCGCGGGATGCTGAAGGCAGCCCGACCCCGTTTTTGAGCTGAAAATCCTTTATTTAGGTCGATACATTGGATGTTTAGAGCTGGAAGATGCCCTTTTCGAGTTTCTTAGGATATGAATGTCATTTCTTATCAATATGCCGCTTGCGTTTTGTTTGACTATCGATATGCCTTTTGCTTCCTATTTCCTATTTGCGTTTGTCTCTCATGTTGGACCACTTTTCTGCTTTTTGTTTTTGTTTTCACAAGATTAGACGACTACAACGATGAATTGTATGACGAGCTTTGAAATACCATAACTTTACGTATGAAGCTCTGAATTACAAGATGTTTTTTCACATTTTATTCCTCTTTTCAAGATAAACGATCCTCGGGCATCTGACGGTAGCCCCACCCCATTTTTGAGCTCAAAATTCTTTATTTAGGTCAATATGTTGCATTTTTAGAGCCGAGAGATGACCTTTTCGAGTTTCTTAGGATACGAATGTCATTTCTTGTCAATACGCCGCTTGCGTTGCATTTGTCTCTCAGATATTCCTTTTGCATCCTATTTCCTATTTGCGTTTGTCTCTCATGTTGCACCCTTTTTTGGCTTTTTGTTTTTGTTTTCACGTGATTAGACGACTACAACAATGAATTGTACGACGGGCTTTGAAATACCAAAACTTTGCGTATGAAGCTCCGAATTACATATTTTTTTCACATTTTATTCCTTTTTTCAAGATAAACGATGCCGCGGGTGGCTGAAGGCGGTCCGACACCGTTGTCGAGCTCAAAACCGTTTGTTTAGGCTGATACATTTGATTTTTAGAGCCTTGAGATGCCCTTTTCGAGTTTTTTAGGATACGAATGTCAGTTTGTTTAAATACGCCGCTTGCGTTGCGTTTGTCTCTCGGATATTCCTTTTGCTTGCTATTTCTCATTTGCGTCTGTCTCTCGTGTTGCACCTCTTTTGCGCTTTTTGTTTTGGTTTTCACGCGATTAGACGACTACAATAGTGAATTTTACGACGAGATTTGAAATACTATAACTTTGCGTACGAAGCTACGAATTACATGATTTTTATCATATTTTATTCCACATTTCGAGATAAACAATGCCGCGGGGTGCTGAAGGCAGCCTGACCCTGTTTTCGAGCTCAAAATCCTTTATTTAGGTCAATACATTGGATTTTTAGAGTCGGGAGATGCCCTTTTCGAGTTTCTTAGGATACGAATGTCATTTCTTGTGAATACGTCGCTTGCGTTGCGTTTGTCTCTCGGATATTCTTTTTTCTTCCTATTTCCCATTTGCGTTTGTGTCTCGTTATGCACCCCTTTTCTGCTTTTTGTTTTTGTATTCACGTGATTAGACGACTGCAACAATGAATTGTACGTCGGGCTTTGAAATACCATAACTTTGTGTATGAAGCTTTGAATTACATGAATTTTTCACATTTTATTCCTCTTTTCGAGATAATTGATGTCGCTGGATGCTGAAGGAAGCCCAACCCTATTTTCGAGCTCAAAACCCTTTATTTAGGTCGATACGTTAGATTTTTAGAGCCATGAGATGCCTGTTTCGAGTTTCTTAGGATAAGAATGTCATTTCTTGTCAATACGCCGCTTGCGTTGGGTTTGTCTCTCGGATATTCCTTTTGCTGCCTATTTCTTATTTGCGTTTATCTCTCGTGTTGCACCCCTTTCCCGCTTTTTTTTTTGTTTTCACATGATTAGAGGCTACAACAATTAATTGTATGACGGACTTTGAAATACCATAACTTTGCGTACGAAGCTCCGAATTATATCATTTGTTTCACATTTTATTCCTCTTTTCGAGATAAACGATGCCGCGGGGTGCAGAAGGCAGCTCGACGCCGTTATCGAGCTCAAAATCCTTTATTTAGGTCGATACGTTGGATTTTTAGAGCCTTGAGATGCCCTTTTCGGGTTTTTTAGGATACAAATGTCATTTCTTTTCAATGCGCCGCTTGCGTTGCGTTTGTCTCTCGAATATTGCTTTTGCTTCCTATTTCCTATTTGCGTTTGTCTCTCGTGTTGCACGCCTTTTCCGCATTTTGTTTTTGTTTTAACGTGATTAGACGACTACAACAAAGAATTGTACGACGGGATTTGAAATACCATAACTTTGCGTACGAAGCTCCGAATTACATGATTTTTTTCACATTTTATTCCTTTTTTTGAGATAAACGATGCCGTAGGGTCATTTCTAGGGAATCCGTATTCCCAAATTCTTCACAAACTTCCTTGTCTAAATTCTCAAAGGCGTCCTTGTGGAAGACAAAGTCGATAATGCACGGGTGCTCAAGTGTGTTAATTAAGTTGAACTTTACTTCCACTTCGGGTTTCTTCTTATGCTCATCAATGTCTATAGCCTTATCCGCTGATCTGTTAGATTCTTCTCCTTTTTCAAATATCGAGGGAGTAGGCTGATCCACCGTTTTCATGCGTTGACGTTGTGGGAATGGCAATGGAGGTGGCCTCGAATCTGGTTTTACGTACTTTGGCTCCTCTTCCTCCTCGAGCTTCTCCTTAAGCTTGTTGATAGCAGTTTCCACTACTGCGATAGATGCTTCACCCCTTTCAGACACTGAAGTCGGATGATCCACCGTCTTACAATTCGTTAGGCAAATTTTGTTGACATGTTCACGACGATTTGTTTCTGACCTTCCTGATAGAACTCCTTGTGGTTTGGAAGAATTTGCAGCGAGTTGTGCAATTTGATTGTCTACGCTCTTTAGGTGCATTTCAAGTTCCATAGCCTCCTTCTTTATGTCTCCATAACTCGCTCGCATCTCTCTAAGTTCGGTGTATTGATCTTTCTCCCCTTGTAAGAGTTGAGCGAGCATGGACATAATATCGGCGTTAGCTTCTTGCTGCGGACATGGGGGCACATATGATTGATAATTCTGAGTTTGGGGTTGCGCCCATGGCTGAAAGTTCTGGTTTCGTTGCATCGCTTGCGGCTGAAAATTTCCCCATAGATGTTGTGCATTCAACACACCATCGAAGTTCCTATACGGGAAGTTTGGGTGATCGCTCCATCCGTCATTGTATGTGTTCCCGAAAGGCTGATTGTAACTCTCGTAGTTCACTTCTTCATACCCCAAACTTCTTGTTCCCATGATTGCTCCGAGTAATGCAAACGGTATGAGTTCGACAGCATGTGATAAATTCCGGAAATTTGATATTTTAATTCAGCTATACCGGCATACAAAGATTGTACCTCATTCATGTTACCTCGCAAAATAAATAACACAAAATTTGATTAAACTCCGAGAGGTAAAAAATGACTAAAAAAGAAAGAAAACAAAAAAAAAATATACGAAAAACAAATAAGACTCCGCAAAAGGACTATATCCTAATTCAAAAGTATCCTAACTCCAAAGCAGTAATCAATTCCCCGGCAACGGTGCCAAAAACTTGATGTGGTTAATCTCAAATAATAAAATACCTAGACTAACGCTTCCGCAAGAATACATATCGTATAGTACTAGAGTCGAACACGAGGAATCGATGCAACTCTAAAGCTAATAACTAATGAATAGAACGTGTAAAATCAATAAGTGATGGGAATGCAAATAAAGATAAACTAACTGACTAACTATCGGAATAAACTCAATGAACTAAACACCACAGGTTTCGAGAGATGTACGATGATGCAACGAAGTTCTAATAAGATCATGGTTATAGATATCATTACGTATTCGGGGAATTCAAGCTCTTTCCTAGGGAATGACTTTCCCGATGTCTAAACCCACTATCTAGCATGCGTACTACCAATGTCCCAATTGTGTAATCTCACCTACTAGATGCATTAAGATCGCTATCCTAATCCCTAAGTTCAATCAACCGACCGGGCAAGGTTCTAAATCAATTGAAACTTCATATCATGGCTACGTTCCAAAATCCAATTCATCTCCCAATGCAATTAGATTTTTATAAAAATTAATTCAAGTGGCCAACAAGAACAAAAGCATTACGAACAACAAATCAATTCGAAACGAACAAATATTATAACCAAACATTAAGAACAAACTTCATTACATATCAGCAAAGCTCTCTAACCCATGGCTATTGACCTACTCGAACATGAACTTAGAAAATGAAACACGAAAGATAACTATATTCGACATGGATAAAGAATGAGATCCCTCCCTATTCTATTACCGCCGTCTTCAACATCACCTCCGCGCTCCGGCTTTGTTGCCCCGTCCTTGTCCTTGTACGCGTTCTGCTCTCTTCTTTCTCTTTATGTGTGTGCTTTGTTTTCTCTCTTTGTTTCTGTTCCTCTTGCGCTGCTGAAGCTGAAGCTTTTTAGCCCTCTTTCTCCTCTTTCCTTTTCTCTAATATCCCCTCTTTGTCCGTCCTCTTTTCTTTCTCTCTAGTGGCTGGAATTTCCTTTTTCTTACAGCTACTGCAGATTTCCTTTTCCGAGTTTTTCCATCTCTCGTTTTTCCATTCTTGTGTAATTGTCAACGTTTCCTCTTTATTTTCCAGCCATGTAGCTCCCCTTTATCTTACCTAACCATATTTCCTTTTGGTTTAAGTAGCCAACATGTTCCTTTTCTTTTTTGTTTCTAAATTTCCTTTTCTGGATTATGTAGGTGACGAACGCGACCCGCGCGGGCTGATGAGTGCCCGCGTGGGCTGGCTGGCAGGAGAGAGCCCACGCGGGCTGATGGGGAGCCCGACTCGGGCTGGATCTGCTGGAGGAGTGAGCTGATTGTCTTGCCCCGCGCGGGCTAAGGCAGGCACCCCACGCGGGTTGCCTTTCTTATGGTGTGGAACGGTCATGATTTGCGTCATCTGCTCGTGTTTGTGTCCCGGTATCTCCATTTGCTGCAAAACATGAGGAAACACTAAAAGAGGACTAAATGATGCTTTAATGCTTGGTAAAGTTCAAATGAATTATGAAACGAACTATAAAAAGAGACTAAAATACTATAACAAAATTGACGTTATCACTACGTGATGTTGAAGGAAGCCTGACCTTGTTTTCGAGCTCAAAACCCTTTATTTAGATCGATACGTCGGATTTTTAGAGCCGAGAGATGCCCTTTTCCAGTTTCTTAGGATACGAATGTCATTTCTTGTCAATACGCCGCTTGCTTTGCGTTTGTCTCTCAGATATTCCTTTTTCTTCCTATTTCCAATTTGCGTTTGTCTCTCGTGTTGCACACCTTTTCCGCTTTTTGTTTTTGTTTTCACGTGATTAGGCAACTACAACAATGAATTGTATGACGGGCTTTGAAATACCATAACTTTGCGTACGAAGCTCCGAATTACATGACTTTTTTCACATTTTATTCCTCTTTTCAAGATAAGTGATGCCGTGGGTTTCTGAAGGCAGCAAGACACCGTTTTCAAACTCAAAATCCTTTAGGTCGATATGTTGGATTTTTAGAGCCGGAAGATGCCCATTTCGAGTTTCTTAGGATACGAATGTTATTTCTTGTCAATACGCCGCTTGTATTGCATTTGTCTCTCGGATATTCCTTTTGCTTCCTATTTCCTATTTGTGTTTGTCTCTCGTGTTGCACCCCTTTTCCGCTTTTTGTTTTTGTTCACGTGATTAGGCGACTACAACAATGAATTGTATGACGGGCTTTGAAATACCATAACTTTGCGTACGAAGTTACGAATTACAATGATTTTTTTTAAATTTTATTCATCTTTTCAAGATAAACGATGCCATGAGATGCTGAAGGCAGCCCAACCCCATTTTCCAGCTTAAAATCCTTTATTTAGATCGATACATTGGATTTTTAGAGCCGAGAGATGCCTTTTTCTAGTTTCTTAGGACACAAATGTCATTTCTTGTCAATATGCCGCTTGCGTTGCGTTTGTCTCTCGGATATTACTTTTGCTTCCTATATCCTATTTGTGTTTGTCTATTGTGTTGCACCCCGTTTCCCCTTTTTGTTTTTGTTTTCACGTGATTAGACGACTACAACAATGAATTGTACGACGGGCTTTGAAATACCATAACTTTGCGTACAAAGCTCCGAATTACATGATGTTTTTCACATTTTATTCCTCTTTTTGAGATAAACAATGTCGCTGATGCTGAAGGCAGCCCGACCCCGTTTTCGAGTTCAAAATCCATTATTTAGGTCGATAAATTGGATATATAGAGCCGGGAGATGCCCTTTTCGAGTTTTTTTAGGATACGAATGTCATTTCTTGTCAATATGCTGCTTGCGTTGCGTTTATCTCTCGGATATTCCTTTTGCTTCCTATTTCCTATTTGCGTTTGTCTCTCGTGTTGCACCCCTTTTCCGCTTTTTGTTTTTGTTTTCACGTGATTAGACGACTACAACAATGAATTGTACGACGGGCTTTGAAACACCATAACTTTGTGTATGATCCTCCGAATTACATTATTTTTTTCACATTTTATTCCTTTTTTCGAGATAAATGATGCCCCGGGATGCTGAAGGTAGCCTGACCCCATTTTCGAGCTCAAAATCCTTTATTTAGGTTGATACATTGGATTTTTAGAGCCGGGAGATGCCTTTTTCGAGTTTCTTAGGATACGAATGTCATTTCTTGTCAATACGCCGCATGCGTTGCGTTTGTCTCTTGGATATTCATTTTGCTTCCTATTTCCTATTTGCGTTTGTCTCTTGTGTTACACCCCTTTTTCCGCTTTTTGTTTTTGTTTTCACGTGATTAGACGACAACAACAATGAATTGTACGACGACCTTTCAAATACCATAACTTTGCGTACGAAGCTCCAAATTACATGATTTTTTCACATTTTATTCCTCATTTCGAGATAAACCATGCCGCGTGTTGCTGAAGGCAGCCCGACCCCTTTTTGAACTCAAAATCCTTTATTTAGGTCGTTACATAGAATTTTTATCGTGAAATTCCCATTTCAAGTTTCTTAGAATACGAATGTAATTTCTTGTCAATACGCCGCTTGCGTTGCGTTTGTCTCTTGGATATTCCTTTTGCTTCCTATTTCCTATTTGCGTTTGTCTCTCGTGTTGCACCCCTTTTCTGCTTTTTATTTTGTTTTCACGTGATTAGACGACTACGACAATGAATTATATGGCGGGCTTTGAAATACCATAACTTTGTGTACGAAGCTCCGAATTATATGATTTTATTCACATTTTATTCCACGTTTCGAGATAAACGATGCCGTAGGATGCTGAAGGCAGCCCGACCTCGTTTTCGAGTTCAAAATCCTTTATTTGGATCGATACGTTGTATTTTTAGAGCCAGGAGATGCCATTTTCGAGTTTCTTAGGATACAAATGTCATTTCTTGTCAATACGCTGCTTGCGTTGCATTTGTCTCTCGGATATTCCTTTTTCTTCCTATTTTCTATTTGTGTTTGTCTCTCGTCTTGCACCTTTTGTTCGCTTTTTGTTTTTGTTTTCACGTGATTAGACGACTACAACTATGAATTGTACGAAGGGCTTTGAAATACCATAAATTTGCTTACAAAACTTCGAATTAAATGATTTTTTCACATTTTATTCCTCTTTTCAAGATAAGCGATGCCGTGGGTTGCTGAAGGCAGCAAGACACCGTTTTCAAACTCAAAATCCTTTAGGTCGATATGTTGGATTTTTAGAGCCGGAAGATGCCCATTTCGAGTTTCTTAGGTCGATATGTTGCATTTTTTCGAGCTCCAAACCTTTATTTAGGTCGATATGTTGCATTTTTTAAGCCGGGAGATTCCCTTTCGAGTTTCATACGATTCGAATGTCATTTATTGTCAATACGACACTTGCGTTGCATTTGTCTCTCAGATATTCCTTTTGCTTCCTGTTTCCTATTTGCGACTTCTCGTGTTGCACCCCTTTTCCGCTTTTTGTTTGTGTTTTCACGTATTTAGACGACTACAACAATGAATTGTACGTTGGCCTTTGAAATACCATAACTTTGCATACGAAGCTTCGAATTACATGATTGTTTTCACTTTTTATTCCTCTTTTTGAGATAAACGATACCGTGGGATGCTGAAGGTAGCCTGAACCCGATTTTAAGCTAAAAATCCTTTATTTAGGTCGATACATTGGATTTTTAGAGCCGGGAGATGTCCTTTTCGAGTTTCTTAGGATACGAATTTTGTTTCTTGTCAATACATCGCATGAATTGCGTTTGTCTCTAGGATATTCCTTTTGCTTCCTCTTAGCATTTGTCTCTCATGTTGAACCCCTTTTCCGCTTTTTTTTTGTTTTTACGTGATTAGACGACTATAACAAAGAATTGTACGGTGGGCTTTGAAATACCATAACTTTGCGTATGAAGCTTTGAATTACATGATTTGTTTCACTTTTTATTCCTCTTTTTTTGAGATAAACGATGTTGCGGGATGCTGAAGGCAGCCCGACCCTGTTATCAAGCTAAAAATCCTTTATTTAGGTCGATACGTTGGATTTATAGAGCCGGGAGATGCCCTTTTCGAGTTTCTTAGGATCCGAATGTCATTTCTTGTCAATACGTCGCTTGAGTAGCGTTTGTCTGTCGGATATTCCTTTTGCTTCCTATATCCTATTTGTGTTTGTCTCTCTTGTTGCACCCCTTTTCCGCTTTTTGTTTTGTTTTCACGTAAATAGACGATTACAACAATGAAATGTACGTCGGGCTTTGAAATACAATAACTTTGCATACAAAGCTCTGATTTACATGATTTGTTTCACATTTTATTCCTTTTTTCGAGGTAAACAATGCCGCGGGATGCTGAAATCAGCCCAACCCCGTTTACGAGCTCAAAATCCTTTATTTAAGTCGCTACGTAAAAGTTTTACAGCCAGGACATGCCCTTTTCGAGTTTCTTAGGATACGAAGGTCATTTCTTGTCAATACGCTGCTTGCGTTGTGTTTGTCTCTCGGATATTCCTTTTGCTTCCTATTTCCTTTTTACGTTTGTCTCTCGTGTTGCACCCCTTTTATGTTTTTTGTTTTTGTTTTCACGTGATAAGACGACTTTGATAATGAATTATATGACGGGCTTTGAAATACCATAACTTTGCTTATGAAGCTCCGAATTATATGATTTTATTCAAATTTTATTCCACTTTTTGAGATATATGATGCCGCGGGATGCTGAAGGCAGCCTGACCCCATTTTCGAGTTCAAAATCCGTTATTTAGGTCGATACATTGGATTTTTAGAGTCGAGAGATGCCCGTTTCGAGTTTCTTAGGATAAGAATGTCATCTCTTGTCAATACGCCGCTTGAGTTGCATTTGTCTCTCGGATATTCCTTTTTCTTTCTTTTTTCTATTTTTGTTTATCTCTCGTGTTGCAACCCTCTTCTGCTTTTTGTTTTTGTTTTCACGTGATTAGATGACTACAACAATGAATTGTACGACGGGCTTTGAAATACAATAAATTTGCATCCGAAGCTCCAAATTACATGATGTTTTTCACATTTTATTCCTATTTCCAAGATAAACGATGCTGCGGGTAGCTGAAGGCAGCCTGACCCCATTTTCGAGCTCCAAACCTTTATTTAAGTTGATATGTTGGATTTTTAGAGTTAGGAGATGCCCTTTTCGAGTTTCTTAGGACCCGAATGTCATTTCTTGTCAATACGTCGCTTGCATTGCGTTTTTATCTCGGATATTCCTTTTGCTTCCTATTTCTTATTTTCGTTTGTCTCTCGTATTGCACCGCTTTTCCGCTTTTTGTTATTTTTTTCACGTGATTAGATGACTACAACAATGAATTGTACGACGGGCTTTGAAATACCATACCTTTGCGTACAAAGCTCCGAATTACATGATTTGTTTCACATTTTATTCCTCTTTTTTGAGATCAACGATGCTGCAGGTGGCTGAAGGTAGCCCGACCCCGTTTTCGAGCTCAAAGTCTTTTATTTATGTCGATATGTTGGATTTTTAGAGCTGGGAGATGCTCTTTTCGAGTTTCCTAGGATACGAATATCATTTCTTTTCAAGACGCCGCTTGCGTTGCATTTGTCTCTCGGATATTCCTTTTTCTTCCTATTTTCTATTTGTGTTTGTCTCTCGTGTTGCACCCTTTTTCCATTTTTTGTTTTTGTTTTCACGTGATTAGATGACTACAACAATGAATTGTACGACGGACTTTGAAATACCATAACTTCGCGTACAAAGCTCCAAATTACCTGATATTTTTTCACATTTTATTCCTCTTTTCAAGATAAACGATGCCGAGGGTGTCTAAAGGTAGCACAACCCCATTTTCAAGCTCTAATACCTTTATTTAGGTCGATAGGTTAGATTTTTAGAGACGGGAGATGCCCTTTTCGAGTTTCTTAGGATACGAATTTCATTTCTTGTCGATACGCCGTTTGCGTTGCGTTTGTCTCTTGGATATTTCTTTTGCTTCCTATTTCCTATTTGCGTTTGTCTCTCGTGTTGCAACCCATTTCCGCTTTTTGTTTTTGTTTTCACATGATTAGATGACTACAACAATGAATTGTAGGACGGGCTTTGAAATACCATAACTTTACGTACGAAGGTCCGAATTACATGATTTTTTTTCACATTTTATTCATCTTATCGAGATAAACGATAACTCGAGAGTCCGGCTCCGTTTTTAGCTCAAAATCCTTTATTTAGGTCGATATGTTGGATTTTTAGAGCCGGGAATGCCCTTTTCGAGTTTCTTAAGACACGAATATCATTTCTTGTAAGTACGCCGCTTGCGTTGCATTTGTCTCTTAGATATTGATTTTGCTTCCTATTTCCTATTTGCGTTTGTCTCTCATGTTGCATCCCTTTTCCATTTTTTTGTTTCACGTGATTAGACGACTACAACAATGAATTGTACGACAGGCTTTGAAATACAATATCTTTGCGTACGAAGCTCCGAATTACATGTTTTTTTCTCACTTTATTCCTCTTTTCAAGGGAAACGATGCCCCAATATGCTGAAGGCAGCCTGGCCCTTTTTTTCAAACTCAAAATCCTTTATTTAAGTTGATACGTTTGATTATTAAAGCCGAGAGATGCCCTTTTCGAGTTTCTTAGGATACGAATGTCATTTGTTGTGAATACGACACTTGTGTTGCGTTTGTCTCTCGGATATTCTTTTTGCTTGCTATTTGCTATTTGCGTTTGTCTTTCGTGTTTCACCCCTTTTCCGCTATTTGTTTTTGTTTTAATGTGATTAGACAACTACAACAGTGATTTGTACGACAGGTTTTGAAATACCATAACTTTGCGTACAAAGCTCTCAATTACATGATTTTTTTTACATTTTATTCCTCTTTTCGAGATAAACGATGCCGCCGGATGCTGAAGGCAGCCTGACCCCATTTTTTGAGCTCAAAATCATTTATTTAGGTCGATACGTTGGATTTTTAGAGCCGGGAGATGCCCTTTTTGAGTTCCTTAGGATAAGAATGTCATTTTTTGTCAATACGCTGCTTGCATTGCGTTTGTCTCTTAGATATTCCTTTTGCTTCCTATTTCCTATTTGCGTTTCTCTCTTGTGTTGCACCCCTTTTCTGCTTTTTTGTTTTTTTTTCACGTGATTAGATGACTACAGCAGTGAATTATACGACGCGCTTTGAAATACCATAACTTTGCTAACAAACCTTGAATTACATGATTTTTTTCACATTCTATTCCTCTTTTCGAGATTAACGATGTCCAGGGATGTTTAAGGCAGCCCGACCCCATTTTGAATCTCAACGTCCTTAATTTAGGTCGACACGGTTGATTTTTAGAGCCGAGAGATGCCCTTTTCGAGTTTCTTAGGATACAATGTCATTTCTCGTCAATATGCCGCTTGCGTCGCTTTTGTCCCTCAGATATTCCTTTTGCTTCCTATTTCCTATTTGCGTTTGTCTCTAGAGTTGCATCCCATTTCCGCTTTTTGTTTTTGTTTTCCTGTGATTAGACAACTACAACAGTGAATTGTACGACGGGCTTTGAAATACCATAACTTTGCGTACGAAGCTCCGAATTACATGATTTTTTCACATTTTATTCCTATTTTCGAGATAAACGATGCCTCGGGAAGTTGAAGGCAGCCCGACCCCATTTTTTGAGCTCAAAATCCTTTATTTAGTTCGATACGTAGGATTTTTAGAGCCGGGAGATGCCCTTTTCGAGTTTCTTAGGATACGAATGTGATTTCTTGTCAATACGCCGATTGCGTTGCGTTTGTCTCTCAGATATTCCATTTGCTTACTATTTCCTCTTTGTGTTTATCTCCGGTGTTGTACCCTTTTTCCGTTTTTTCTTTTTGTTTTCACGTGATTAGATGACTACAACAATGAATTGTACGACGGGCTTTGAAATACCATAACTTTGCGTACGAAAATCCGAAATACATTATTGTTTTCATATTTTATTCCTCTTTTCAAAATAAACGATGCCATGAGATGCTCAAGGCAGTCCGACTCCATTTTTGAGCTCAAAATCCTTTACTTAGGTCGATACATTGAATTTTTAGAGCCGAGAGATGCCCTTTCGAGATTCTTAGGATACGAATGTCATTTCTTGTCAATACGCCCCTTGCGTTGCGTTTGTCTCTCGGAAATTACTTTTGCTTCCTATTTCCTATTTGCGTTTGTCTCTCGTGTTGCACCCCTTTCCCACTTTTTGTTTTTGTTTTCATATGATTAGACGACTACATCAATGAATTATACGACAACCTTTGAAATACCATAACTTTGCGTAGGAAGCTCCAAATTACATGATATTTTTTCACATTTTATTCCTCTTCCCAAGATAAACGATGCTGAGGGAAGCTTAAGGCAGCTGACACCATTTTCGAGCTCTAAATCCTTTTTTTTAGTTCGATAGGTTTGATTTTTAGAGCCGAGAGATGCCCTTTTCGAGTTTCTTAGGATACGGATGTCATTTCTTGTCGATACGCCGCTTGCGTTTCATTTGTCTCTCGGATATTTCTTTTGCTTCCAATTTCCTATTTGCATTTGTCTCTCGGGTCGCACCCCATTTCCGCTTTTTGTTTTTGTTTTCACTTGAACAGACGACTACATGAATGAATTGTACGACGGGCTGTGAAATACCATAACTTTGCGTACGAAGCTCCGAATTACATGATTGTTTCACATTTTATTCCTCTTTTCAAGATAAACAATAACGCGGGAGCCCGGCCTCGATTTGAGCTCAAAATCTTTCATTTAGGTCGATACGTTGGATTTTTAGATCTGGGAATGCCCTTTTCGAGTTTCTTAAGATATGAATGTCATTTCTTATGAATACACTGCTTGCTTTGCATTTGTCTCTCGGATATTCCTTTTCCTTCCTATTTCCTATTTGCGTTTTTCTCTCTTGTTGCACCCCTTTTCTATTTTTTATTTTTGTTTTCACGTGATTAGACGACTACAACAATGAATTCTATGATAGGCTTTGAAATACAATAACTTTGCGTACGAAGCTCCGAATTACATGATGTTTTCACACTTTATTCCTCTTTTCAATAGGAACGATGCCCCAAGATGCTGAAGGCAGCCTGACCCCGTTTTCGAGCTCAAATTCCCTTTTTAAGTCGATACATTTGTTTTTTAGAGCCGGGAGATGCCATTTTCGAGTTTCTTAGGGTACGAATGTCATTTCTTGTCAATACGACACTTGCTTTGCGTTTGTCTCTCCGATATTCCTTTTGCTTGCTCTTTCCTTGCGTTTGTCTCTCGTGTTGCACCCCTTTTCCGCTTTTTGTTTTTGTTTTCAGTGATTAGACGACTACAACAGTGCCACGAATTTTGAAGGCAGCCCGACCCCATTTTTTGAGCTCAAAATCCTTTAATTAGGTCGATATGTTGGGTTTTTAGAGCCAGAAGATGCCCTTTTCAAGTTTCTTAGGATACGAATGTCATTTCTTGTCAATATGCTGCTTGCATAGCGTTTGTCTCTCAGATATTCCTTTTGCTTCCTATTTGCATTTGTCTCTCGTGTTGCACCCCTTTCCTCTTTTTGTTTTTGTTTTCACGTGATTAGACGACTACAACAATGAATTTCACGACGGGCTTTGAAATACCATAACTTTGCAACACGATGTCCTGGGATGTTGAAGGGAGCCCGACCCAATTTTTAAGCTCAAAATCTTTAATTTAGGTCGATGCTGTTGAGTTTTAGAGCCGGGATATGCCTTTTTCGAGTTTCTTAGGATACAATGTCATTTCTTGTCAATATGCCGCTTGTGTTGCGTTTGTCTCTCAAATATTCATTTTGCTTCATATTTCCTATTTGCGTTTGTCTCTAGAGTTGCATCCCTTTTCCACTTTTTGTTTTTTTTTCACTTGATTAGACAACTACAACAGTGAATTGTACGACGGTCTTGAAATACCATAACTTTGCGTACGAAGCTCCGAATTACATGATTTTTTTCACATTTTATTCCTCTTTCGGAGATAAAAGATGCCTTGGGAATCTGAAGGCAGCCCGACCCCATCTTCGAGCTAATAACCTTTATTTAGTTCGATACATTGGATTTTTAGAGTCGAGAGATGCCCTTTTTGAGTTTCTTAGGATACAAATGTCATTTCTTGTCAATACGCCGATTGCATTGTGTTTGTCTCTCGAGTATTCCTTTTGCTTCATATTTCCTCTTTGCGTTTATCTCTCGTGTTGTACCCCTTTTCCGTTTTTTGTTTTTATTTTCACGTGATGAGATGACTACAACAATGAATTGTACGACGGGCTTTGAAATACCATAACTTTGCGAACGAAGCTCCGAATTACATGATTGTGTTCACATTTTATTCCTCTTTTCGAAATAAATGATGCCCTGGGATGCTGAAGGCAGCCCAACTCCGTTTTCAACCTCAAAATCCTTTATTTAGGTCGAAACATTGGATTTTTAGAGCCGAGAGATGCCCTTTCGAGATTCTTAGGATACGAATGTCATTTTTGTAAATTTGCCGCTTGCATTGTGTTTGTCTCTCGGTATTCCTTTTGCTTCCTATTTCCTATTTGTGTTTGTTTCTCGTGTTTCACCCTTTTTCTGCTTTTTGTATTGTTTTCATGTGATTAGACAACTACAACAGTAAATTGTATGACGGGCTTTAAAATACCATAACTTTGCAAACAAAGCTTCGAATTACATGATATTTTCACATGTTATTCCTTTTTTTTTTGAGATAAATGATGCTGAGGGATGCTGAAGGCAGCCTGACCCTGTTCTCAAGCTCAAAATCCTTTATTTAGGTCAATACGTTGTATTTTTAGAGCCGAGAGATGCCTTTTTCGAGTTTCTTAGGATACAAATGTCATTTCTTGTCAATACGCTGCTTGCGTTCCGTTTGTCTCTCGGATATTCCTGTTGCTTCCAATTTCCTATTTGCGATTGTCTGTCGTGTTGCACCCCTTTTCCACTTTTTGTTTTTCTTTTCGCGTGATTAGACGACTACAACAACGAGTTGTATGACGGGCTTTGAAATACCATAACTTTGCGTACGAAGCTCCGAATGACATGATTGTTTTCACACTTCATTCCTTTTTTTGAGATAAACGATGCCTTGGGATGCTAAAGGCAGCCCCACTCTGTTTTTGAGCTCAAAATCCTTTATTTAGGTCGATACGTTGGAGTTTTAGAGCCGGGAGATGCCCTTTTGAGAATCTTAGGATACGAATGTCATTTCTTGTCAATATGTCGCTTGCGTTGCGTTTGTCTCTCGGATATCACTTTTGCTTCCTATTTCCTATTTGCGTTTGTCTCTCGTGTTGCACCCCTTTTCCACTTTTTGTTTTTTTTTCTCGTGATTAGACAACTACAACAGTAAATTGTACGAAGGGCTTTGAAATACCATAACTTTGGAAATGAAGCTCTGAATTACATGATTTTTTCACATTTTATTTCTCTTTTCAAGATAAACGATGCCGAGGGATGCTGAAGGCAGCCCAACCCTGTTTTCGAGCTCAAAATCCTTTATTTAGGTCGATACGTTTTATTTTTAGATATTCCTTTTGCTTTCAATTTGTTGTCAATACGCCGCTTGCAGTGCGTTTGTGTCTCAGATATTCCTTTTGCTTTCAATTTCCTATTTGCGTTTGTGTCTCGTGTTGTACCCCTTTTCCACTTTTTTTCTTTTCACGTGATTAGACGACTACAACAATGAATTGTACGATAGCCTTTGAAATACCATAACTTTGCGTATGAAGCTCCGAATTACATGATGTTTTTCACATTTTATTCCTCTTTTCGAGATAAACGATGCCGGGGTTGCTGAAGGCAGCCCAATCCCTTTTTTGAGCTCAAAATCCTTTATTTAGGTCGATGCGTTGGATTTTTAGAGCCGGGAGATGCCCTTTCCGACTTTCTTAGGATACGAATGTCATTTCTTGTCAATACGCTGCTTGTGTTGCATTTGTCTTTTGGATATTCCTTTTGCTACCTATTTCCTATTTGCATTTGTCTCTCCTGTTGCACCCCTTTTCCGCTTTTTTTTCACGTGATTAGACGACTACAACAATGAATTGTACGGCGGGCTTTGAAATACCATAACTTTGCGTACGAAGCTCCGATTTACATTATTGTTTTCATATTTTATTCCTCTTTTCGAGATAAAGGATGCCACAATTTGCTGAGGGCAGCCCGACCCTGTTTTTGAGCTTAAAATCTTTTATTTAGGTCGATACGTTGGATTTTTTAGCCGCGAGATGCACTTTTCGAGTTTCTTAGGATTTAGTGTTATTTCTTGTAAATATGCTGCTTGCGTTGCATTTGTCTCTCGGATATTCCTTTTGCTTCCTATTTCCTATATGCATTTGTCTCACGTGTTGCACCCCTTTTTCCGTTTTTTTTAATTTTCGAGTGATTATACGACTACAACAATGAATTGTACAACATGTTTTGAAATACCATAACTTTGTGTACGAAGCTTCGAATTACATGATTTTTTTCACATTTGATTACTCTTTTCGAGATAAACGATGCCGTGGGTTGCTGAAGGCAGCTCGACCACGTTTTCAAGCTCAAACTCATTTATTTAGGTCGATACATTAGATTTTAGAGCCGGCTGATGCCCTTTTCGAGTTTCTTAGAATACGAATGTCGGGTCTTGTCAATACGCCGCTTGCGTTGTGTTTGTCTCTCGGATATTCCATTTGCTTCCTATTTGCTATTTGCGTTTCTCTCTCGTGTAACACCCCTTTTCTGCTTTTTGTTTCTATTTTCACGTGATTAGACGACTACAACAATGAATTGTACGGTGGGCTTTGAAATGCCATAACTTTGCGTACGAAGCTCCGAATTACACAAATTTTTATCACATTTTATTCCTGTTTTCAAGATAAATGAGGCCACGGGATGCTGAAGGCAGCCCGACCCCGTTTTCAAGCTCAAAATCTTTTATTTAGGTCAATACGTTGGATTTTTAGAGCCGAGAGATGCCCTTTTCAAGTTTCTTAGGATACGAATGTCATGTTTTGTCAATACTCCGCTTACGTTGCGTTTGTCTCTCGGATATTCCTTTTGCTTCCTATTTCCTCTTTGCATTTCTCTCTCATGTTGCACCCATTTTCCGCTTTTTGTTTTTGTTTTCACGTGATTAGACGACTACATAATGGATTGTACGACGGGCTTTGGTATACCATAACTTTGCATACGAAGCTCTGAATTACATGATGTTTTTCACATTGTATTCCTCTTTTTGGGATAAACGATTCTCGGGATGCTGAAGGCAGCCCGAACCGGTTTTCGAGCTCAAAATCCTTTATTTAGGTCGATACGTTGGATTTTTAGAGCCGAGAGATGCCCTTTTCGAGTTTCTTAAGATGCGAATGTCATTTCTTGTCAATATGCCGCGTGCGTTGCGTTTGTCTCTCGGATATTTTGTTTGCTTCCTAGCTCCTATTTAGCATTTGTCTCTCGTGTTGCACCCATTTTCTACTTTTTTGTTTTTGTTTTCACGTGATTAGACGACTACAACAATGAATTGTTCAACGAGCTTTGAAATACCATAACTTTGTGTACGAATCTCCGAATTACATGATTTTAATCACATTTTATTCCTGTTTTCAAGATGAACGATTCCACACGATGCTGAAGGAAGCTCGACCCCGTTTTTGAGCTTAAATCCTTTATTTAGGTTGATACTTTGAATTTTTAGGGCTGGGAGATGCCCTTTTCGAGTTTCTTAGGATACGAATGTGAAATTTGTCAATTCGCCGCTTGCATTCCGTTTGCCTCTCGGATATTCCTTTTGCTTCGTTTTTCCTATTTGCGTTTGTCTCTCGTGTTGCACCCCTTTTCCGGTTTTTGTTTTTGTTATCACGTGATAAGAAGACTACAACAATGAATTGTACGACAGGTTTTGAAATACGATAACTTTGCGTACGAAGCTCCGAATTATATGATTTTTTCACTTTTTATTCCTCTTTTCGAGGTAAATGATGCCGCGGATTGCTGTAAGAAGCCCAACCCCATTTTTGAGCCTAAAACCCTTTATTTAGGTCGATACATTGGATTTTTAAAGTCGGGAGAATGCCTTTTCGAGTTTTTTAGGATACGAATGTCATTTCATTATAATACGGTGCTTGCTATGCGTTTGTCTCTTGGATATTCCTTATGCTTCCTATTTCCTATTTGCGTTTGTCTCTCGTGTTGTACCCATTTTCCGCTTTTTGTTTTTGTTTTCATGTGATTGGACGACTACAACAATGAATTGTACGACGGGCTCTGAAGAACCATAACTTTGCGTACGAAGCTCCAAATTACATGATTTTTTTTACATTGTATTCCTCTTTTCGAGATAAACGATTCCCCAGGATGCTGAAGGCAGCCCGACCCCGTTTTTAAGCTCAAAATCTTTTATTACTACGTTGGAATTTTAGAGCCGGGAGATGCCCTTTTTGAGTTTTTTAGGATACGAATGTCATTTCTTGTCAATACACCGCTTGCGTTGCGTTTATCTTTGCGATATTCCTTTTGTTTCATATTTCAGATTTGCGTTTGTCCCTCGTGTTGCACCCCTTTTCTGCTTTTTGTTTTTGTTTTCACGTGATTAGATGACTACAACAATGAATTGTACAACGAGCTTTGAAATACCATAACTTTGCGTACCAAGCTCCGAATTACATGATTTTTTTTCTCATTTTATTCCTCCTTACGAGATAAATAATGCCGCGGGTTGCTGAAGGCATCCGACCCCGTTTTTGATGTGCGTTAACTCAAGTAATAAATTACCTAGACTAACGCTTCCGCAAGAATACGGATCGTGTAGCACTAGGGTCGAACACAAGGAATTGATGCAACTCTAAAGTTATTAGACTAATAGATAAGACGTGTAAATTGAATAATTGTAGGATTGGGAATGAACTAAGCTAAACTAATTGACGAGATAAACTTATGACTAAGCACCATAGGTATCGAGAGTTGCAC
>CM071875.1:17105904-17119716 GCA_036759665.1 Gynandropsis gynandra
AGGTCTAGGAGGGATTGGGCATTGAAACTCGATGATGCTTTGTGGGCTTACCGTACCGCTTTCTAGACGCCAATCGGAACGACTCCGTTTCAGCTTGTGTACGGTAAGGCATGTCGTCTACCGGTTGAGTTAGAATACCGAGCTTATTGGGCGATCAAGGCATTGAACTACGACTATAAATGTGCCGCTGAGAAGAGGACGTTACAGCTTCATCACCTTGAGGAAATGCGCCTCGATTCGTACGAAAACGCGAGAATTTACAAGGAACGTACGAAGCGGTGGCACGATCGGCACATACTCCAGCGGACCTTTGAGGTAGGTGATCGTGTACTTGTTTTCAACTCACGTTTAAAGCTCTTTCCAGGGAAGCTTAAGTCACATTGGTCCGGGCCATTCACTATTAAGAGCATCTCACCACACGGAGCAATCGAGCTAATAGGAGCAAATGGTGCATTTAAAGTGAACGTTCAGCGCATAAAGCTCTACAACGCGGACAACACGGATTTTGATCACGCTAAGTTCGCTCTTTCGGAGCCGACTCATGAGTAGAACATTTCGGTCAAGCTCAAGACCTTAAACAAGCGCTTGTCGGGAGGCAACCCGATTATTTCGTTTTTTTCATTTCATTTTCTTTCGGACTATTCCTGTTCTTTTCATATTGATGTACTTGGTGGGATTGTATTCCTCTTTTTGGATTGTGTGAATCTTTTTCGCAGGTTCTTTCGAATATGCTCAATAGATGAATGAAATATAAATAATCTACTCTAAACTAGACCTAAGAATGATATAAAAACTATAACAAATTACGTGTTATCAAACTCCCCCAGACTTAACCTTTTGCTCGTCCTCGAGCAAACCTAGAGTCGAGTACTAGAAGAGCTAAACAACCATGGATACCAATACAAATACGTCGAAGAATTTAGCCATCATACAAATCAACGCGTCACATGAACGTAAGCCTAAGCGTACCTAGTTTAGACCTCTATCACCCGAAAGTCTCGAACCATGCAATCCTACCAATGACCTAAGTTTAGTCCGTACTCCTAAGCAACATCCAAGCGTTCTCCATACCAAACTCTTCTAAGCTTGAGATATCTTAAAACTCATTTTTTTCTCGTTCTTATTCTTTTTTTTTTCTTTTCTCTTTTTTTTTTTATAATTCCACGCTCGGTTCCTAGGACGTCGAAGTCGAAGAGGTTGGCTTTCTACTTAGACCCAGGCTGCCTATGGCACACTCATAAGGTTTCTCAACCTTAGCGGAGTGAAGAGATGCGTTATTGAAGAATACTCTCTCTTTTTATTTTTCTTTCATTCATTTTTTTTTTCTTTTTCTTTTTATGACGAATTCGCATCAATCTAACCCTTAGGACGTAGAATAACGCCTCAACCCACCACTTAGACCCGAACCATCGATATCGATGTACTCATGTCAATGGAAACCTTAAATAGTTAACTTATCCAAGGAGAAAAAATTGACAGCGGAGTATAAGCGTGTGGAATCTAATGAACGCTAAAATCAATCTAACAAGCATTGAATAATCGGTATACTTGGAGATATGATACTTGGTATGAAACTTAGGAGGTAGATGCAACTAATGGTCATGGTTTCAAGCACAATTACCTAACTAATCGGGATCAAGAAGACTTCTAAGCAAACCTAGACCATTGTTCACGATTCGACAAAGTTGTACTAATGACTAAAACTCGAAAATCCATGCTAAGTATCCATCCGTTTATTCCTAGAAAAACAAAAATCTACATCTAATCCTAATCATCTAAGTCTAATCACATGACAATACTCGATGAGTACTCCCCCCCAGACTTGAATGAAACACCGTCCCGGTGTTCAAAACCTAGGAGAAACAAAATAACGGGAAAAGAAGGGTTGGAACGTGTGCACCTTGTGTAGCTTCCAATCCCGTGTTTGTGTTTCCTCTTCATGGATGATATGGACGTTGAAAAACCTGCGAAAAATATTCACACAATCCAAAAGGGAAGAATACAATCCCACCAAGTATATCAATATGAAAAGAAAAAGAAATAGTCCGAAAAAAGAAATGAAATGAAAAATGCAAAAGTCGGGTTGCCTCCCGATAAGCGCTTGTTTAAGGTCTTGAGCTTGACCAAAATGTGCTACCCATTAGATGGACGTCCTTGACGTCGTTGTGTGCGTAGCATCCTGCGTACATGAGGTGGTCGATAGAGTGTAGTACGCGGTTCAATTGAATTCCTTCCCCGATCAGTCATGTCGTCCCTATTCTTCATTTCAACCTTCATCTTGGATGCCTTATCAATGTTCCAATCTGATGCTGGACGTTTGTAGTGGTTGCTAGGTACCTCAAGAATGGACGAATTGTCGATGTGAGCCGTTTGTGCTGCGCTGGAATCTGCCTGGATTTGTCGGAGGGTTGTGCACTGGTTTGCAACGTCTTCTTGGCTCGAAACCTTCCCCAACTGATCTGTACTCATGTGGTTATGAGTTGAGAAATTGCCTTGATGAGGATTACCCGAGAATCCATCCTTATCTGAGGTTGCGATCCGCTTTGCTCGGGTCGCGCAGAATTCTGCTCGGGGTTCGTCTAACTCGGGGTTTGGGATTTCTTCTATATCCTTTTCATCCAGTAGCTTTGTACAAAGCTTCACTCCGTTAATGTACTTACAAAACCCCTCTCTAGCTGCTGGAAGAGTCATCTCAAAAGGATCTAATATCCCAAACTTCTCGAAGACTTCATTGGCTAACTCCTCTAGGACGTCGATGTGGAATACCGAATCCACCATACATGGTTGCTTAAGTGTGTCGTTCAGATTGAACTCCACTTCTTCATCCCCGAATTTAAGTGTGAGTCTACCCTCAGCGCAATGTATGATCGTCTTTGCCGTATTGAGAAACGGCCTACCAAGGATGATTGGAATTTTCTCGTCCTCCTCCATATCTAGTACAACGAAGTCAACCGGGACGAAAAATTTTCCTATCTGCAAAGGCACGTCTTCCAGCCTTCCCTCGGGTATCCTAACACTCCTATCAGCCATGGTTAACGCCATTCTCGTCGGTCGAAGATCCATCTTACCCCTAAGATCCAATTTCTTATACAAAGACAATGGTAGCACGCTTACGCTTGCTCCGACATCGATTAGTGCATGGTTTATTTCATAATCTCCAATTTTACAAGGGATTACGAATATACCTGGATCCGGCATCTTTTTGGGTAGATTAGGCTGCAGCATTGAATTCGTTACCATAACGGATTCCATCTCCACGTCTCGCTTGTTCGCAAGTATCTCTTTGAGGAACTTGGCGTATGAAGGCATCTTCTTCAACGCCTCATGGAATGGTATCGTGATGTCCATCTTTTTCAACATCTCAGCAAATTTCGCAAATTGAGCGTCATCATCCTTTTTGCGTTGACGTTGAGGAAATGGCAAAGGAGGTGATCTCGGTTCCAATTTCACGTATTTCGGCTCTCCCTCCTCCTCGGGTTTACTTTTGTACTCTTTGCTGCCACTGCCATTTTTCATTGCTTTGTTGGATGATTCACCTTCGTCGAATGTCGAGGGAATGGTTTGATCAATCAGTCTCTTACGTTGACGTTGTGGGAATGGGAGAGGAGGCGGTCTTGGTTCCGGTTTCACGTATTTCGGCTCTTCCTCTTCCTCGGTTTTCATTTTTCGCTTCTCAACGTAGCTGCCATTTTCCACTGCTGTGCTAGTCACTTCATCCTTCTCAAACATCAAATGAGTGGGCTGATCCACCACTTTGCCACTCCGAAGATATATGGCATTGACGTGTTCACGAGGATTTACTTCCGGCCGCGCCGGTAGAATTCCTTGCGGTCGTGATGATTGTGCAGCGAGTTGTGAGACTTGAGTATCCAAGATCTTAAGATGCGTTTTCACCTCCACAAACTCATTTTTCATCTCTTGATTTTCTGCTCTCATCTCTTCATGACTTGTTCTCAACGCTCTTATATCATTGGCTTGGTTCTTTTGCTCTTGTATGATTTGAGCTAGCATTGATGTGATATCGGGTCTAACTTCTTGTTGCGGAGGAGCAAGCGCACGTGGTTGAAAATTCTGATTTTGGGGCTGCGTCCTCGGCTGGAAATTCTGATTGCGTTGCATCAAACGCGGTTGAAAGTTTCCCGATGCTCGTTGTGCATTGAATGCACCGTCGGAATTCTTGTACGAGAGATTGGGGTGATTCCTCCACTCGGGTGTGTAGGTATTACCCAAAGGTTGGGCGTTGCTCACATAGTTCACCCCTTCGTACCCTTGAATTCCTTGCTCATCCGGCTGCTCATAATATTCTTGCTGATTCATTCCGGACATCATATTGCGGAGCTCATTGAATTCACTTTTCATCTCAGCTCTCATTTCAGCTCTCATTTCCGCTAACTCGGCATATATGGATCGCGTATTATCCACGTTAGCTACTCTCGCTGGAGTGTTGCGATTATACTCTCCGGCGGTTTGATTTCCTTCGTAAGCCATACGATCTATGAGATCCTCGACTTGTGGGAAGGTGAGGTTGCTTAAGGAACCTCCAGCAGCGGCTACGATCAAAATCCTCGTATTGTCCGATAAACCTTGCATGAAGTTGCATATGAGGTAACTTTGATCCATACCGTGATGTGGGCAAAGGCGTTGGTAGCCTTTAAATCGCTCCCACGCTTCATACAAACTCTCGGCTGCCCCTTGCACAAATGTGTTGATGTTGTTCTTGGCTAGCTGAGCTTTGTTTTGAGGGAAGAATCTCGTCATAAATTTTTCCTCTAGCTGATCCCATGACGCAATAGAATTCGCTGGTTGCGAATATAGCCAATCTTGTGCTCTATCTTTCACCGAGAACGGGAAAGCAGCTAGCATTATATCCTCATCCGATACCCCATCTCCAGCCCTTATGGTTCGACATAGCATCTTGAAATCAGTGAGATGCTGGTTTGGGTCCTCGGTTGGTCTCCCTCTAAACGCCGCGTTACCAAGCATTTGAATAAATGCCGGTTGAAGCTCTACGCGGGCGTTTCTTCTTGCAATGCAAGATAAGAGCTGCGTGTGCCTAGGGACCGTGTATGATCCATAGGTCAGTGCCGGTTGCACTCGTTGCGCGTTTTGAACGTTCATATCTTGACGTTCGGCCATTAGCTCTTCAACAAACGGTTGTTCAATCACTTCCTCGGTTTGAAAATCCAAATGTGCTTGCGTGTTATCAACTGAATTGCTTGCACTAGCTTTCGATTCTTTCCGTAGTTTTCGGAGCGTTCTATCGATGTCGGGGTCGAAAACTAGATCCGCTTTTCCGGTGTTTCTCATGCACAATTAAGCTGCACAAGAAAAAGAAGACAAACACAAAGATCACGTGAGATACGAGAAGCAAAAGAACTTGACTCTAAACGAAATGACAAACAAAAACACGAAAAAGCAAGAAACAAACAAGACTCCTAAAAACCTAATGTCTAATCTAAAAGTTTCCTAACTCCTAAGCCGTAATCAATTCCCCGGCAACGGCGCCAAAAACTTGATATGCGTTATATCGAGTTATAAAACCTAGACTAACGCTTCCGCAAGAATACGGATCGTGTAGCAACTAGGGTCGAACACAAGGAATTGATGCGACTTCGTAGCTATTGAACTAATTGAATTAGACGTGTGAGGTGACTAAAGTTGTGATTTTGATTGAGCTGAACTAAACTAAATCGAAGAGAATAGACTTTATGACTAGGCACCATGGGTGTCGAGAGTTTGCATAAAAATGTAATGAAGTTCTAAAAGGATAATTGGTCTAAGGCACTATCATGGATTCAGGGAATTCAAGCTCTCCTATAGGAACTGACTGGCGTAGACTTGTCCACTATCTAGCATGCATATGCCAATGTATCCATTGCGCATCTTACATGCATAGACGCATTACGTCTGCTATCCTAATCCCTAGATTTAACCGATTGACCTGGCGTAGATTCTAAACCGGCTAAACCCTAAATCATGGCTTTGTTCCGAAACCTAATGCCCTGGCGTTGGTTTATTAGATTTCTAAGATCATTCAATCAAGTGGCGTACAGGTAGAGAAAGCATTAAGAACAACCATGAAATCTGAAAACATGATAGAAACCAAATTCATTCATTCAAGTGGCGTACAGGTAATGAAAGCATTAAGCATCACCATTCATTAAGCGTAAGACTTCATTACAACGTAGCAAATCTCTCTAACCCATGGCAAGGAATCTACTCAGACATAAATACAGACAAGGAAACACAAGAGAAGTCTAGATTCGACATAGATGTAGAAAGAGATGACTCCCTATTCATAAACCGATGCCTTCGGTAGATTCTTCTCGCTCCCGATCCGTAGATCCGTCGTTTTCTTCCTTCTTCTCCTTGCCCTAATGTCTCCCAATCTCTTCTGATGTGTTCTGGTTCGTCCCCCTCTTTTTAGATCTGATTTTCCCTTTTAATTTTGCCGATCTAGATCTTAGGAAAGTTTGTTGGAACGCTGGACCCGAGCGGGCATTCTCTTTACCCGATCGTGCAGGTGACCTACCCGATCGTGCACACACAAATGAGCCCGATCGGGCACCATGCCCGACCGTGTACTTCATCAGCCCGAGTCGTGCAAACTTACGGGGTTTTCTGCCATGAATCAGCCCGAGCGGGCACTCCAAATGCACCCGAGCGGGCACCTATGCCCGAGCATATCCCTTGAGCACCCGAGTCGTGTAAGGCTACGGGGTTTTCTTGAATGATTCAGCCCGACCGGGCACTCTCAATCCACCCGAGCGGGCATGTCTTGAAGTGTAGTTTCCGCTCCTTTCGCTCGGTGTTTGAGTGCTCGCTTCCATCCGTGGCCTTGCATAAGCCGAACCTTGTTACACAGCTTCGTTTTCGGGTTTAGATTGCATAATCACTCGTGTTTCTCTTCAATCCTTCGTTTCCTACACAAAACACGAAATGTGGATAAAGTCTTCGAATATGCTCAATAGATGAATGAAATATAAATAATCTACTCTAAACTAGACCTAAGAATGATATAAAAACTATAACAAATTACGTGTTATCAAACTCCCCCAGACTTAACCTTTTGCTCGTCCTCGAGCAAACCTAGAGTCGAGTACTAGAAGAGATAAACAACCATGGATACCAATACAAATACGTCGAAGAATTTAGCCATCATACAAATCAACGCGTCACATGAACGTAAGCCTAAGCGTACCTAGTTTAGACCTCTATCACCCGAAAGTCTCGAACCATGCAATCCTACCAATGACCTAAGTTTAGTCCGTACTCCTAAGAAACATCCAAGCGTTCTCCATACCAAACTCTTCTAAGCTTGAGATATCTTAAAACGCATTTTTTTCTCGTTCTTATTCTTTTTTTTTTTTCTTTTCTCTTTTTTTTTTATTCCACGCTCGGTTCCTAGGACGTCGAAGTCGAAGAGGTTGGCTTTCTACTTAGACCCAGGCTGCCTATGGCACACTCATAAGGTTTCTCGGCCTTAGAGGAGTGAAGAGATGCGTCATTGAAGCTCATTTTAAACCATGGTTTTCTTTTTTTTTTATTTTTCTTTTCTTATGAAAAATACGCATCACTCTAACCCTTAGGACGTAGAATAGCCCCTCAACCCACCACTTAGACCCGAACCATCGATATCGATGTACTCATGTCAATGGAAACCTTAAATAGTTAACTTATCCAAGGAGAAAAAATTGACAGCGGAGTATAAGCGTGTGGAATCTAATGAACGCGAACGCTAAACTAACAAGCATTGAATAATCTGTATACTCGGAGATATGATACTTGGTATGAAACTTAGGAGGTAGATGCAACTAAAGATCAAGATCACAAGCACAATTACCTAACTAATCGGGATCAAGAAGACTTCTAAGCAAACCTAGACCATTGCTCATGATTCGACAAAGTTGTACTAATAACTAAAACTCGAAAATCCATGCTAAGTATCCATCCGTTTATTCCTAGAAAAACAAAAATCTACATCTAATCCTAATAATCTAATCCTAATCATATGACAATACTCGATGAGTACCCCCCCAGACTTGAATGAAACACCGTCCCGGTGTTCAAAACCTAGGAGAAACAAAATAACGGGAAAAGAAGGGTTGGAACGTGTGCACCTTGTGTAGCTTCCAATCCCGTGTTTGTGTTTCCTCTTCATGGATGATATGGACGTTGAAAAACCTGCGAAAAATATTCACACAATCCAAAAAGGAAGAATACAATCCCACCAAGTACATCAATATGACAAGAAAAAGAAATAGTCCAAAAATAAAAATGAAAACGAGAAATGCAAAAAGTCGGGTTGCCTCCCGATAAGCGCTTGTTTAAGGTCTTGAGCTTGACCAAAATGTGCTACCCATTAGATGGACGTCCTTGACGTCGTTGTGTGCGTAGCATCCTGCGTACATGAGGTGGTCGATAGAGTGTAGTACGCGGTTCAATTGAATTCCTTCCCCGATCAGTCATGTCGTCCCTATTCTTCATTTCAACCTTCATCTTGGATGCCTTATCAATGTTCCAATCTGATGCTGGACGCTTGTAGTGGCTGCTAAGTACCTCAAGAATGGACGAATTGTCGATGTGAGCCGTTTGTGCTGCGCTGGAATCTGCCTGGATTTGTCGGAGGGTTGTGCACTGGTTTGCAACGTCTTCTTGGCTCGAAACCTTCCCCAACTGATCTGTACTCATGTGATTATGAGTTGAGAAGTCTCTCTGCTCAGGAATACCCGAAAACCCATCATTTTCTGAAACTGCAACTTGCTGTGCTCGAGTCGCGCAGAATTCTGCTCGGGGTTCGTCTAACTCGGGGTTTGGGATTTCTTCTATATCCTTTTCATCCAGTAGCTTTGTACAAAGCTTCACTCCGTTAATGTACTTACAAAACCCCTCTCTAGCTGCTGGAAGAGTCATCTCAAAAGGATCTAATATCCCAAACTTCTCGAAGACTTCATTGGCTAACTCCTCTAAGACGTCGATGTGGAATACCGAATCCACCATACATGGCTGCTTAAGTGTATCATTCAGATTGAACTCCACTTCTTCATCCCCAAATTTAAGTGTGAGTCTACCCTCAGCGCAATGTATGATCGTTTTCGCCGTATTGAGAAACGGCCTACCAAGGATGATTGGAATTTTCTCGTCCTCCTCCATATCTAATACAACGAAATCAACCGGGACGAAAAATTTTCCTACCTGCAAGGGCACGTCTTCCAGCCTTCCCTCAGGTATCCTAACACTCCTATCAGCCATGGTTAACGCCATTCTCGTCGGTCGAAGATCCATCTTACCCCTAAGATCCAATTTCTTATACAAAGATAATGGTAGCACGCTTACGCTTGCTCCTACGTCGATTAGCGCATGGTTTATTTCATAATCACCAATTTTACAAGGGATTACGAATATACCTGGATCCGGCATCTTTTTGGGTAGATTAGGCTGCAGCATTGAATTCGTTACCATAACGGATTCCATCTCCACGTCTCGCTTGTTCGCAAGTATCTCTTTGAGGAACTTGGCGTATGAAGGCATCTTCTTCAACGCCTCATGGAATGGTATCGTGATATCCATCTTTTTCAACATCTCAGCAAATTTCGCAAATTGAGCGTCATCATCCTTTTTGCGTTGACGTTGAGGAAATGGCAAAGGAGGTGATCTCGGTTCCAATTTCACGTATTTCGGCTCTCCCTCCTCCTCGGGTTTACTTTTGTACTCTTTGCTGCCACTGCCATTTTTCATTGCTTTGTTGGATGATTCACCTTCGTCGAATGTCGAGGGAATGGTTTGATCAATCAGTCTCTTACGTTGACGTTGTGGGAATGGGAGAAGAGGCGGTCTTGGTTCCGGTTTCACGTATTTCGGCTCTTCCTCTTCCTCGGTTTTCATTTTTCGCTTCTCAACGTAGCTGCCATTTTCCGCTGCTGTGCTAATCACTTCATCCTTCTCAAACATCAAATGAGTGGGCTGATCCACCACTTTGCCACTCCGAAGATATATGGCATTGACGTGTTCACGAGGATTTACTTCCGGCCGCGCCGGTAGAATTCCTTGCGGTCGTGATGATTGTGCAGCGAGTTGTGAGACTTGAGTATCCAAGATCTTAAGATGCGTTTTCACCTCCACAAACTCATTTTTCATCTCTTGATTTTCTGCTCTCATCTCTTCATGACTCGTTCTCAACGCTCTTATATCATTGGCTTGGTTCTTTTGCTCTTGTATGATTTGAGCTAGCATTGATGTGATATCGGGTCTAACTTCTTGTTGCGGAGGAGCAAGCGCACGTGGTTGAAAATTCTGATTTTGGGGCTGCGTCCTCGGCTGGAAATTCTGATTGCGTTGCATCAAACGCGGTTGAAAGTTTCCCGATGCTCGTTGTGCATTGAATGCACCGTCGGAATTCTTGTACGAGAGATTAGGGTGATTCCTCCACTCGGGGGTATAGGTATTACCCAAAGGTTGGGCGTTGCTCACATAGTTCACCCCTTCGTACCCTTGAATTCCTTGCTCATCCGGCTGCTCATAATATTCTTGCTGATTCATTCCGGACATCATATTGCGGAGCTCATTGAATTCACTTTTCATCTCAGCTCTCATTTCAGCTCTCATTTCCGCTAACTCGGCATATATGGAACGCGTATTATCCACGTTAGCTACTCTCGCTGGAGTGTTGCGATTATACTCTCCGGCGGTTTGATTTCCTTCATAAGCCATACGATCTATGAGATCCTCGACTTGTGGGAAGGTGAGGTTGCTTAAGGAACCTCCAGCAGCGGCTACGATCAAAATCCTCGTATTGTCCGATAAACCTTGCATGAAGTTGCATATGAGGTAACTTTGATCCATACCGTGATGTGGGCAAAGGCGTTGGTAGCCTTTAAATCGCTCCCACGCTTCATACAAACTCTCGGCTGCCCCTTGCACAAATGTGTTGATGTTATTCTTGGCTAGCTGAGCTTTGTTTTGAGGGAAGAACCTCGTCATAAACTTTTCCTCTAGCTGATCCCATGACGCAATAGAATTCGCTGGTTGCGAATATAGCCAATCTTGTGCTCTATCTTTCACCGAGAACGGGAAAGCAGCTAGCATTATATCCTCATCCGATACCCCATCTCCAGCCCTTATGGTTCGACATAACATCTTGAAATCGGTGAGATGCTGGTTTGGATCCTCGGTTGGTCTCCCTCTAAACGCCGCGTTACCAAGCATTTGAATAAATGCCGGTTGAAGCTCTACGCGGGCGTTTCTTCTTGCAATGCAAGATAAGAGCTGCGTGTGCCTAGGGACCGTGTATGATCCATAGGTCAGTGCCGGTTGCACTCGTTGCGCGTTTTGAACGTTCATATCTTGACGTTCGGCCATTAGCTCTTCAACAAACGGTTGTTCAATCACTTCCTCGGTTTGAAAATCCAAATGTGCTTGCGTGTTATCAACTGAATTGCTTGCACTAGCTTTCGATTCTTTCCGTAGTTTTCGGAGCGTTCTATCGATGTCGGGGTCGAAAACTAGATCCGCTTTTCCGGTGTTTCTCATGCACAATTAAGCTGCACAAGAAAAAGAAGACAAACACAAAGATCACGTGAGATACGAGAAGCAAAAGAACTTGACTCTAAACGAAATGACAAACAAAAACACGAAAAAGCAAGAAACAAACAAGACTCCTAAAAACCTAATGTCTAATCTAAAAGTTTCCTAACTCCTAAGCCGTAATCAATTCCCCGGCAACGGCGCCAAAAACTTGATATGCGTTATATCGAGTAATAAAACCTAGACTAACGCTTCCGCAAGAATACGGATCGTGTAGCAACTAGGGTCGAACACAAGGAATTGATGCGACTTCGTAGCTATTAAACTAATTGAATTAGACGTACGAGGTGACTAAAGTTGTGATTGTGATTGAACTGAACTAAACTAAATCGAAGAGAATAGACTTTATGGCTAGGCACCATGGGTGTCGAGAGTTTGCATACGAATGTAATGAAGTTCTAAAAGGATAATTGGTCTAAGGCACTATCATGGATTCAGGGAATTCAAGCTCTCCTATAGGAACTGACTGGCGTAGACTTGTCCACTATCTAGCATGCATATGCCAATGTATCCATTGCGCATCTTACATGCATAGACGCATTACGTCCGCTATCCTAATCCCTAGATTTAACCGATTGACCTGGCGTAGATTCTAAACCGGCTAAACCCTAAATCATGGCTATGTTCCGAAACCTAATGCCCTGGCGTTGGTTTATTAGATTTCTAAGATCATTCAATCAAGTGGCGTACAGGTAGAGAAAGCATTAAGAACAACCATGAAATCTGAAAACATGATAGAAACCAAATTCATTCATTCAAGTGGCGTACAGGTAATGAAAGCATTAAGCACCACCATTCATTAAGCATATGACTTCATTACAACATAGCAAATCTCTCTAACCCATGGCAAGGAATCTACTCAGACATAAATACAGACAAGGAAACACAAGAGAAGTCTAGATTCGACATAGATGTAGAAAGAGATGACTCCCTATTCATAAACCGATGCCTTCGGTAGATTCTTCTCGCTCCCGATCCGTAGATCCGTCCTTTTCTTCCTTCTTCTCCTTGCCCTAATGTCTCCCAATCTCCTCTGATGTGTTCTGGTTCGTCCCCCTCTTTCCAGATCTGATTTTCCCTTTTAAATTTGCCGATCTAGATCTTAGGAAAGTTTGTTGGAACGCTGGACCCGAGCGGGCATGCTCTTTACCCGATCGTGCAGGTGACCTACCCGATCGTGCACACACAAATGAGCCCGATCGGGCACCATGCCCGACCGTGTACTTCATCAGCCCGAGTCGTGCAAACCTACGGGGTTTTCTGCCATGAATCAGCCCGAGCGGGCACTCCAAATGCACCCGAGCGGGCACCTATGCCCGAGCATATCCCTTGAGCACCCGAGTCGTGTAAGGCTACGGGGTTTTCTTGAATGATTCAGCCCGACCGGGCACTCTCAATCCACCCGAGCGGGCATGTCTTGAAGTGTAGTTTCCGCTCCTTTCGCTCGGTATTTGAGTACTCGCTTCCATCCGTGGCCTTGCATAAGCCGAACCTTGTTACACAGCTTCGTTTTCGGGTTTAGATTGCATAATCACTCGTGTTTCTCTTCAATCCTTCGTTTCCTACACAAAACACGAAATGTGGATAAAGTCTTCGAATAGTGTCTAGGTCCCGTCGAGATTGGTCGATGAAGTTAGATGATGCATTATGGGCCTATAGGACAGCGTTAAAACTCCAATTGGTATGACTCCTTTTCAGCTTGTTTATGGAAAATCTTGCCACTTACCTGTCGAGCTAGAGCACCGCGCCTATTGGGCGACAAAGCTCCTTAACTTTTATCTTAATAGCGCAGGTGAGAAACGACTTTTGCAAATTAACGAGCTTGACGACCTCCGTCTTGACGCCTACGAAAACTCTAAGATCTACAAGGAACGTGCCAAGAGATGGCATGACAAGAAGATCCTACCTCATGATTTTCAGCAAGGTGACTTGGTTCTACTTTTTAATTCTCGTCTTAAGCATTTTCCGGAAAAACTACGGTCGCTTTGGTCTGGTCCTTTTCAGGTACGAGAAGTATTCCCACATGGAGCAGTAGAACTTTGGAGCGAGACGAGTGGCACATTCAAAGCCAATGGACAGTGGCTTAAGCTCTACCAAGCCGCTCAACCGATCGAAAGAGGAAACTCCATTTCCCTTTCCGATCCACCCATCGCGCACGCATGAGGAATGGAGACGTCAAAGCTTAATGACGTTAAATAAGCGCTTTCTGGGAGGCAACCCAGCTGTTTG
>CM071875.1:17119743-17148944 GCA_036759665.1 Gynandropsis gynandra
GTTATTTATAGTTAAAAAATAAGAAAAACACAAAAAAATAACACCACAAACGTGCTTCACTTCCTTCATCCTCCATTGGAGCTTCACGTCGAGGACGCCGTTCAATTCAAGTCTGGGGGAGCAGCTCACGTTTGTCAAGTGGTTTCGTTTCACTTTCTTTTGACGTTTTAGTTTTTAGGTTATTTTTGCGATTTTTTTAGTTTGATTTTGTTTTGATGAGTCAGAGTCGTCCCAAGGCACTTGTCCGGTGCCACGTTTTGAGATGAACGCTGAACCTAGGATGCTTAAGAAGTTAACCTTTTCCGTGAGATTTTGCATGATTGAGCTAGGTTTTCCTATGCGTTAGAGCTTATTAGTCGGCTGAAAAACAATAGGTCGTAGTTCTTGGGAATCCTAGTGTTGCTTGTGGGGAGGTTTAGACGAGGTTGCTAGGCTAGTTTATCGTTTATTCTTTCTACCCAAATGATTATACTTCGTGTAGACGATGCTTCACTTCTTGTTATATTGAGGATTATTGGATCATATAAAATCGAGCTCGTTTTGCAGAATAAAAAGCGCAACTAACACGCCGCTGTCTATAGAAATAGTGCCTAATAAGCATGATCAAAAATCGATATGAGTGCATCGACCTTGTTACTCCTTCGATGGCTCGGGTCTAAGTGGTGGGTTGGCGATCATCTTTCTACGTCCTAAGGGCATGCTTAATAAGCATGATCAAAAATCGATATGAGTGCATCGACCTTGCTACTCCTTCGGTGGCTCGGATCTAAGTGGTGGGTTGGCGATCATCTTTCTACGTCCTAAGGGCATGGCACAAAAAGCCGCCTACTCCGCTGCACTCTCACACGAGATGCATGAGTATACCGTCATCGGTAGTCTGGGTCTAAGTAGAAGCTGGATCCCTTCAAATCTGACGTCCTAGAAGCCTAGTGTGTATGCAAAGAAAAAAAAGAAAGAGAAAAAGAAGAATAAATAAAAAAAGGAAACAAAAAAGAATTCATCAAAAGAAAATAAAAAGAGAAAGAAAAAAAAGAAAAGAAAAAGAAAGAAAGAAGCTCGGAAAGAAAGAGACAAGTATCCTCGGTTGATCTAGGTTTAGCGTTGTCTGAAGTCTTGTCTGGTGGAGGGAGTTACGGTAGCGTGTCTAGTTTCCTTTGATTTACTTTCTCATGGGTAACCGTGGTGGACCTAGGATTAAGACTGAAAACTCGATTAGGCCGAATTTGCTCTCGACATGCTAGTTAATCGGTTAGGTTCGCTTTAGCGGTATTTCTAGGAGAAGGGGAATTCTCGTTTTTTTTATACCCCATGTGTTCCACGCTTACGTTTGCTTAGGGACAAGCAAACTTTCAAGTCTGGGGGATTTTGATCATCTCGTTTTCATACGTATTTCATGCATGATTTAAGAGACGTTTTCGACGAACTGGACACCATTCTCGATGATGTACCTTGTCTACTGCTTGCCCCTATAATCTTCATATATTGAATTATGTTGTATTTGGTTGGTTTTTGTATTTGGTTGAACTTCATTTGAACAACAAAATTCATTTAACCCGGTCGGGCACAACTCTTGCACGACCGGGCAAAACCTTCGGCCAAACTTGTGCACAATTTGCACGACTCGGGCATGACTATGCCCGACCATTTGCCTTGTGCCCGAGTGGGCTCACAGTCCGTGCGTTCCACCCTAGCCGTAGACCACAGTCCGCGCGTTCCACCCTAGCCGCACTCGAGCGGGCACACTCAATGCCCGAGCGGGTCACGGCCCGAAACTGCCTATTAAGTTAAGTAAACTTAACTTAAAACAAAGGGAACTCGTGGGGGCAATTTAGGCAACAATTGGATCGACTTAGGAGGCTTAAAAGGAAGCAAAAGACGTCAATGGAGCAAGCTTACATTGGAGATTAAATAAGTTCGTGATTGAGGAGATTCTTGCGAGGAGACAAGCGAGGAGCATTGGAGATCAAGCCCCGACACTTCGGTTTTGTTTGGTTTTCATGTTCCTTAGACTTTCTACTTTGTTTATATTTCTTTACAGACGCATGAGCGAGTAGTTTGTTTGTTCTAGAACCACTTTTGATCTATTTTGAATGCATCTTCCCGTTTTAGTTTATCTATTCTCTATCTGAGTGCTTGAATTTACTTGAGTTTGCGATGGCCACGTAGATGCATGTGTTAGAGATTAGGAGAAGGACCGAAAGGAGAATTCTAGTCCTAGAAGATCAGGTTTAGAACAACCGAGGTTAGGCCACGAAAGTAGGGTAAGTAGTTTATTTACTTTCAGTATTTCATTCCTCATCCACATTCTTTCGTTAGCAAGTTTGATTCCTAGTTCGAGTTTAGGTAGTGTTGCGTAGTCTCTGTGGGATCGACACCTAAAATACTACACACGTGCCGTGCACTTGCGGATAGTTTAGGTTATTTTATTTAACTTTGAGAACGCAACACTTGCCTTTCTCGGGGAGGAATGTGAGGCGGGGCAATGAGTGAATCGGATTTCGGAGTGAGGTCAGTGTGCACGATTAGATAGATCAGAATAGGTTTCGGAAGCTATACGGTGAAACGGGTTTCCTAGGGCGTTTGTCTCTTTGTTTAGAACTCACTTATCCATTGCATCATCATCATATTTGCATTTTATTATCCTCATTCTTTCACAGCAAGCTTTGGTTTTATTTTTTATTCTTTGATCGTGTTACATTACTTCTTGTGAGATCGACACCTTAACTACTACACACGTGTCGTGCACTTGCGGGTAGTCTTAGGTTAACTCGTTAACTTGACACGAATCAAGTTTTTGGCGCCGTTGCCTTGGACTAATTGTCAACCTGTTTAAGAATTCAGATTTACAACCATACTTGCTTTTGTTTTTCTTTTTGTTTTTCTTTTCTTTTCGTTTTTTCTACTAAATCTTTTACTTGTCTTTTGTAGGTGCATGACCCGATCTCAAGGTAATTCGAATTTGCATCGAATCGACCCTTAGATTGAGAGAACGATAAATAAGCGAAAGAAGAGCAAGGAGAAGAAAGTGTAGATACGACCAATCCACGAACGATGAACATTCAAAACGATTTAATGGATGGTCATGGACAGCCGCAATTACCCGTTGATAATGTGGCGCAATTACAACAACAGCCCGCTGTTGCGAGGGAGCAATTCGAGATCAAGCCCACGTCGATCAACATGTTATTCCAAAAACAGTTTATGGGCGGCAATCACGAAGACCCTCATCAACATCTACGAGACTTCCTAGAGCTATCAAGCACATTCAAAATTCATGGAGTCTTGGAGGATGTTGTTTTGCTGTGTGGGACGAGCGAAGGCGTGGCTATAGTCTCTTACCGCTGGTTCTATCACTTCACGGGACCAGCTTTGCACGGCTTTCCTATCATGGTTCTTCCTTCTGAGCAAGACGATCCAAATGCGAGGATAAATCACTATGTTTGGAAGCCGAGAGAGAGAGACCTTATTTGAAGCATGGGAAAGATTCAAGGACCTTTTGCAAATGTGCCCTCGTCACGGTCGAGCAGTGGTACGTGATTCAAACATTCCACAATGGGATCACGTATGAGCATAGAACGACATTAGACAACGCTGCTAGAGGATCATTCATGGACTTAAGCATTGAAGAGGCATACGAGCTTATCGACAATCTTGCCATGAACCACACCATGTGGTCTCAACTAAGAAGTATGTCAAACAAGACATGAGGTCTTTACGAAGTGGATCAAAGAAGCTCAATGGGCGATGTGGTGAATGCCATCTATTGTGTAAATTGTGGAGAAACGGATCATTTGGCTTACCAATGCACAATACAAGAAGGCATGGAGCAATTGAGCTACGCCCAACAACAAGGCAATACGCAATTCGAGAACACATACAACCCGAATTGGAGGAACCACCCGAATCTCTCTTATCGCACAAACCAACCGGTGAAATATTCGGGTTTTCAGCAAAGGCAGCAGCAATATCAGCAACCGCAGCCACTCTAGCAAGCTCCTCAACCTCCTCAAGCTCCTCCATCAAGTCTTGAGGCGGTGATGCTTGAGTTCATCAAGGAGCAAAGGCAGCAACAATCGACTCAAGCGAAATTCAATGAGGAAATGGGGACTGCGATCAACAAGCTTAAAACTCAAATGGACTCATTGAGCACGCATGTGAAGATGCTACCCGGAAGGCTGCATCATCCTCACGGAATCCCAAGATGCTACCCGGAAGCCCGATCTTAACCTGAGAGAGCATGTAAACGCCATTACATTGTGCAGCAAGGATACGATCGAGAATCTGCCCTCAAAAGCGCAAGAGAATGTTGATGGACATTCGGTGAATAAAATAGAGGGGCAGAATTGCAATCATGGAAGGGTATGAGCCTGATTTAGAGAAGCCATATGTTGCTCCACCGGCATATGAACCTCCTGTACCATTTCTTGGACACTTGGGGAGCAGCAAGAATCGAGAGAGCATGACCAAGTTCTTCCATTACGTCAAGCAGCTCGACATCAACATGCCATTCGTGGAACCGCTCCAAAAGATGCCTAATCGAGCAAACTACCTTAAAGAGGTTCTTTCCAAGGAGAAGCGCATCAAAGATAGTGAGACAGAAGCACTCACCGAGGAATGCATCGCCATTCTCCAAAACAAGCTGCCGCCGAAGTTGAAGGACCCCGGAAGCTTCTCCATACCATGCACCACAGGAGGCATTGACATTGATAAAGCTTTGTGCGATTTGGGAGCAAGCGTCAAGCATAATGCCAAACTTGGTTTATAAGCAGGTGAACATCGGGAATATCAAGCCTACCAAGATGTGTCTACGACTAGCTGATCGTTGGGGTGTCAGCCAGGAAAGTAGGGGATGACTCAATCTAGCCATGTTCCTATGCCATGAGAGAGGGTAGGTTCTACATTAGGATCGTTCACCTTAGATATATTGATAGGGAATGCACGGTTAGATAGATCGGAGATAGGTTTCGGAAGCTGTGCGGTGAAACCGGTTTCCTAGGGTGTTTGTCTCTTGTTTAGAACTCACTTATCCATTGCATCATCATTATATTTGCATTTCATCATCCTCATTCTTTTTCAGAAAGCTTTGGTTTTATTTTTTATTCTTAGATAGTGTTACATTAGTCCTCGTGGGATCGACACGTTAACTACTACACACGTGTCGTGCACTTGTGGGTAGTCTTAGGTTAACTTGTTAACTTGACACGCATCACATTCCTGAATGGCTTTAAACTTTTCTTCGTCCACCTTTATGCCATCTGCACTTACAACAAAATCTAGGAACACGACGTTATCCCTACAAAAGGTACACTTCTTAAGGTTTGTATAGAGTCCTTCTTTTCTAAGTACCTTTAGGACCGATTGTAGGTGACCAACGTGTTCTTCTATGTTTTTACTGTAAACCAATATGTCATCAAAGTAGACCACTACGAATCGACCTATAAACTTTCAAAAAACATGGTTCATTAGGCGCATGAAAGTACTAGGTGCATTTGTCAATCCAAAAGGCATTGACCACTCATAAAATCCATGTTTAGTTTTAAATGATGTTTTCCATTCGTCACCTTCTTTCATCCTAATTTGATGATAACTGATAACACGTAATCAGTCATAGTATTCTCATCATTCATAGGTTTAGTTTTGATTCTTATTCTTGGACATTGCCGAGCTATTAAGTATATTTGAGTACTTCTTCCATTATTTCGTGTGTTGTGCAGGAAGTGAAGACATCCGAAGGAAACAAACCTAAGTGCGGCAAATCTACTCGAAATCCTGACCAAGTGATCAAGGTTTAAAAGGAGCATGACCAAGCAACATTATTGTAGCATGACCGAACGGATTGGAGTTTTGAACACATAGCACGGCCGGGTGTCCCACAAAGCACGATCGTGCTCAAGGAACATGTGTGCACAACCAAACACAAGCTGAAGCATGGTCGGGCAGAAAAACACAAGAATGGTCAGGCTTCATACACTTGCACGGTCGGGCTGCTGATGAATCCATGCAGCACGGTCGAGCTACACACATTGCACGACCGAGGAAGACTTGACCCAATGCACAGTCGGGCTAAGAATTGTGCACGACCGGGCTGTAGAGCTTCGACACCTGCATGACCGAGCTTGTGCACTTGCACGGTCGGGCTCTTCAATACAGAATCACCCTGTAACTTATGAACATTTACTTCATTTGTGTTTATTTCCCTATGTATTCTGAGTAGTTCTCATATCACGGGTTAGGGATGTCATTGTAATGGATAGTTTGTTCTTTAATGCTTGATTTCGGTTTTTGTTCAATCGTATGGTTCGATAGGTTGTAGTGTGCGTAATGCGTTCTTACTTTGTTGATTTCATGTTTGAATGAGACTAGATCAATTCGGTGAGATTAGACACTTTTGAATGAGATTAGAGATTCGTCTAGGCATCGAGAGAGTCAAGCTTGAGCCTCGGAATTAACCTTCGAATAAATTAGATTAATGAGAATCTAGCGATAGGTTAGTCTATTTAGGAACGTTAGAGCTCCCATTGTTCATCATGCATTTAGGATATAGATTTACTGTATCGAGAGGTTAGTACGTGTATATCCTAGATAATGGATTTAGACATGGAGAGAGTCACTTTCGTCAATAGAGGTCGAGTTCCCATTGTTTCCGACAGTAGAGGTTAGAGTTCCCCATTGTACTTCATGCATCTAGACGTTCTGTACTACATCGAGAGATGAGTAACGTTGATTCCCTAGGTAGAGAACTTAGGCATGGAGAGAGTCATTTCCGATAGTTAAGCTAGAACTCCCCACTAGTTCTTCATTCATCTACACGTTCTGTGCTGTATCGAGTGATGAGTGTCGTTGATTCCCTAGGTAGTGGACTTAGATTTTAGTTCCCCATCGATTGATATAACCGATTTCATGTTTCGTAGAAACATCCATTGCATGTCCCGGTATTCCCGACACCCGTGGTACTCTATCTTGTTGAGTCTAGTCTTGCCATCCTTTACATTCTTTATTTTCTAGTTCGCTATCCACCTATTGATCGATCTTCTTCTCGTGATATATTAGTTCTAACGTTGCACTGAGTCCCTAGTGTTCAACCCTGGTACTACACGTACCGTATACTTGCGGTGGAATGGTCTAGGAAATTAAAACCTCTGATTTCCACCATCAATAACTACTTTTAAGATCGATTTTAGAAAATATCCAACTTCTATGTAATTCATCAAGCATATCATCTAATCTAGGAATAGGATGTCGATACTTCACCGTGATGTTGTTGATTGTCCGCCAATCAACACACATGCGTAAGCTTCCATCTTTCTTTGGCACGGGTAGAACAGGTACGGCGCATGGGCTCATGCTTTCTCGGATGTGTCCCTTGGCCATCCGATCTGATTGCCATGGTCTACCGAGAAGGATATCGCTCGCCTCCATTAGAAGAACGTCACACAAGATTTCGTCCTCATATTTGCCAATGGAAATAGGTACAGCCACTAAGCTGCTCACATTCTTCTTGCCATTTTCATTAAGCCACTGGATTTTCGATGGCCCCGGGTGCTTTTGGACCTTCAACCCAAGTTTTTGGACCATGGTAGCACTTGCAACGTTCGTGCAACTTCCTCCATCTATAATCATGATACACACCTTTCCGTAAAGAAGGCAGCGGGTGTGGAATAAGTTTTCTCGTTGTTCTTTTTTGTCGGACTTAGGCTGTACGCTTAAGGATCGTCGTGCTACCAACAACTCTACTTTGGCTGGTTCTTCCTCATATATTTTATCCGATTTTTCAGCTACTTCATCCTCGGATTCGAACTCACCGTCGTCACGATCGATCATGAATCTCTTTTTCATACATTCACTTGCATAGTGTCCCCTTCATTGACACTTGAAGCATTTCACGTCCCGAGCCCTCGAGGTAGTGGCGCCGGTCTTTCCATTGTCTCGTGGTGCCACTTCAACTACTTTGATTGCATTTCGGGTCGCTGGAACCGATTTGTCTCTCCTTTGATAGCTCGGTTTTTCCTCTTGTTGATGATTATATTTTCCAGCCCCAAAGTTAAAACAAGAGATCCTTCTCCGCTGGAGTTGTTGTTCGATTAAAATCGTCTTATGGAGCATCTCTTCGATTTCCACGTAGTGTTACATCTCCAAGCTTTCCTGGGTTTCCAGATTCAAGCCTCCGAAGAAACGAGACATTAGCGCCTCTCTATCCTCCGAGATATCAGCTCGCAACATCAGCAACTCCATCTCTTGATAGTACTCCTCCACGGTTTGGTTCCCTTGGGTAAGTTTCCTTAGTCTTCTAGGTACCTCTCGGTGATGATGGCTTGGGAAAAACTGCTTGCGCATGATGGCTTTCATTTCCAGCCACGTCGCTACTCCTCTCCATTACGCTTCCTAGAAGTCACGAACTGATCCCACCAACTCAAGGCATAATCATAGTACTCTGTGGGAGCAACCCTAACCTTCATTGCCTCTGTGTAGTGTTAACAACCAACCACGAGTTCGATCTTCTTCTCCCATTTTAGGTAGGCATCCGGGTCGGCCTTGCCGTAAAACAGAGGGATTTTGTGCTTAAGAACAGCAAGGTCATCCCTCGGGTCGTCTCGGCGTTCCCACATCCCTCGGCATCTCCTTTAACTACTTCGAGACGATGATGAACTGCCTCGTTCGTAATAGTTGCTATCCTCCTCATGCTGATTCCTTTCTCGTTGTTGGAAATTATGATTGTCTCTTGGTCGGGTCTGAGTTTCATGCGCAAGAGCCTCAATCAACCTCCCGTTTACTCAGTTGGTTTCTGCACTGTTATCTCCCATTGCGCTTTGATGATTAAATGTGCAGCAACCACACGGACAGCCTGCACAAGTAACACACCAAAGCAGCCCACAAGCAAAACAAATAGCGTATGAGCAGCCAAGACTCGTAACACAAACGATACTTAACAACGAACAGAAACTACTCACGGTTCAGTCACTAGCTATCGGTCTAAGAACAACCCAACAACAGAAGATGAACCACCCTTTTCTAGAACCAGGCTCTGATACCATTTAACGCGATCCTCGCTGGAACGACACTCTAGATGAAGGTAGGAAGGATAGTCCTTGCTGCAGCCTGATCTTCTTGTTTTAATACGTATTTCTCGCATGATTTTAGAGATGTTTATGATGATAGATGCGATGTTTACGTGTGATTTTGTATTTGTTTCACTTGTTTTCGTGTTTTCATGTTCTGAGACGTTATAATGCATATTTGGTTCGTTTTGGAGCTAAAGAACTTACATGGGACAAAGTATTAGACTCGAGGATCATATCAGAATAAACGGGATGAGAAACAACATGGGTCGGGGAGGACTTCAGCCCGCATGGACCTTGAAGAACCATCACAGCCCACGCAGGGCACTCAACTTAGCCTATTCGGGGCACATTCCTTAGCCCGCGTGGGGCCATTGGTCCAGCACGTCCAGCAGCTTTAGTACAGGTCGGGCAGACCTTCAGCACGTGTGGGTGGAGTTTCAGCAAGGGACCCCGCACGGGGCACACTCTCCAGCCCGCGCGGGTCGCGTTCGTCACCTACAGAAACAAGAAAAGGAAACACGGCCAAAGAGGAAAGTAAAGTGGTTAGTTGCCTACACAAAAAGGAAAAACTGTTAGAGAAGAGGAATGAGAGTTATATGTCTGGAAAATCGAAAGGAAACGTGCCCACTCACTCAAGAATAGAAACTAATGCAAAGAAGAATGGAAAACATACGTAAAAGTAAATATGCAGTTGCTGCAACGAGGAGAAAAGGAAGTGAATGGCCAAAGAGGAAAAAGGGGAGAAAAGAAAAGAAAAACAAAGAGGAAAGAGAAGGAGGAGAGCTAAGGATTCGTTCACTTCAGTTTGGGAGAAACAACACACACGTTAGAGAGAGAGAGTTGTACAGAGAGAGTAGAGAGGAGAGTTGTTCGTGAGTTCTTGCAGAGGAGACATTCAAGGGGCATTGGAGATCAATTCAGGACTTCGATTTCGTTTGGTTTTTATGTTCTTTAGACTTTCTACTTTGATTATGTTGTTTGCTTTTGAAAGCATGAGAGAGTAGTCGTTTTGTTCGAGGAGAAAGGATTAGCCCATGGCTATCCCAGAACCACTTTGATTTATCTTTGAATGCAATTCTCCATTTTCGTTTATCTAATCTTTGTCTGAGTTCTTAATTGACTTGTGTTTATGAAGGCCAAGTAGATGCATGTTTTGAGACCTTAGGAGAAGGACCGAAAGGATAATTCTAATTCTTGATAATCAGGTATAGAACAACCGAGGTTAAGCCACAAAAGTAGGATAGCAACAGCGGAGGGTAAAACGGATGAATCACATAACTTGTGGGTTTAGCTTAAGGTTTCAGCCACGAAATTAGGGGATGACTTGACTAGATCACGTGTCTATGCCTTGAGAGAGGGTAGATATCATATTAGGATCATCTACCTTAGATAACTTAATTGGGATTGCATGATTAGATAGGTTGATTGTTGGTTTCGGTAGTCTTGTGGTGAAACCTGATTCCTAGAACGTTTGTTTCACGATTAAAAACTCGTTAGTTTATTTATTTTTAGTATTTCATTCTCAAAACTCATATTTCGTTCGCTTGCAAGTTTGATTCGTAGTTTAAGTTTACGTTGTGTTGTGTAGTGCCTGTGGAATCGACACCTAGAGTACTACACACGTGTCGTGCACTTGCGGGTAGTTTAGGTTAATAATTGTTTAACTTTGAATCGCATCAAGTTTTTGGCTTGGAAATAGGAAACAAAAGGAATATTCGAGAGACAAGCGTAACGCAAGCGACAAATTGAAAAGAAGTGACTTGTGTATCCTATGAAACTCAAAAAGGCCATCTCTCAGCTCTAAAAATCCAACGTATTGACCTAAATAAAAGGTTTTGATCTTGAAAAACGGGGTCGGGCTGCCTCCGTCAACCTGGGGCATCTTTTATATCGATAAGATTAATGAGATGTGAAAAAAATCAAGGAATTCGGTGCTTTGTACGGAAAATTACGATATCAAACCCCATTGTACAATTCAATGTTGTAATCATCTAATCACGGCGAAAACAAAAACAAAATGCGGAAAAGGGGTGCAATACAAGTATGCAAATAAGAAATAGGAAGCAAACAGAATATTCGAGAGACTTGATGCGATTCAAAGTTAAACAATTATTAACCTAAGACTACCCGCAAGTGCACGACACATGTGTAGTAGTTAAGGTGTCGATCCCATGAGGAGTAATGTAACACGATTTAAGACTCAAAATTAGAACCAAAGCTTGCTGCGAAAGAATAAGGATATGAAATGCAAATATAATGATGATGCAATGGATAAGTGAGTTCTAAAGAAAGAGACAAAGGCCCTATGAAACCAATTTCACCACATAGCTTCCGAAACCTATCTCTGATCTATCTAATCATGCATTCCCTATCAAGATATCTAAGGCGGACAATCCTAATGTAGAACCTACCCTCTCTCAAGGCATAGGAACGTGGCTAGATTGAGTCATCCCCTACTTTTGTGGCTGACACCCCAACTAAACCCCATTACGATTCATGATTCGCTCGATGCAACCTTCAACAGTTACTACCCTACTTCAGTGACCTAGCCTCGGTTGTTCTAAGCCTGTTTTTCTAGGATTAGACTTCACCTTTCAATCCTTCTCCTAATCCCTAACACATGCATATACGTGGCCATTCGTAAACACAAGACAGTAAGTTCTCAGACAAATAATTGATAATACGAAACGGGTAAATACATTCATAAGCGAATCAAAGACGGTTCCGAGATAGCCATTGGCTAATCCCTTCTCCTAGAACAAATCTACTACTTGCTCATGAGTCTAAACATCACAAACAAAACAGTAGATTAAAGAGCATAGAAATATCAAACGAGCGATGATCCCGAATCAATCTCCAACTTCTTGCGTGCCTCCTATCAAGGGGACTCTATGGATGGATGGTGGCTGTGAGTTGTGTTCTAAATGGTGGATTGTGGATGGATCCTTCTCCTTCTTTACGTTTTATAAATTTGAAATTGAAGCTTTGGCCGACTCCTTTCCACCAATTTCGTCGGTAAGTCGTTTACATAGTCATGCCCGACCGTGCTTCATGTTATGCTCGGTCGGGCATGCTTCCTCTGTAATTGTAGACAAGTTGTTTTTCCATGAAGCCCGACCGTGTTGTGCTTGATGCCCGACCGTGCTATGATTGATTGTTGGTGCCCGACCGTGCACTTGGAACACCCGACCCGTGCACAAGCTACGGGGATGAATTTGTAGCAAATGCCCGATAGTGCACAATTGGTAGCCCGACCGTGCTGCCTTCACCAAAGAGTAGCCCGACCGTGCTGGATTGGATGCCCGACCGTGCACATGGTAAGGGTTTCTGTTCGTTCGTGCTGGACACCAAGCCCGATCGTGCTGCTTCACCAAAGAGGCTGCCCGACCGTGCTGGTTACCAAGCCCAACCGTGCATAGGATGAGAGTGGCTGTTCGGTCGAGCACTTGATCATTCTTGGCCATGACTTGTCCAATTCTCGTTCCGTTCGATTCGTTGTGACCTTCAATGTCGAATTATGTCCCGTGCATGCTCCTTAGCTCCAAAATGAATCGAATACGCATTAAAACCTATAAAAACACGAAAAACATGAAAACAAGTAAAACGGATAAAAATCACACGGAAACATCGCAACTATGGTCTTAAACATCTCTAAAATCATGCGAGAAACATGTACGAAAACGAGTTGATCAAATACCATAATCTTGCGTACGAAGCTGTGAATTACTTGATTTATTGAAATCTCATTCATCTTTTCCAGATAAAGGACTCCTCGGGTTGCTGGAGGCAGCCCCACCTCGTTTTCGAGCTCAAAATATTTAATTAGGTCGATACGTTGGATTTTTAGAGCCGGGAGATGCGCTTTTCGACTTTCTTAGGATACGCAAGTCACTTCTTGTTAATATGCCACTTGTGTTGCATTTTTCTCTCGAATATTCCTTTTTCTTCCTATTTCATATTTCTGTACTCATGTTGCACCCCTTTTCCGGGTGTCCTTTTTTTTTGCTTTCTTCGTGATTAGACGATTACAACATTGAATTGTACGATGAGCTTTGAAATACCATAACTTTGCGTACAAAGTAGTGAATTACTTGATTTTTTCACATCTCATTCATTGTTTCCAGATAAAGGACGCCTCGGGTTGCTGGAGGCAGCCTGACCCCGTTTTTTTAACTCAACATCTTTTATTTAGGTAGATACGTATGATTGTTAGAGCCAAGAGATGCCCTTTTCGAGTTTCATACAATACGCATGTCATTTCTTGTCAATACGCGGCTTGCATTGCGTTTGTCTCTCGGATATTCCTTTTGCTTCCTATTTCCTATTTCCGTACTCATGTCGTACCCCTTTTCTGCTTTTTGTTTTGGTTTTCACCGTGATTAGACGATTACAACATTGAATTGTACGACAGGATTAAAATACCATAACTTTGCATACAAAGCACCGAATTACTTGATTTTCTCACATCTCATTCATCTTATCGAGATAAAAGACGCCCTAGGTTGCTGGAGGTAGTTGGATCCCTTTTTCGAGCTCAAACCTTTTATTTAGGTGGATAAGTTGGATTTTTAGAACAGGGAGATGCCCTTTCCGAGTTTCTTAGGATACCCAAGTCACTTCTTGTCAATAGGCTACTTGTGTTGCATTTGTCTCTCGTACATTCGTTTTGCACCCCTTTTCCGCTTTTTTTGTTTCCGTCGTGATTAGATGATTACCACATTGAATTGTACGACGAGCTTTGAAATACCATAACATTGAATACGAAGAACCGAATTACTTGATTTTTTCATATCTCTTTCATCTTATCCAGATAAAAGACGCCTTGGGTTACTGAAGGCAGCCCAACCCCATTTTTGAGCTCAAAATCTTTTATTTAGGTCGATACGTTGGATTTTTAGAGCTGGGAGATGCCCTTTTCGAGTTTCTTAGGATACGCAACTCACTTCTTGTCAATACGCCGCTTGCATTACGTTTGTCTCTCGTATATTCCTTTTGCATCCTATTTCCTATTTGCATACTCATTTTGAACCCCTTTTCCGCTTTTTTTTTGTTTTCGTCGTGATTAGACAATTATAACATTGAGTTGTGCTACGAGCTTTGAAATACCATAACTTTGTGTACGAAGCACTGAATTACTTGATTTTTTCACATCTCCTTAATCTTTTCTAGATAAAGGACGCGCCGGGATGCTGGTGACAACCTGACCCCGTTTTAGACTCAAAATCTTTTATTTAGGTCGATACATTTGATTTTTAGAGCTAGGAGACACTCTTTTGCGTTTCTTAGGATACACATGTCACTTCTTGTCAATACGCCCCTTGCGTTGCGTTTGTCTCTCGGATATTCTTTTTGCTTCGTATTTCCAATGTGTACTCGTGTTGCACCCATTTTCCGCTTTTTGTTTTGGTTTTCACAGTGATTAGATGATTACAACATTGAATTGCATGACGGGCTTCTAAATACAATAACTTTGCGTACAAAGCATCGAATTACGTTCCTTTTTCACATCTCATTCATCGTATTGAGATAAAAGATTCCCCGGGATGTTGAAGGAAGCCTGACCATGTTTTCAAGCTCAAAATCTTTTATTTAGTTCGATACATTGGATTTTTAGAGCCGGAATATGCCTTTTACGAATTTCTTACGATACGCATGTCACTTCTTGTCAATACGCCGCATGCGTTGCGTTTCTCTCTCGGATATTACTTTTGTTTCCTAATTCCTATTTGCATTTGTCTCTCGTGTTGCACCCTTTTTCCGCTTTTTGTTTGGGTTTTAGCCATGATTATATTATTACAACATTGAATTATACGACGGGTACAAAGCACCGAATTAGTTGATTTTTTCACATCTGATACATCTTTTCGAAATAAAAGATGCCAAGGGATGCTGGAGGCAGCCCGACCTCGTTTTCGAGCTCAAAATCTTTTACTTAGGTCGATACATTGGATTTTTAGAGCCGCGAGATGCCATTTTCGATTTTCTTAGGATATGCATGTCACTTCTTGTCAATACGCCGCTTGTGTTACGTTTGTCTCATGGATATTACTTTTGTTTCCTATTTCCTATTTGCATTTTTCCCTCGTGTTGCACTGCTTTTCCGCTTTTTGTTTTGGTTTTCGCCGTGATTAGACGGTTACGGCACAGAATTGTACGACGGATTTGAAATACCATAACTTTGCATACAAAGCATCGAGTTACTTGATTTTTTCCATATCTCATTCATCTTATCGAGATAAAAGACGCCTTGTGTTGCTGGAGGCAGCCAAACCATGTTTTTGAGTTCAAATTCTTTTATTTAGGCGATACGTTGGATTTTTAAAGCCGGGAGATGCCCTTTTCGAGTTTCTTAGGATACGCATGTCACTTTTTGTCAATACCCCGCTAGCGTTGCGTTTGTCTCTCCTTTATTTCTTTTCCTTCTTATTTTCTATTTGTGTACTCGTGTTGCATTCCTTTTCTGCTTTTTGTTTTTGTTTTCGCCGTGATTAGACGATTACAACATTGAATTGTACGACGGGCTTTGAAATACCATAACATTGCATACAAATCACCAAATTACTTTATTTTTTGACTTCTAATTCATCTTATAGAGATAAAAGACGCCCTGGAATGCAGGAGGAAGCCCGACCCCAATTTTTAGCTCAAAATCTTTTACTTAGGTTGATACATTGGATTTTTAGAACCGGGAGATGCCCGTTTCGAGTTTCTTAAGATACGCATGTCATTTCTTGTCAATACACCCCTTGCATTGCGTTTGTCTCTCAGATATTCCTTTTGCTTCCTATTTCCAATTTTTGTACTCATGTTGCACCCCTTTTCCGCTTTTTGTTTTCGTTTTTTGCCGTGATTAGACGATTACAACATTGAATTGTAAGACGGGCTTCTAAATACAATAACTTTGCATACAAAGCACCGAGTTACATGATTTTTCACATCTCATTCATCTTATCGAAATAAAAGATGCCATGGGATGCTGGAGGCAGCCCGACCACGTTTTCGAGCTCAAAATCTTTTATTTAGGTCGATACGTTGGATTTTTTGAACCGAGAGATGCCCTTTTCGAGTTTCTTAGCATACGCAAGTCACTTCTTGTCAATACGCCGCTTGCGTTGCATTTGTCTCTCATACATTCTTTTTGCTTTCTATTTCCTATTTGCATACTTGTTTCGCACCCCTTTTCCACTTTTTCTTTTTTCGTGGTGATTAGATGATTACAATATTGAACCGAATTACTTGATGTGCGGCGGGGTTTGAAATACCATAACTTTGCATACGAAGAACCGAATTACTTGATGTTTTCACATCTTATTCATCTTATCGATATAAAAGATGCCTTGGGTTGCTTGAGGCAGCCCAACTCCGTTTTCAAGCTCAAAAGCTTTTATTTAGACCGATACATTGGATTTTTTAGAGCCAGGCGATGCCCTTTTCGAGTCTCATAGCATACGCAAGTCACTTCTTTTCAATACGCCGCTTGTGTTGTGTTTGTCTCTCGTATATTCCTTTTGCATCCTTTTTTCCTATTTAAATACTCGTTTTGTACCCCTTTTCCACTTTTTTTTGTTTACATTGTGATTAGACGAATACAACATTTAATTTTATTACGGGCTTTGAAATACCATAACTTTGCAAATGAATCGCTGATTTACTTGATTTTTTCACATCTCATTAACCTTTTATAGACAAAAGAATGCCCTGGGATGCTGGCGGCAGCCCGATGCCATGTTCGAGCTTAAAATCTTTTATTTAGGTCGATACGTTTGATTTTTAGAGACGCGAGACACCCTTTTCGCGTTTCTTAGGATACGCAAGTCACTTCTTGTCAATACGCCCCTTGCATTGTGTTTGTCTTTCGGATATTCCTTTTGGTTCCTATTTCCAATTTGTGTACTCGTGTTGGACCCCTTTTTCGCTTTTTGTTTTGGTTTTCGCCGTGATTAGATGATTACAACATTGAATTGTACGATAGGCTTCTAAATACCATAACTTTGCATACAAAGCACCGAATTACTTGATTTTTTCACATCTCATTCATTTTATGGAGATAAAATATGCCATGGGATGCTGGAGGTAGCCAGACCCTGTTTTCGAACTCAAAATCTTTTATTTAGGTCGATACTGATATGCGTTATATCGAGTAATAAAACCTAGACTAACGCTTCCGCAAGAATACGGATCGTGTAGTAACTAGGGTCGAACACAAGGAATTGATGCGACTTCGTAGCTATTGAACTAATTGAATTAGACGTGTAAGGTGACTAAAGTTGTGATTTTGATTGAGCTGAACTAAACTAAATCGAAGAGAATAGACTTTATGGCTAGGCACCATGGTCGAAGAATTTAGCCATCATACAAATCAACGCGTCACATGAACGTAAGCCTAAGCGTACCTAGTTTAGACCTCTATCACCCGAAAGTCTCGAACCATGCAATCCTACCAATGACCTAAGTTTAGTCCGTACTCCTAAGCAACATCCAAGCGTTCTCCATACCAAACTCTTCTAAGCTTGAGATATCTTAAAACTCATTTTTTTCTCGTTCTTATTCTTTTTTTTTTCTTTTCTCTTTTTTTTTTTATAATTCCACGCTCGGTTCCTAGGACGTCGAAGTCGAAGAGGTTGGCTTTCTACTTAGACCCAGGCTGCCTATGGCACACTCATAAGGTTTCTCAACCTTAGCGGAGTGAAGAGATGCGTTATTGAAGAATACTCTCTCTTTTTATTTTTCTTTCATTCATTTTTTTTTTCTTTTTCTTTTTATGACGAATTCGCATCAATCTAACCCTTAGGACGTAGAATAACGCCTCAACCCACCACTTAGACCCGAACCATCGATATCGATGTACTCATGTCAATGGAAACCTTAAATAGTTAACTTATCCAAGGAGAAAAAATTGACAGCGGAGTATAAGCGTGTGGAATCTAATGAACGCTAAAATCAATCTAACAAGCATTGAATAATCGGTATACTTGGAGATATGATACTTGGTATGAAACTTAGGAGGTAGATGCAACTAATGGTCATGGTTTCAAGCACAATTACCTAACTAATCGGGATCAAGAAGACTTCTAAGCAAACCTAGACCATTGTTCACGATTCGACAAAGTTGTACTAATGACTAAAACTCGAAAATCCATGCTAAGTATCCATCCGTTTATTCCTAGAAAAACAAAAATCTACATCTAATCCTAATCATCTAAGTCTAATCACATGACAATACTCGATGAGTACTCCCCCCCAGACTTGAATGAAACACCGTCCCGGTGTTCAAAACCTAGGAGAAACAAAATAACGGGAAAAGAAGGGTTGGAACGTGTGCACCTTGTGTAGCTTCCAATCCCGTGTTTGTGTTTCCTCTTCATGGATGATATGGACGTTGAAAAACCTGCGAAAAATATTCACACAATCCAAAAGGGAAGAATACAATCCCACCAAGTATATCAATATGAAAAGAAAAAGAAATAGTCCGAAAAAAGAAATGAAATGAAAAATGCAAAAGTCGGGTTGCCTCCCGATAAGCGCTTGTTTAAGGTCTTGAGCTTGACCAAAATGTGCTACCCATTAGATGGACGTCCTTGACGTCGTTGTGTGCGTAGCATCCTGCGTACATGAGGTGGTCGATAGAGTGTAGTACGCGGTTCAATTGAATTCCTTCCCCGATCAGTCATGTCGTCCCTATTCTTCATTTCAACCTTCATCTTGGATGCCTTATCAATGTTCCAATCTGATGCTGGACGTTTGTAGTGGTTGCTAGGTACCTCAAGAATGGACGAATTGTCGATGTGAGCCGTTTGTGCTGCGCTGGAATCTGCCTGGATTTGTCGGAGGGTTGTGCACTGGTTTGCAACGTCTTCTTGGCTCGAAACCTTCCCCAACTGATCTGTACTCATGTGGTTATGAGTTGAGAAATTGCCTTGATGAGGATTACCCGAGAATCCATCCTTATCTGAGGTTGCGATCCGCTTTGCTCGGGTCGCGCAGAATTCTGCTCGGGGTTCGTCTAACTCGGGGTTTGGGATTTCTTCTATATCCTTTTCATCCAGTAGCTTTGTACAAAGCTTCACTCCGTTAATGTACTTACAAAACCCCTCTCTAGCTGCTGGAAGAGTCATCTCAAAAGGATCTAATATCCCAAACTTCTCGAAGACTTCATTGGCTAACTCCTCTAGGACGTCGATGTGGAATACCGAATCCACCATACATGGTTGCTTAAGTGTGTCGTTCAGATTGAACTCCACTTCTTCATCCCCGAATTTAAGTGTGAGTCTACCCTCAGCGCAATGTATGATCGTCTTTGCCGTATTGAGAAACGGCCTACCAAGGATGATTGGAATTTTCTCGTCCTCCTCCATATCTAGTACAACGAAGTCAACCGGGACGAAAAATTTTCCTATCTGCAAAGGCACGTCTTCCAGCCTTCCCTCGGGTATCCTAACACTCCTATCAGCCATGGTTAACGCCATTCTCGTCGGTCGAAGATCCATCTTACCCCTAAGATCCAATTTCTTATACAAAGACAATGGTAGCACGCTTACGCTTGCTCCGACATCGATTAGTGCATGGTTTATTTCATAATCTCCAATTTTACAAGGGATTACGAATATACCTGGATCCGGCATCTTTTTGGGTAGATTAGGCTGCAGCATTGAATTCGTTACCATAACGGATTCCATCTCCACGTCTCGCTTGTTCGCAAGTATCTCTTTGAGGAACTTGGCGTATGAAGGCATCTTCTTCAACGCCTCATGGAATGGTATCGTGATGTCCATCTTTTTCAACATCTCAGCAAATTTCGCAAATTGAGCGTCATCATCCTTTTTGCGTTGACGTTGAGGAAATGGCAAAGGAGGTGATCTCGGTTCCAATTTCACGTATTTCGGCTCTCCCTCCTCCTCGGGTTTACTTTTGTACTCTTTGCTGCCACTGCCATTTTTCATTGCTTTGTTGGATGATTCACCTTCGTCGAATGTCGAGGGAATGGTTTGATCAATCAGTCTCTTACGTTGACGTTGTGGGAATGGGAGAGGAGGCGGTCTTGGTTCCGGTTTCACGTATTTCGGCTCTTCCTCTTCCTCGGTTTTCATTTTTCGCTTCTCAACGTAGCTGCCATTTTCCACTGCTGTGCTAGTCACTTCATCCTTCTCAAACATCAAATGAGTGGGCTGATCCACCACTTTGCCACTCCGAAGATATATGGCATTGACGTGTTCACGAGGATTTACTTCCGGCCGCGCCGGTAGAATTCCTTGCGGTCGTGATGATTGTGCAGCGAGTTGTGAGACTTGAGTATCCAAGATCTTAAGATGCGTTTTCACCTCCACAAACTCATTTTTCATCTCTTGATTTTCTGCTCTCATCTCTTCATGACTTGTTCTCAACGCTCTTATATCATTGGCTTGGTTCTTTTGCTCTTGTATGATTTGAGCTAGCATTGATGTGATATCGGGTCTAACTTCTTGTTGCGGAGGAGCAAGCGCACGTGGTTGAAAATTCTGATTTTGGGGCTGCGTCCTCGGCTGGAAATTCTGATTGCGTTGCATCAAACGCGGTTGAAAGTTTCCCGATGCTCGTTGTGCATTGAATGCACCGTCGGAATTCTTGTACGAGAGATTGGGGTGATTCCTCCACTCGGGTGTGTAGGTATTACCCAAAGGTTGGGCGTTGCTCACATAGTTCACCCCTTCGTACCCTTGAATTCCTTGCTCATCCGGCTGCTCATAATATTCTTGCTGATTCATTCCGGACATCATATTGCGGAGCTCATTGAATTCACTTTTCATCTCAGCTCTCATTTCAGCTCTCATTTCCGCTAACTCGGCATATATGGATCGCGTATTATCCACGTTAGCTACTCTCGCTGGAGTGTTGCGATTATACTCTCCGGCGGTTTGATTTCCTTCGTAAGCCATACGATCTATGAGATCCTCGACTTGTGGGAAGGTGAGGTTGCTTAAGGAACCTCCAGCAGCGGCTACGATCAAAATCCTCGTATTGTCCGATAAACCTTGCATGAAGTTGCATATGAGGTAACTTTGATCCATACCGTGATGTGGGCAAAGGCGTTGGTAGCCTTTAAATCGCTCCCACGCTTCATACAAACTCTCGGCTGCCCCTTGCACAAATGTGTTGATGTTGTTCTTGGCTAGCTGAGCTTTGTTTTGAGGGAAGAATCTCGTCATAAATTTTTCCTCTAGCTGATCCCATGACGCAATAGAATTCGCTGGTTGCGAATATAGCCAATCTTGTGCTCTATCTTTCACCGAGAACGGGAAAGCAGCTAGCATTATATCCTCATCCGATACCCCATCTCCAGCCCTTATGGTTCGACATAGCATCTTGAAATCAGTGAGATGCTGGTTTGGGTCCTCGGTTGGTCTCCCTCTAAACGCCGCGTTACCAAGCATTTGAATAAATGCCGGTTGAAGCTCTACGCGGGCGTTTCTTCTTGCAATGCAAGATAAGAGCTGCGTGTGCCTAGGGACCGTGTATGATCCATAGGTCAGTGCCGGTTGCACTCGTTGCGCGTTTTGAACGTTCATATCTTGACGTTCGGCCATTAGCTCTTCAACAAACGGTTGTTCAATCACTTCCTCGGTTTGAAAATCCAAATGTGCTTGCGTGTTATCAACTGAATTGCTTGCACTAGCTTTCGATTCTTTCCGTAGTTTTCGGAGCGTTCTATCGATGTCGGGGTCGAAAACTAGATCCGCTTTTCCGGTGTTTCTCATGCACAATTAAGCTGCACAAGAAAAAGAAGACAAACACAAAGATCACGTGAGATACGAGAAGCAAAAGAACTTGACTCTAAACGAAATGACAAACAAAAACACGAAAAAGCAAGAAACAAACAAGACTCCTAAAAACCTAATGTCTAATCTAAAAGTTTCCTAACTCCTAAGCCGTAATCAATTCCCCGGCAACGGCGCCAAAAACTTGATATGCGTTATATCGAGTTATAAAACCTAGACTAACGCTTCCGCAAGAATACGGATCGTGTAGCAACTAGGGTCGAACACAAGGAATTGATGCGACTTCGTAGCTATTGAACTAATTGAATTAGACGTGTGAGGTGACTAAAGTTGTGATTTTGATTGAGCTGAACTAAACTAAATCGAAGAGAATAGACTTTATGACTAGGCACCATGGGTGTCGAGAGTTTGCATAAAAATGTAATGAAGTTCTAAAAGGATAATTGGTCTAAGGCACTATCATGGATTCAGGGAATTCAAGCTCTCCTATAGGAACTGACTGGCGTAGACTTGTCCACTATCTAGCATGCATATGCCAATGTATCCATTGCGCATCTTACATGCATAGACGCATTACGTCTGCTATCCTAATCCCTAGATTTAACCGATTGACCTGGCGTAGATTCTAAACCGGCTAAACCCTAAATCATGGCTTTGTTCCGAAACCTAATGCCCTGGCGTTGGTTTATTAGATTTCTAAGATCATTCAATCAAGTGGCGTACAGGTAGAGAAAGCATTAAGAACAACCATGAAATCTGAAAACATGATAGAAACCAAATTCATTCATTCAAGTGGCGTACAGGTAATGAAAGCATTAAGCATCACCATTCATTAAGCGTAAGACTTCATTACAACGTAGCAAATCTCTCTAACCCATGGCAAGGAATCTACTCAGACATAAATACAGACAAGGAAACACAAGAGAAGTCTAGATTCGACATAGATGTAGAAAGAGATGACTCCCTATTCATAAACCGATGCCTTCGGTAGATTCTTCTCGCTCCCGATCCGTAGATCCGTCGTTTTCTTCCTTCTTCTCCTTGCCCTAATGTCTCCCAATCTCTTCTGATGTGTTCTGGTTCGTCCCCCCTTTTTAGATCTGATTTTTCCCTTTTAATTTTGCCGATCTAGATCTTAGGAAAGTTTGTTGGAACGCTGGACCCGAGCGGGCATTCTCTTTACCCGATCGTGCAGGTGACCTACCCGATCGTGCACACACAAATGAGCCCGATCGGGCACCATGCCCGACCGTGTACTTCATCAGCCCGAGTCGTGCAAACTTACGGGGTTTTCTGCCATGAATCAGCCCGAGCGGGCACTCCAAATGCACCCGAGCGGGCACCTATGCCCGAGCATGTCCCTTGAGCACCCGAGTCGTGCAAACCTACGGGGTTGATTGGCATGAACTAGCCCGACCGGGCACTCTCAATCCCCCCGAGCGGGCATGTCTTGAAGTGTAGTTTCCGCTCCTTTCGCTTGGTGTTTGAGTGCTCGCTTCCATCCGTGGCCTTGCATAAGCCGAACCTTGTTACACAGCTTCGTTTTCGGGTTTAGATTGCATAATCACTCGTGTTTCTCTTCAATCCTTCGTTTCCTACACAAAACACGAAATGTGGATAAAGTCTTCGAATATGCTCAATAGATGAATGAAATATAAATAATCTACTCTAAACTAGACCTAAGAATGATATAAAAACTATAACAAATTACGTGTTATCAGATACATTGGATTTTAAGAGTAAGGAGATGCCTTTTTCGAGTTTCTTAGGATACGCATGTCACTTCTTGTCAATATGCCGCTTGCGTTGCGTTTGTGTCTCGGATATTTGTTTCCCATTTCCTATTTGCATTTGTCTCTCATGTTGCACCCATTTTCTGCTTTAGTTTTTTTGTTTTCGCGTGATTAGATGATTACAACATTGAATTGTACGACGGGCTTTGAAATACAATAACTTTGCGTACAAAGCACCGAATTACTTGATTTTTTCACATCTCATTCATCTTATTTAGATAAAAGACGCCCTGGGTTGCTGGAGGCAGTTCAACTCCATTTTCAAGCTCAAAATCTTTTATTAAGGTTTATACATTGCATTTTTCGAGCCGGGAGATACCCTTTTCGAGTTTCTTAAGATACGCTCGTCACTTCTTGTCAATACGCCCCTTGTGTTGTGTTTGTCTATCGCATATTCCTATTGCTTCCTATTTCCAATTTGCATACTCGTGTTGCACCCCTTTTCCGCTTTTTGTTTTATTTTTCGCCGTGATTAGAAGATCACAATATTGAATTGTACGACAAGATTTGTATTACCATAACTTTGCGTACAAAGCACCGAATTACTTGATTTTTTTCACATCTCATTCATATTATCGAGATAAAAGATGCCCCAGGATGCTGGAGGCAGCCCGACATTTTCGAGCTCAAAATCTTTTATTAAGGTATACGTTTGATTTTTAGAGCCGGGAGATTCCCTTTTCGAGTTTTTTAGTATACGCATGTCACTTCTTGTCAATATGCCACTAGCGTTGCGTTTGTCTCTCAAATATTTCTTTTGCTTCTTATTTCCTATTTGCATACTCGTGTCGCACCTCTTCTCTGCTTTTTGTTGTTTTTTTCACCATGATTAGACGATTACAACATTGAATTGGACAACGGACTTTGAAATACCATAACTTTGTGTACAAAGCACCAAACATTGAATTGTACAACGGGCTTTGAAATACCATACTTGATTTTTTCACATCTCACTCATCTTATCGAGATAAAAGATGCCGCGGGATGCTAGAGGCAGCCCGACCCTTTTTTTGAGCTCAAAATCTTTTATTTAGGTCGATACATTGGATTTTTAGGGCCGGGAGATGCCCTTTTTTGAGTTTCTTAGGATATGTAAGTCACTTCTTGTCAATACACCGCTTGTGTTGCGTTTGTCTCTCGTATATTCCTTTTGCATTTGATTTCCTACATGCATACTTGTTTTACACCCCTTTTCCGCTTTTTGTTTTTGTTTTCGTCGTGATTTGATGATTACAATATTGAATTGTACATGGAGCTTTGAAATACCATAATTCTGCGTACGAAACACCGAATTACTTGGTTTTTCACATTTCATTCATCTTTTCCAGGTAAAGAATGCCTCGGTTGATGGGGCAGCCCGACCTCATTAAGCTCAAAATCTTTTTTTAGGTCGATAGGTTTGGTTTTTAGAGCCGGGAGATGCCCTTTTCGAGTTATTTAGGATACGCATGTCACTTCTTAGTAATACGCCCCTTGCGTTGTGTTTGTCTCAGTGATATTCCTTTTGCTTCCTATTTCTAAATTGTGTACTTGTGTTGCACCCCTTTTCCGCTTTTTTTTTTGTTTTCACAGTGGTTAGACGATTACAACATCGAATTGTACAACGGGCTTCTAAATACCATAACTTTGCGTACAAAGCACCGAATTACTTGATTTTTTCATATCTCAATCATCTTATCGAGATAAAAGACGCCTCGGGATGCTGGAGGCAGCCCAACCCCGTTTTCGAGCTCAAAATCTTTTACTTAGGTCGATTCATTGGATTTTTAGAGTCGGGAGTTGCCTTTTTCGAGTTTCTTAGGATACACATGTCAATTCTTGTCAAACACTGCTTACATTGTGTTTGTCTCTTGGATATTACTTTCGCATCCTATTTCCTATTTACATTTATCTCTTGTGTTCCACTCCTTTTCAACTTTTTGTTTTGGTTTTTGGCGTGATTATACGATTACAACATTGAATTGTATGACGGGCTTTGAAATACCATAACTTTACGTACAATGCACCGAATTACTTGATTTTTTCACATCTCATTCATCTAATCAAGATAAAAGACGCCCTAGGTTGCTGGAGGCAGTTGGATCCCTTTTTCAAGCTGAAAACCTTTTATTTACGTCGATAAGTTGGATTTTTAGAAAAGAGAAATGTCGTTTTCTAGTTTCTTAGGATACGCAATACGCCACTTGCGTTGCATTTGTCTCTTATACATTCGTTTTGCACCTCTTTTCCGCTTTTTTTTTTTGTTTTCGTCGTGATTAGACGATTACAACATTGAATTGTACGACGAGCTTTGAAATACCATAACTTTGCATACGAAGAACCAAATTACTTGATTTTTTCACATATTATTCATCTTATCGAGATAAAAGACGCATTGGGTTACTGAAGGCAGCCCAACCCCATTTTTGAACTCAAAATCTTTTATTTAGGTTGATCCATTGGATTTTTAGAACCGGGAGATGCCCTTATCGAGTTTCTTAGGATACGGAAGTCCCTTCTTGTCAATACGCCGTTTGCATTGAGTTTGTCTCTTGTATATTCCTTTTGCATCCTATTTTCTATTTGCATACTCATTTTAAACCCCTTTTCCGCTTTTTTTTGTTTTCGTCGTGATTAGACTATTATAACATTGAGTTGTACTACAGGCTTTGAAATACCAAAACTTTGCGTACGAAGCACCGAATTACTTGATTTTTTATCATCTCAATAATCTTTTCCATATAAAGGACACACTGGGATGCTGGAGACAACCCGACCCCGTTTTCGAGCTCAAAATCTTTTATATAGGTTGATACATTTGATTTTTAGAGCCGCAAGACGCCCTTTTTGTGTTTCTTAGAATACACATGTCACTTCTTGTCAATACGCCCTTTGCGTTGTGTTTGTCTCTTGGATATTCCTTTTTCTTCCTATTTCCAATTTTTGTACTCGTGTTGCACCCATTTTCTGCTTTTTGTTTTTGGTTTTCGCAGTGATTTAGATGATTACAACATTGAATTGTACAACGGTCTCCTAAATACCATAACTTTGCATACAAAGCATAGAATTACTTGATTTTTTTCACATCTCATTCATCTTATCGAGATAAAAGATTCCCCGAGATGCTGGAGGAAGCCCGACCCAGTTTTCAAGCTCAAAACCTTTATTTAGGTCGATACATTGGATTTTTAGAGCCAGAAGATGCCTTTTTCGAGTTTCTTAAGATATGCATGTCACTTCTTGTCAATACGCCGCTTGCGTTGCTTTTCTCTCTCGGATATTACTTTTGATTCCTATTTTCTATTTGCATTTGTCTCTAGTGTTGCACCCCTTTTCCGCTTCTTGTTTGGTTTTTCGCCGTGATTAGATGATTATAACATTGAATTGTACGACGGAATTCTAAATACCATAACTTTGGGTACAAAGCACCGAATTACTTGATTTTTTTCACATCTCATACATCGTTTCGAAATAAAAGATTCCATGGGTTGCTGGAGGCAGACTGACCTCATTTTCGAGCTCAAAACCTTTTATCTAGGTCGATACATTGGATTTTTAGAGCCGTGAGATGCCTTTTTCGATTCTCTTAGGAAACGCATGTCACTTCTTGTCAAAACGCCGGTTGCGTTACGTTTGTCTCTTGGATATTAATTTTTTTTCCTATTTCCTATTTGCATTTGTCCCTCGTGTTGCACCCCTTTCCGCTTTTTTTTTTGTTTTCACCGTGATTAGACGAATACAACACTGAATCGTAGGACAGGCTTTGAAATACCAAAACTTTGCATACAAAGCACCGAATTACTTGATTTTTTCACATCTCATTCATCTTATCGAGATAAAAGACGCCATGGGTTGCGGGAGGCAGCCCAAAAATGTTTTTTAGCTCAAAATCTTTTATTTAGGCGATACGTTGGATTTTTAGAGCCGGTAGATGCCCTTTTCGAGTTTCTTAGGATACGCATGTCACTTTTTGTCAATTCCCCGCTTGCGTTGCGTTTGTCTCTCCTATCTTTCTTTTCCTTCTTATTTTCTATTTGTGTACTCTTGTTGCATCCCTTTTCCGCTTTTTGTTTTTGTTTTCGCCGTGATTAGACGATTACAACATTGAATTGTACGACGGGCTTTGAAATACCAAATTACTTTATTTTTTGACTTCTAATTCATCTTATAGAGATAAAAGACGCCCTGGGATGCAGGAGGAAGCCCGACCCCAATTTTTAGCTCAAAATCTTTTACTTAGGTTGATACATTGGATTTTTAGAACCGGGAGATGCCCGTTTCGAGTTTCTTAAGATACGCATGTCATTTCTTGTCAATACACCCCTTGCACTGCGTTTGTCTCTCAGATATTCCTTTTGCTTCCTATTTCCAATTTTTGTACTCATGTTGCACCCCTTTTCCGCTTTTTATTTTCGTTTTTCGCCGTGATTAGACGATTACAACATTGAATTGTAAGACGGGCTTCTAAATACAATAACTTTGCATACAAAGCACCGAGTTACATGATTTTTCACATCTCATTCATCTTATCGAAATAAAAGATTCCATGGGATGCTGGAGGCAGCCCGACCACGTTTTCGAGCTCAAAATCTTTTATTTAGGTCGATACATTGGATTTTTAGAGCTGGGAGATACCCTTTTTGAGTTTCTTAGGATATGCACGTCAGTTCTTGTCAATACGCCGCTTGTGTTGCGTTTGTCTCTCATATATTCCTTTTGCTTCCTCTTTCCTATTTTCATTTGTCTCTTGTGTTGCACCCCTTTTCCGATTTTAGTTTTGGTTTTCGCCTTGATTAGATTATCATCTCGTTTTCATACGTATTTCTTGCACGATTTAGAAGACGTTTTTGATATATATGTGATGTTTTACGTATGATTCCGTTTCCGTTTTACTTGTTTTCGTGTTTTCATGTTCATACAGGTCTTTACGCGTATTTGGATCATTTTTGGAGCTAAAAGGACATGCATGGAGCTAAGGAGCAACTTCGAGGATCATCACGGGACAAATGGGACGAGATCTAGCAAGGAAAGCCTCCACCCGGTCGGGCACAAGTCATGCACGATCGGGCAAAACCTACGGCCATTTTTGTGCACATTTCCCGCACGACTCGGGCAAGAATACCCGACCAACTGCCTTGTACCCGAGCGGGTACATACCATGCCCGATCGGGCATGCATTGCAGGCCACAGTCCACGCGTTCTGCCCTAGCCGCACCCGAGCGGGCACATTGTGTGCCCAAGCGGGTTGCGACCCGAGAAAACATCAAACTTAAGTTAAATTAACTTAAAACATAAGGGCACTCGTGGGGGCAATTAAGGCAACAATTGGACCGACTTAGGAGGCTTAAAAGGAGGCAGAAGACGTCATTAGAGCAAAGTTGACATTGGAGATTAATTCAGTAGTAGATTGAGGAGATTCTTGCGAGGAGACAAGCGAGGAGCATTGGAGATCAAGCCCCGACACTTCGGTTTTGTTTGGTTTTCATGTTCCTTAGACTTTCTACTTTGTTTATGTTTGTTTACAGACGCATGAGCGAGTAGTTTGTTTGTTCTAGGAGAAGGGATTAGCCCTTGGCTATCCCGGAACCACTTTTGATCTATTTTGAATGCATCTTCCC
>CM071875.1:17166264-17178622 GCA_036759665.1 Gynandropsis gynandra
CAAGATGAAACCCCCCCCCCCCCCCGAGGTGGGTTCCTTAGCCAGTTCGGGCTGAACATCCAGCAGAAGTTGCCCGCCTCGGACTCACCTTCAGCGTACACGGATCGAAAAGAGAGAAGAGAACGTGTGGTGCTCTCCTTAGCCCGTGCAGGGTGGTGGTCCAGCAACACTTGCCCGAGTCATGCTCACCTACAGCTTGCGCGGGTCATTCAAGAGTTAGGGAGCCCACGCATATTGCCTTCCTAGCCCACACGGGGCATGTCCGCAACAACTTCCCTAGAAGTTCTCCAACAAGAAATTTGTTTAAAAAGGGACCCCCAATTGAGTTCAGATTGAAGAAAATACAGAGGAGAACCCTAGGAGGGTACACAACATCCATCCATCCATTCAAGAGCCTTCTTTGACGGGAGACACAACAAGGAGTTAGGAATTGATTCGGGATCGCACTCGTTCGATATTTCTATACTCCTTACTGTACTTATTTCGTTTATGTTGTTTAGACTCATGATCGAGTAGTAGATTTGTTCTAGGAGAGAAGGGATTAGCCCATGGCTATCCCAAAACCCTCTTTTATTTACTTATGAATGCATTTCCTCGTTTTGCTTCTCTATTCTTTGACTGAGCGCTTAATGACTTGTGTTTATGAATGGCCACGTATATGCATGTGTTAGGGATTAGGTGAAGGACCGAAAAGAGAATTCTAGTCCTAGAAGATCAGGCTGAGAACAACCGAGACTAGGTCATGAAAGTAGGGTAGTAACGTTTGAGGGTTGAATCGGGCGAATCATGAATCATAATGGGGTTTAGTTGGGGTGTCAGCCACGAAAGTACGGGATGACTCAATCGAACCACGTTCTTATGCATTGAGAGAGGGTAGGATCTACATTAGGATTGTTCGCCTTTGATATCTTGATAGGGACCACATGATTAGATAGATCAGAGATAGGTTTCGGAAGCTATGAAGTGAAACTGGATCCTAGAACGTTTTTCTCTTTGTTTAGAACTCGTTAGTCCACTGCATCATTCATATTTTCATCTCATCATCCTTATTTCATTTCAGCAAGCATTGATTCTAATTTTGATTCTTAGATCGTGTTACATTAGTCCTCGTGGGATCGACACCTCAATTACTACACACGTGTCGTGCACTTGCGGGTAGTTTTAGGTTAATTTGTTTAGCTTGACACGCATCAAGTTTTTTGCACCGTTTCTGGGGACTAATGGTCAACAGGCCTTAGTTTCAGATTTAGAATCATACTTGTTTTTGTTTTCTTTTGTTTTTCTTTACTTCTCCTTTGTTGGTGCGTGACCCGATCTCAACGTAATTTCAGTTTACATCGAATTCACCCCGAGATTGAGAGAAAGATTAGACAGCGAAAGAAGGGAAATGAAGAAGAAAGAGTAGACTCGACCAATCCATAAGCAATGCTTTCGTTCTTGTACGCCACTTGAATGAATGATTATAGAAGTTTAATGAATCTACTCCAGGGGATTAGACTTAGGAACTTAGCCATGATTTAGGATTTAATCGGTTTAGAATCTACGTCAAGTTGATCGATTGAATCTAGGGATTAGGGTACCAGTCTTAATGCGTCTAATGGGTGAGATTACACAATCGCAAGATTGGTAGTACGCACGCTAGGTAGTGGACAAGTCTACGCTAGTCAGTTCCTATATGAGAGCTTGAATTCCCTGAACTCGTGATAATATCTAAGACCATGATCTTGTTAGAACTTCGTTGCATCATCGTGCATCTCTCAAAACCTATGGTGTCTAGTTTATTGAGTTTAATCATATATGGGGCTCGGGTTGCCTCCCAAGAAGCGCTTGTTTAAGGTCATGAGCCTGACCAAATGCTACTCATCAGGTGGACGTCCTCGACGTCGTCGTGTGCATAGCGTCTCACGTGCATAGTGTGCTCGATAGGGTGTAGCACGAAGATCAGCTGGATTCCTTGCACGATCAGTCATGTCTTCCCTAAGATTGGTCATGATGTTCTCTAAGTTGGGGGCTAGATCGTGCTGTCCAAAAATTCTGGTCGAGCTGTCCATAAGTCTGGTTGTGTGCTCCATGAAACCGGTTAAGCGTTCATCGCTTGTTTCCTTTAGCATTTCCAGAAATTTTTGGTGCGTGAGCCTTTGTGGTGAAGGTTTCATCTTCACCTTGGGTGCCTTGTCAATGCTCCAATTGTGTGCTGGACGTTTGGTGTAGCTTCTCGGCATCTCAGAGTTGTTTATGTACTGATTTGCACCGCATTTAGCTCGGGTTGTGCGGAAGTCTCGATCGGGGGATTCCTTCTTCTTTTTGTTGTCAAGCAGCTCGTTTGGTGCCTTGTATAATCAATCCTTTTCCAGCAGCTATGAAATTCATATCTAGGGAATCAGTATTCTGGAATTCCTCACAAACTTCCTCGGCTAAATTCTCAAAGATGTCGTCGAGGAACACGAAATCGATAGCGTACGGCTGCTTAAGTGTGTCTATTAAGCTGAACTCTACTTCCATCTCGGGTTTATGCTTATCAATGTCCGTAGCCTTATCTGCTGTCGTGTTAGATTCTTTTCCTTTTTCAAATATTGAGGGATTTGGCTGATCTACCGTCTTCATGCGTTGACGTTGTGGGAATGGCAATGGAGGTGGCCTCGGATCTGGTTTTACATACTTTGGCTCCTCTTCCTCCTCGAGCTTCTCTTTAAGCTCGTTGACAACCGTTTCCGCTAATGTGATAGATGCTTCACCCCTTTCAGACATTGGAGTAGGCTGATCTACCGTCTTACAATCTCTTAGGCAGATTTCGTTGACATGCTCACGAGGATCTGTTTCTAAACTTCCCGGTAGAACCTCTTGTGGTTGTGATGCCCCTTGTGCAAATTGTGCAACTTGTATCTCCAATTGTCTAAGAGTAGTTTGAAAGCTCTCTAGCTGCTTCTTGGTGTTCTCTTGAATCCTCACCAGATTATCTTGACTTTGTTGTACTTCCGAAATCAATTTACCTTGATTTTCGTAGGATTGGAGGAGACGCGTGAACATGGCGTTGAAATCGGGGGCTGCTTCGGATTGGTTTGGCTGTGACTGAGATGCACATGGCTGATAGTCTTGAGTTTGGGGTTGCATCCATGGCTGAAAGTTCCCCAATTGATGTTGTGCATTCAGCACACCATCAGTGTTCCTATACGAGAAATTTGCGTGATCGCTCCATCCGTGATTGTATGTATTCCCGAAAGGCTGATTGTAACTCTCGTAGATCTCTTCTTCATACCCCCAAACTTCTTGTTCCCATGATTGCTCTGAGTAATGTGGATGGTATGAGTTAGACAACATATGACGAAGTTCGACAAATTGATCTTTTACTCCAGCTATATTGGCATCCAAAGACTTGATGTCGTTCATGTTACCTCGCAAAATAAAGAACACAAAATTCGATTAAGCCCTGACAGGTAAAAAATTTGACCCAATAAGAAGGAAAAACAAAAGCAAAAATATAAAAAAAAAATAAAGACTCCGGAAAGGACTATATCCTAGTTCAAAAGTATCCTAACTCTAAAGCCGTAATCAATTCCCCGGCAACGGCGCCAAAAACTTGATGTGGTTAATCTCAAGTAATAATTTACCTAGACTAAGGGTTCCGCAAGAATACGGATCGTATAGTACCAGGGTCGAACACAAGGAATTGATGCAACTCTAAAGCTAGTAACTAATGAATAAGACGTGTGAAATCGATAAGTGATGGGAATGCGAATGAAACTAAACTAAACTAATTAACGGGATAAACTCAATGACTAAATACCACAGGTGTCGAGAGATGCACGATGATGCAACGAAGTTCTAACAAGATCATGGTCTCATATATTATCACGATTTCATGGAATTCAAGCTCTAATATAGGAACCGACTGTCATAGACTTGTCCACTATCTAGCATGCGTATACCAATCTCCCAATTATGTATCTCACCTACTAGACAAATTAAGACCACTATCCTAATCCCTAGATTGAATCGATCGACCTGGCGTATATTCTAAACCGATTAAATCCTAAATCATGGCTGAATTCCAAAGTCTAATCCCCTGGCGTAGATTCATTAAACTTCTATGATCATTCATTCGAGTGGCGTACAAGAATGAAAGCATTAAAATCAACCAATCAATCTAAAAACGATCAAATACCAAAATCATTCATTCAAGTGGCGTTCAAGAACAAAAGCATTAAGAATCACCAAGCATTAAGAACAAGACTTCGTTACATATCGGCTAAGCTCTCTAACCTATGGCTATGGACCTACTCTGACATGAACTCAGCAAAAGAAACACAAAAGATAACTATCTTAGACATGGATAAATAATGAGATCCCTCCCTATTCAATACCGACGTCTTCAATAGCTCCTCCATGCTCCGGCTTCCTCGCTCCGTCCTTCGCCCTTGTGTGTGCGTTCTGCTCTCTTTCTCCTCCTCCTCTATGTGCTTTCTTTTCTCTCTTCTCTAAGGGAATTTTCCTTATTGTATAAGTCCCCCACGAACTCCCCCTTGTTTTAAGTCAAATTAACTTATTTAAAGTTGCAGGTGACGGCCGCGACCTGCTCGGGCAAGGAAAGTGACCCGCTCGGGTACGGCGCAGACGATCGCGCAAGAACGCGATGAAAAATGGGTGCCCGCTCGGGCTGAGGTGGTGCCAGCTCGGGCTGGCTTGCTGCCCGCTCGGGCATGGCTTGTGCCCGCTCGGGCTGATGCCCCGATCGTGGTTTTTCTTGCCCGACTCGTGCAAAACTTGTTGATAAAAATCGCCCTAACTTTTGCCCGCTCGGGCTAGGGATGTACCCGCATGGGTAATGGCTTTTCCTTGCCGATTATTGTCCCGTTTGTCCCATGATGATCCTCGATGTGTGCACTTTGTCTTGGCACATCCTTTAGCTCCAAAATGACTGAAAATGGAATGATAATAATGCTTAATGCTTGGTAAAATCAAATGAACAATGAAACTAACTATGAAAATAGATGAAAATAGTAGAGCAAAATAGACGTTATCAGCATTCCCATCATTTATTGATTTTACACGTCTTATTCATTACTTTGCTAGCTTTAGAGTTGCATCAGTTCCTTGTGTTCGATCCTAGTACTATACAATGCGTATTCTTGCGGAAACTTAGTCTAGGTAAATTATTACTTGAGATTAACCACATCAATCGCGGTCTAGTGCAGTGGTACGTGATCCAAACTTTCTACAATGGGATTGCGGATGAGCATAGAACGATGCTAGAAAACTGTGCTGGAGGATCATTCATGGACTTTAGTGTTGAATAGGCATACAAGCTTATTGAAAATCTTGCCATAAACCACACCATGTGGTCTACACCAAGAAATTTGTCGAACAAGACACGAGGTCTTTATGAAGTGAATCAAGGAAGAGCGATGGGCAATGCGGTGAATGCCATGTATTGTGAAAATTGTGGAGAAACGGATCATATGGCTTACCAATGAACGATGTAAGAAGGCATGGAACAATTGAACTACGTCCAGCAGCAAGGCAACACGCAGTTCGGGAACACCTACCACCTGAATTGGAGGAACCACCTGAATCTCTCATACCGCACGACCCAAACGGTGAAGTATTTGGGTTTTCAACAAAGGCAGTTGCATACCAACAACCTCAGCCATTCTCGCAAGCTCCTCAACCTACTCAAGGTCCTTCGTCAAGCCTTGAGGCGATGATGCTCGAATTCATCAAAGAGCAAAGGCAACATCAAGACAGCATCAAGGAGCAACTATCACTTCAAGCAAAATTCAATGCGGATATTGGAGCAGCGATGAATGAACTCAAAACTCGAATGGACTCCTTGAGCATGCATGTAGTGCGGAGTGTGATCAATGAGCTAAAAACTCAAATGGACTCCTTGAGCACGCATGTGAAGATGCTAGAAAACTCCATTGTGTAGCAGGCTGCATCATCCTCTCGGAATCCCAAGATGTTACCCGGAAATCCTAATCTCAACACGAGAGAGTACGGAAACGCCATGACTTTGTAAGGCGCTGGACATTCGGTAGACAAAGGAGAGGGCAGAATCGCGATAATGGAAGGGTATGAGCCTGATTTAGAGAAGCCATATATTGCTCTACCGGCGTACGTACCTCCTATACCATTTCCTAGACGCTTGATGAGCAGCAAGAATCGAGAGAGTGTGACCAAGTTCTTTCGTTGCCTCAAGAAGCTCGACATCAACATGCCATTCATGGAAGCCCTCCAAAAGATGCCTAATTGAGCAAATTTCCTTAAGGAGGTTCTTTCCAAGGAGAAGCATATCAAAGAGAGTGAGACAGTAGCACTCACCAACGAATGCAGCGCCATTCTCCAAAACAAGCTTCCCCCGAAGTTGAAGGACCCCGGAAGCTTCTCCATCCCATGCACAATAGGAGACTTTGATATTGACAAAGCTTTGTGCGACTTAGAGCAAGCTCAGCCTAACGCCACATTCAGTTTATAAGCAGGTGAACTTCGGAGATATCAAGCTTACCAAGATGTGTCTATGACTAGTGATCGTTTGGTAAGGTATCCAGTGGGAATTGTTGAAAACATTCCCACCAAGGTAGGTGATCTTCGCATTCCCAATGATTTTGTTGTGCTCGATATTGAAGAAGGTGCTAAGGTACCTATAATTCCTTGTATACCAATCTCAGCTACTGCAGGAGCAATGATAGATGTACAACAAGGGAAGCTCTCTCTACGTGTTGGTGACGAGAAGATTGAATTCAACTTGTCCAGCTCCACTGAGTCATGCTTTAGAGTTGATTTACTGGATGAGACGACTAATGACACGCTTGATCGACTAAGTATTTCCGATCCTCTTGAGGGATGCCTAACGCAAGTTTGCAATGCTGCAGGACTTATCGATGGAGAAGCCAAGCATTACACGAAATTCATGGGTGCCATAGAGGCACTGCAAGATGCCCCACATGAGAAGACACTGCACGAAACGCTCACTGATTTTGCAGTAAAGAAGGCATCTAGGCTAGATTTTGAACATCTTCCTTCTTCTTTTCGGCATGAGACGCAAAAGCCACCCATTCGTCTCAAGAAGCGTAGGAGAATGAGCCCTTCATTGTCTATTCACGGAATGCTTGAAGAGGAGAGCCGCAAAACATCCATGGACGATCAAAGGCTGCACCAAAGTTTGGAAGAGAAAGAAGCGATGACGGCAATGCGCAATGAGAAAGACGACTGGGCTGAAAGATGGCACGATACAAAGCCCATACTTCATGACTTTCGGCCAGATGATTTTGTTCTACTTTTTTACTCTCATTTTAATTCTTTCCCAAAAAATTACGTTCCCGTTGGGTTGGTCCGTTTCAGGTACGAGAAGTCTTCACACATGGAGAAGTAGAACTATGGAGCGATTCGAGCGGAACATTCATAGCAAATGGGCAGCACCTTAAGCTACATCAAGACGTTCAATCGACCAAAAGCGGAAAATCCATCTCCCTATTCGATCCACCAATCGCAAGCACATGAGGCATGGAGACGTCAAGCTTAACGATGTTAAACAAGCGTTTTCTGGGAGGCAACCAAGCATTTTTTTCTTTTGTTTCGTATTTTGGAATTGGTTTATTTGAAAATTATAAAAAAACCAAAAAAAACAAAAGAATACCTACAACCATGACGTCACCTTCCTATCCTTCATCGGAGCTTCAGGTCGAGGAAGTTGTTCAATTCAAGTCTGGGGGGAGTAGCTCATGTTTGTCAGGTGATCTCGTTTCATTTTCGTTTGTTTTTCTTAGGTTATTTTTAGTTTGTTTTTGAGTCACAGTCGTCCCAGGCACTTGTCTGGTGCCATCTTTTGAGATGAACCTTGAACCTACGAAGCTTAAGAAGTTGCCCTTTTCCGTGATATCTTGCATGTTAAATCTTTTTTCCATGTTATCTTGCATGTTAGAGCTTATCGAGATAAAAGCCGCCCCGGGTTGCTGGAGGAAGCCCAACCCATTTTCGAGCTTAAAATCTTTTATTTAGGTTGATACGTTTGATTTTTAGAGCCGGGAGATGCCCTTTTCGAGTTTCTTAGGCTCACAAGTCACTTATTGTCAATACGCCGCTTGCGTTGCATTTGTCTCTCGGAAACTACTTTTGCGTCCTATTTCCTATTTTCATTTTTCTCTCATGTTCCACCCCTTTTATGCTTTTCGTTTTGGTTTTCATCGTGATTAGACGATTACAACATTGAATTGTATGACGGGTTTCGAAATACCATAACTTGGCTTACGAAGAACCGAATTACTTTATTTTTTTCACATCCCATTCATGTTTTCTAGATAATGGATGCCTCGGGTTGTTGGAGGCAGCCTGACCCCATTTTTTGCCTCAAAATCTTTTATTTAGGTCGATACATTGGATTTTTAGAGCGGGGAGATGCCCTTTTCGAGTTTCTTAGGATACAAGTCACTTCTTGTCAATACGCTGCTTGCATTGCGTTTGTCTGTCAGATATTCCTTTTGCTTCCTATTTCCTATTTGTGTACTCGTGTTGCACCCCTTTTCCGTTTTTTGTTTTCGTGATTAGATGATTACAACATTGAATTGTACGTCGAGCTTTGAAATATCATAACTTTGCGTATGAAGCATCGAATTACTTGATTTTTTCACATCTCATTCATCTTTTTCTAGATAAAGGATGCCTCGGGTTGCTGGAGGTAGCTCGACCCCATTTTCAAGCTCAAAATCTTTTATTTAGGTCGACAAATTGGATTTTTAGAGCCGAAAGATGCCATTTTCTAGTTTCTTAGGATACGCATGTCACTTCTTGTCAATATGCCGCTTGCGTTGCGTTTATCTCTCGGATATTCCTTTTGCTTCCTATTTCATATTTGCATTTATCTCTCGTGTTGCACCCCTGTTCCACTTTTTGTTTTGGTTTTTTCCGTGATTAGACGATTATAACATTGAATTGTACTGCAGGATTTGAAATATCATAACTTTGCGTACTAAACACCGAATTACTTGATTTTTTCACATCTTATTCCTCTTTTCCAGATAAAGGATGTCTCGAGATGCTGGAGGCAGCCCGACCCCATTTTTGAGCTCAAAATCTTTTATTTAGGTCGATACGTTTTATTTTTAGACACGGGAGATACCCTTTTCAAGTTTCCTAGGATATGCATGTCAATTCTTGTCAATACTGATGTGGTTAATCTCAAATAATAATTACCTAGACTGACGCTTCCACAAGACTACGGATCGTATAGTACCAGGGTTGAACACAAGGAATCGATGCAACTCTAAAGCTAGTAAACTAATGAATAGAATGGTAAAAATTAATAAGTGTTTTGAATGTGAATGAAACTAAACTAACTGATCAACGGATTAAATTCAATTAACTAAGTACCACAGGTTTCAAGAGATGTACGATGATGCAATGAAGCTCTAACAAAATCATGGTTATAGATATTATTAAGTATTCGGAGAATTCAAGCTCTTTTCAAGGGAATGACTATCTCGATGCCTAAACCCATTATCTAGTATGCGTACTACCAATCTCCCAATTGCATAATCTCACCTACTAGATGTATTAAGATCACTATCCTAATTCCTAAGTTCAATTAACCGACCGGCCAAGGTTCTAAATCAATCGAAACTTCATATCATGGCTACGTTCCAAAATCCATTTCATCTCCCAATGCAATTAGATTTTTATAAATATTCATTCAAGCTACCAAAAAGAATAAAAGCATTACGAACAACCAATCTATCCAAAACGAAAAAATATTATAACCAAGCATTAAGAACAAAACTTCATTACATATCGGCAAAGCTCTCTAACCCGTGGCTACGGATCTACTCGGGCATGGACTTAGAAAACAAAACACGAAAGATAACTATATTTAACATGGGTAAAGAATAAGATCCTTCCCTATTTTATTACTGATTTCTTCAACAGCTCCTTTGTGTTCCGAGTTCATTGCCCCATCTCCAGCTTTTCTAACGTGCTGCTCTCTCTCTTGCTCTCTCGTGTGTGTTTTGTGTAGGATGGTGTGTGTTCTGTCCGACTCGGGCCTATATGACATGACCGATCAATAGAAATACTTCCTCTTTTCCCGAAACTAAGCTCTCTAGCCCATTCCTTTCGTACTGCTTTCCTCTTTGGCTAGTTTTCATTTTCTCGGTTTCCATTTTCTTATGTAGCTTGTGTTTCCTTTTCCTCTTGTGCAGCAAAGGTTTCTTTTTCCTTTTTCTCCTTTTCCTCTTTGATTGGCTGCCTTCTTCATTGTTCTTGTGTTTCCATATAATTGTTCCAGCAGCCATTTCCATTTTCTATCTCTAGCGGTTGCAGCTTCCAATTCTCGTGTAGGCGGCTATCTTTCCATTCTTGGGTTGACGGTTGGAAGTTTACATTTTGTTCTAGAAACTTGATTCTATTTTATATAAACCATGTTTCTTTTTCATGTTCCAACCGTGATCTTCTTAATTTTGTTCCAGCAACCGAAAGTTTCCATTTTTGTTCCAGCCACCGAAAGTTTCCATTTTTTTAAGTGGTCATTGTTTCAATTTTTTGTAAGTGGCCATTGCTTCCATTTCTCTTCTCCGGTTCATGATTTTTTGGATGCTTACTGTGCATAGCTAATAGGAGAGTGATTTTACTTAGTTTTGCTTCATTTACTCGTGTTGATATCCTGATATTTCATTTCCTGCAATAACACGAGAAAACGCTAGGAGAGGACTAAATGATGCTTAATGCTCGGTAAAGTCTAAATGAATGATTAAACTAAGTATGAAAAATAAACTAAAATACTATAAAAAATAAACGTTATCAAATACGCTGCTTGTGTTGCGTTTATTTTTCGGATATACCTTTTGATTCATATTTCCTATTTGCGTACTCATGTTGCACCCCTTTTTCTGCTTTTTGTTTTGGTTTTCGCCGTGATTAGACTATTACATCATTGAATTGTACGACGGGCTTTGAAATACCATAACTTTGCGTACAAAGCACCGAATTACTTGATTTTTTCACATCACATTCATCTTATCATGATAAAAGATGCTTGTTGTCACAACAGATCTCAACAGCATCTTCTATGCTAGGAACCACCCCAAGTTCAGATATGAACTTCTTGATCCAAACCACCTCTTTAGCTGCTTTTGATGCAGCTAAGTACTTAGCCTCTGTAGTAGAATCAGCAACTGTAGCTTGTTTAGACTTTTTCCAGCTCACAACACAATCATTCAAGCAAACACAAAACCAGATTGCGATCGGTAATCATCTTTGTCGGTTTCAAAAACTAGCATCACTGTAACCTGTTACAATAAGCTCTTCTTCACCTACAAATACCAAGAGTGCATTCTTAGTACTTCTCAAGTACTTAAGAATATTCTTTACAGTGATCCATTGACTTTCAACGGGATCACTTTGATGCCTACTAGTCATACTTAAGATATATGATATATCAGGACGTGTACATATCATGGCGTACATGATAGATCCAATACCAGATGCGTATGGAATCTTACTCATGTGTTTTCTCTCTCCTTTTGTTGAGGACATTGTTGTTTAGAGAGAAACTTGCAACTTACCATAAGCAAAGTTCTTTTCTTAGACTCTTGCATGCTAAAACGTTTTAGCACTTTGTCTATGTATTTCCTTTGACTTAGGCCAATCAGCTTCCTCCATCTATCTCTATAGATCTTTATACCCAATATATAGGTAGCTTCACCTAAGTCCTCCATAGAAAAACAATTTCCTAACCAAGTCTTTACAGACTGCAAGGCAGGGATATCGTTTCCTATGAGTAATATGTCATATACATATAATACAAGAAAAACTATTGTGCTCCCACTAACCTTCTTATAGACACAAGGTTCATCTGTCGAGCACGACGTGATCTTATAGACCTACGCACAATTTGTGTCTCATGAGCAGGTTCCACTGTTAAGAACTGTTGAAGTAAACATCAAGAAGGCCAAGCACAAAGTTATTCTGATGGTTTAGAATCACAAGGGCAAAGCCAAAGGCAAGAACAAAAGGGGTCAAAAGCCCGAGTTTAAGACTGATAAAGCTTAAAGGAGGGGTGGCTAAGGAAGGTAATTGCTTCCACTATGGTAAGACCGATCATTAGAAGAGGAACTGCTCAATGTATTTGGAAGAACTAAAGACTAAGAAGGGAAGTGAGACTTCTGCGTTAGGTATTTATGTTATAGAAGTCAACTTATCTACTTCAAATTCATGGGTATTAGATATTGGTTGTGGTTCTCACATTTGTAATAATGTGCAAGAACTAAGTGTAATTTGGTAAAATCTCTTGATGCCTTTTATTGATATGATATTGAAATATATAATACATGAGATCCTAAGAATATGGAAAGTAGGTAATAATTGCTGAACC
>CM071875.1:17178628-17205036 GCA_036759665.1 Gynandropsis gynandra
CTGAACCGTGCATTGGATATCGAGCGTGTGAAATGTCAGGTATTGTAAGGCGCCTACTATGCTGCGGTAAGAACTTGGATCCTGCACTGGAGAGCCCTCGGTTTCCGATAGCTTTGGCTTGGTATCAACGAGGGTTGTGCATGGGTTGCAAGAGTCCATCTCGGCGCGCTTGAGAATGCTCTCCGCATATGAGGATTGATGGAGAAATAAGCCGGCGGAATTCCGTTGAGCCGTCACACCGAGGAAGTGATAGAGATTGCCCAGATCCGTCATCGCGAACTCCTGCATAAGAGATGAAATGATACCTTGGAGGAGTTGAGTGGATCAGGCAGTGAGGATGATATCGTCGACGTCGAGGAGCAACATGGCTTGATCCCTACTGCAGCGGAGGACAAATAGGGACGAGTCACATCGGCTTTGATTGAACCCTAATTTGAACGCGGATGTCGTGAACTATTGATTCCATGCCTGTGGTGCTTGTTTGAGGCTGTATAATGATCGCTTGAGGCGACACACATAGTTCGGATGTATTGGATCCTTAAGTCCGGGGGTTGGAACATGTATACCGTCTCTTTGAGATTCCCATGAAGGAATGCATTCTTCACGTCCAATTGATGAATTGGCCACCCTCTAGACACGGCAATGCTGAGCACGGTTCGAATGGTAGTTGGTTTCACCACCGGGCTGAAAGTCTCATCACAATCAATGCCAACTTGTTGCGATTTACCGTTAGCGACAAGTCTTGCCTTGTACCGAGCTAAAGCCATCTGCATGAAACTTATGACGAAAAAGCCACATGGAGCGCACAATGTTAACATCATGGTCCTAAGTACAAATTTTAAGAGCATCAAATTCGCTTTGCATAGCATCTCGCCAATGAGGATCTTCTAAGGCCTTAAGGTGTGTGGTGGGGATAGGCGAGATTGTGGTGCTTTGAAGGGCTATGACGGGGGAATTCTTGGCACGGCCGGTTTGGCTACGGGTTGTCGTGGAGTGGGTTCAACTTTTGGCTTGGGTGGTGGTGGGTTGGGGAGGTGTTGTGATCGGTGGGGGTGTTTGGAGTAGGGGCCGAAGGATGGGTGAAGGAATATCATCTAAGTCAAGGAAGTGATAGGATTTGGCCGACGGAGAGACGGGTACGGATAGAGGGAACGTGGTTTCGTCAAAGACGACGTGTCGGGATATAATTATGAACAAATGATTCGAATTATTATTCAAAATGAAGCCTAAACGGCTATATGTACAAGACTTAACCTAATTAGAGAGTAAAGAAATTACAATTATGTCCCTATTACAATAATGTCCCTTTATACGCCCCCGCAAGATGAATCACCCAAGGTGATTCCAATCTTGGAACATAACTCGTGAAACTGTAACCGCGGAAGTGGTTTGGTGAGAATGTCTGCTAGCTGATCTTTGGAGTTCACATGAGATACGCGGAGGTTACCAGCTTCAATTTGTCCGCGGACGAAGAAATAATCAAGTGCTAGGTGCTTCATTCGGGAGTGAAAAACCGGATTTGCGCTGAGATAAGTAGCTCCAATGTTATCACAGTAAGTAATTGGAGCCGACGTGAGGGTAATGCCAAGTTCCGTGAGGAGATTGCCCAGCCAACAGATTTCGGCCAAGGTGTTTGCTACGGACCGATATTCCGCTTCGGTGGATGATCGTGAGTGGCTGGTTTGCTTCTTGGACGACCATGATATCAGATGCTTGCCAAGATAAACAATGTATGCTCCCGTGGATTTGAAGTCAGATGAGTCTCCAGCCCAATCCGCAGCGCTGAAAGCATGAAGACTAAAAGCATACAAAGTGTTTTGAGCTGCAAGAAAGTTACCTCGTGCACGAGAGCCAGCAAGGTAGTGAAGCACACGTTTGGCGCATAGCCAATGCTCATCCGTGGGTTGATGCATGAACTGGGACAGCTTGTTGACAGCATAGCTCACGTCCGGACGCGTGAGAGAGAGGTACTGAAGGCTCCCAATTACTTGTCGGAATTCCGTTGGGTCGGGGAGAGGTGAACCCGAGAAGATGGTGAGCCATGAGGTTGATGGCAGTGGTGTAGAGACGGATTTTGCATCATTCATCTTTGTCCGAATGAGGAGATCGGTGATATATTTCCGCTGCGACAAGTGTAGACCATGTGGTGTTCTTGTGGCTTCAATTCCCAGAAAGAAGGAAAGGGCACCGAGATCTTTAATGGAGAATCGAGATGCCAACAAGGTAGTGAAGGTCTGAATTTGAGAGGAGGAAGAACCCGTGATGATCATATCGTCAACATAGACCAGAACATACCGCTTGGTTGTTGGCGTGTGAAGAACATAGAGTGAGGCATCCGCTAAGGAACTCTTGAAGCCACATCCAAACAAAAATTCCGTAATTCGGAGTACCATGCACGAGGTGCCTGCTTGAGCCCATAAATAGCTTTACGAAGCTTGCAAATATGAAGTGGGTGATCCTTGTCAATAAATCCGGGCGGTTGCGCCATGTATACATCTTCGGTGAGGTTGCCTTGTAAGAATGCATTATTGACATCAAGATGGTTGATGTGCCATCCGTTGGAGACCGCAAGCCTAAGCACGGTACGGATTGTTGCTGGCTTAACCATTGGCTGAAAGTCTCGTGAAAATCTACTCTCGGTCGTTGATGAAAGCCTTTTGCAACCAAGCGAGCTTTGTAGCGATCAATGGAACCATCAGGATTCTGTTTGATACGGAAGACCCATTTGCAGCCAACAATATTGCTGGCCGTGTGAGGAGGTACTAGTTCCCAAGTCTCGTTTTGAAGTAGGGCATTGAACTCATCACTCATAGCTTGTCTCCATTTGGTGTTGCGGAGAGCTTGTGTTGTTGTTGCTTGTTCTGTTTCGTCAATAGGACCTGTACATACATGAGCTAACGTAGGATTAGATCTAGTGGCGTTTGCCTTGCTGCGGGTGACCAAAGGATGAACATTTTGAGCGGCTGGTGCTGGCGGGGTAGGAGAACCGGACACCTCCGATTCTGGAAGAGGAGCAGCTGAAGGAAAGGAGTCCTCGGTTTGGTTGTTGTCCGTGTCACTCTCAACATTGATCAGGGAAGAATCTAGTCGTGGGGGCATCGGCGTAGGAGATGGAGTGTGTGAGAAGGTAAGTGGTTGGATGGGTGATAGGGAAGGACCGTTGGAGGATGATGAGGGAGTGGGGATTTCAGGATGGGTGACATATTTAGAGAGGTTAGCAAAGGGAAACACAGACTCATGGAAGACAACATGACGAGAGACAAAGACAAGGCAAGAGCTATGTATTCTCCACCATTATCGGTGTAGAGGTTGATGACTTTGGTGTTAAACTTGGTTTCAACAATGGATTTGAAAGCAATGAAAGTTGCTCGAACTTGTGATTTTTGTTTGAGCGGATAAAGCCAAGAGTAACGTGTAAAATGATCCATAAAGAGAACATAATACTTGAAACCATCCGTTGAAGTAATGGGAGATGTCCATAAATCAGAGAAAATAAACTCAAGTGGACGAGAAGAAACAATAGACGACTCATGAAAAGGGAGTTTGTGACTCTTATTACTAAGACAAGAATTGCACGGAGAAACTAAAGAATCTCGAACCAACCGAATTTGAAACTTGGATAAGGCGTGTTTGAGGATGGGTAGTGACAGATGTCCTAGATGTGAATGCCAAGTGGAAACGGTGGGCTTAAGGCTGGAGAAGGCAACGGTTGGTGAGGAATTGGTAGTGGGGGACGGACACACGTAAACTCCATCCTTAGTGTTTCCTTGAAGAACCGGCGCCCCCGTGATTAGATCCTTCACCTGAAACATATGAGGAAAGAATTCCACAGAGACACCATTAGACTTGCATAAACGTTGAACCGAGACCAAGTTTTTGTGCATGGAAGGAACACAAAGTACACTATCAAGCGTAAGGGAACGAGTTGGTAAAGAGAGTGAGAAGGAACCCGTACGAGTGATGGGTTGTCCTGAGCCATCGACTATAGTGACTTCCTCGCCTCCGTGATATGGGATGTGAAGCGATAAGTTCTGCAAGTCGGATGTAATGTGATGCGAGGCACCACTATCAAGAAGCCAACTCGAGGTATCATAGGTCGAATACGTAGCAACATGAGCAGCGGGCGGCCAGGGACGTTGAGGTGGTGTCCACCTATTCTGAATTGGATCCAAGGGTGAGCTCATGGATATGAGTCGGAATTGATTGCAGAATTTCGCACTGTGTTCCTGAATTCCACAAGCTTGACATCGGCCTCTGTAACCTCCCGTGGAACCCCTGTTGTTGTTGCGATTCAAATGAGGAGTAGCTGCTCGTGATCCAGCATGTTGGTTGGAGTTTTTGGGTCTGGCAGCGGCAAGATGAGCCGTGACGGGTAGGGCAGTGGCTGGTGGAGGAAGATCCAAGGCATGTTTCGCCTCATGATAGATGAGTTTTTCGTGTAACTCCTCGATTGATATTGTTGTGTCTTTTGCGTTAATCACGTCAGCCACGATTTTGTATACCTCTGGCAGACCATCAAGGATGGCTTCAAGAACATCCTCATGATCCATTGGTTTCCCAAGGAGTGAGAGTTCATCTGTTTTGGTGGTGATGAACCGCAGATATTCTTCAACCGATTGAGATCCTTTGACACATCGTTTGATCTGATCTCGTAGCTGTTTGACATGACCACGAGAGGCTTTGCCATAGATGTTGGCTAGGGTACGCCATGCTTCTCGGACAGAAGTGGCTCGAGCGATGACCGGTTGAAGCGGAAGGGAGAGCGCGCCCAGCATGGAGCTAAAGAGCAGTCTGTCCTGATGTTTCCATGGGCTGAAGGCGGGATTGAATCGATGAATTCCATCGATTTGGACTGTGGCTGGCGGCACAATGGAGTCTTCGGTGACGAAGCACTCAAGATTGTATCCTTCAAGGAGGGAGCGGATTTGGACACTCCACGTGAGGTAATTCGTCGGTGTGAGTTTTGTAACACTTGACATGTTACACGAGAAGAGAAGTTTCTGTGGCTGGGTTGGATCGAACATGCTCACAGACTCGGTCTGGTTCGATGGTTCAGGGACGCGCGACATTGCAGTAGGGTGCGGTTCGATGGTTCAGGGACGTGTGACATTGCAGTAGGGTGCGGTTCGATGGTTTAGGGACGTGCGACGAAGCAGGTTGATGAGGCTGCGTGCGGACGAGGTAACGATGCAGTGGCTGGAACGGAAAGGGGGTGATGCGGCTGCGTGATGGTGAGGCGAAAAAACAGCAGCTGAACCAAAAGGGGTGAGGCGGCTGCGTGCTTGTGAGGCGACGAAGCAGCGGCTGGGCCAAAGGGGTGAGGCGGCTGGGTTTGCCGGAAAAGAAAAGGGGGTTAGGCGGCTAGGGTTACGTCGTGAGACGATTTCAGCTCTGATACCATATGAACAAATGATTTGAATTATTATTCAAAATGAAGCCTAAACGGCTATATGTACAAGACTTAACCTAATTAGAGAGTACAGAAATTACAATTATGTCCCTATTACAATAGCGTCCCTTTATAATAATGATTCGGCGCGTTTGAATATCGAGGCATCAGAAACCTTTGTGATGACTCGGATATCCAAGGAACACGCACGGGGTCGAGCGGGGTGAGAGTTTGTGAGGTGACGTGGCAAGGGTGTTCGGGTAACATAGGCATCCGAAAACACGGAGATGGTCGTAGGTGGCTGGTTTTTGGAATAGTTTGGTGAAGGGTATCTCATTATGGATGGAAGCAGACAGGAGAACGTTGAGGAGTTGAACCGCAACATGCAACGCTTCCACCCAATAATGAGGCGGCATGGATGCTTGGAAGAGTAGGGTACGGATAAGGTTATTGATGGTGCGGATCATGCGCTCCGCCTTGCCATTTTGTTATGAGGTTTGAGGACACGAAAAACGGATCAAAATACCATTTGAATCAAAGAAACGTTTAAGTGAGGTATTATCAAATTCCCCCCATGGTCGCATTGAAAAATTTTGATGTGTTTCTCGAATTGGTTTTGAACATAAGAGTGGAAATGGAGAAATTTTTCGAAGACATCACTCTTTCGACGAAGAGGATAAACCTAAAGGAAATGGGAGAAGTGGTCGAGGAATAGGACGTAGTATTTGATGCCACTAATACTTGGAATGAGAGAAGTCTAAATATCGGAATGAATAACATCAAACGGGGATTGAACAATGGAACTTGATTTATTAAATGGTAAGCGAATGTGTTTTCCAAGTTGACACGCATGACAAAGAGAGTTTGTGTTGTCATTATTACAAGAAAATGAACCCAAAGAACGTAGAAAACGAAAAACTGACTCCCTGGAATGTCTAAGACGGCGGTGCCAAGCGGAACCCGAGGTGAGAAATGCAAAAATGGGTGCGGATGGCCAAGCACATGATGCCGTGGGGGATAGGGAATAGAGGGGGCCCGGGCTGTCACATCGGATTAGAGTTGTTTTGGTGACCTTGTCCTTCACAAAAAACCCAAAGGCGTCAAATTCAATAGAACAATTATTGCCACGAGTAAATTCTCTTACCGAAATTAGGTTTTTGATAATGGAAGGGGAAACAAGGACGTTGGTGAGATCAAATCTACGGTTGGGTGTGGGTATGGTCGTTTGGCCGATAGTGGTTACGGGAATAGAAGAGCCATCACCTACATAGACACGCGGTTTAATGCTCGAATTAAAAGTGGTCTCGAGTATACCTGGTTGCGACGTAAGATGGGTGGTGGCTCCGGTGTCCATGTACCACGACCCATCGGCTGAGTTAGTGACGTTCATGACATTAAACGCTTGGATTAGGTCTGCCGGGGAGGCGGCCGCTGTGTTGACAGCCCGAGGCATCCCATCCGTGCGCTGGATGGTGGGATCGACGGCCATTGTCTGTGCCATTAAGGCTGCATGTTGCGGCATGGCGGATGGCATCGCTGAGGGGCCTATGCTTGGTAGGTACCATTGCGGGTAAGGGTTCCAGCCATAGCCGGAGAACGTGTGGCCATAAGATGGAGTCCAAGGCGGAGGCGATGGGAATTGGTATTGTTGTGGTGGTGGGTTGGACTACCGGCCGTTAGAGTTGTTGTTACGGCCACGATGTCCCCTGTGTGAGCGGCCGCGTGAGCGTTTGTGTTGGCGCTGATAGGGCGGCGGCGAATCTCCCATAGCGTAATCAGCCCGCGCGGGTGGCTGATGTTGCTGCGGATCTGCCCGCGCATAATCAGCCCGTGCGGGTGGGAGATGTTGCTGCGGATCTCCCCGGGTGTAATACCCCCGCGCGGGTGGCTGATGTTGTTGCCAATCCGCTTGCGCGTAGTCAGCCACCCGCACGTACAGGGCAGTTGGGGCAGATCCGTGGTCGTGGTGAGAAGGATCCGAGCGACGGTTTCGTGCGAGACGTTGCTCCTCCAGTAGCAGCATCGATCGAGCATCTTCAAACGTGGGGAATGGTTTTTGGTGTTGGACGACGTTGACGATGTTGTCGAACTTTTTCGTTCAACCCATTGAGCGTATGCATGACGAGAGATCGTTCATTCACCGGTGCCTCTAGGTTGGCAAGGAGATCCGAAATTTTTCGGATCTTTTGGCAGTAAGCATGAATTGATAGATCACCAATGGTGATAGTGCGTAATTCATTGTCGAGTTGTATCGTCTGTGTCTCTTTGTTGACACGAAAAAGGCGTTTAAGTTGTAGCCACGTCTCGCGAGTCGTAGACTTTGTTTTGAGGATGTCTCGGAGGAGGGACTTTGAGATCGTCCCATAGATCCAGATTTTCACGAGGTCGTCAATACGCTTCCATTCATCGGATGGAGGAGCGGCCGGTGGGGCGGAGCCGTCAATGTGGCTCAAAACTCCAAAACTCTCACAATGGGTTTCGAATACATCGCGCCATGAGTCGTAGTTCAATTCTTCCATGTCTAGGGTAATGGGGATATGGAATCGAATGTTGGTGATCCCGAATGGCTTCTCGGATGTGGCGGCCATGGCGAAACACGAAGAGGACAACGGCTGCGACGAAGGAGAGAACAAAAAAAGAACGAGATAACGGGTGAGCCGGCGGCCGAAGGGGCGGAAGCGGCCGAAGCAAAGTGGTTTTGACCGAACAAGAGCCGACGGCGGTGGGCAAAAAAGAAAGAAAAACTAGGGTTGCTTTGATACCATGTAATTTGGTAAAATATCTTGATGCCCTTTATTGATATGATATTGAAATATATAATACATGAGATCCTAAGAATATGGAAAGTAGGTAATAATAATAAAATACAATAATAAGTAAGTACATATATGCTAATACTAAGAAGAAGTAGATCGTTGAAGAAAGGTGAAGTCGACCTGCGAGTTGGAAATGGAGCAAAAGTTGTTGCATTTGCTCCATTAGCTATATGGACTTATGTATTGACTTCACCTACTAGGCTTGTTCTAGAACTTGAGAGTTGCTATTATGTATCTACCATTACTAAGAATATTATTTCTATTTCTTGTTTGGAAAAGAAGGGTTTTTTGTTTATAATAAAAGACAATCGTTGCTCTATTTATTTGAATGATATGGTATATGGTGTTGCACATTTGATAAGTGGTCTTTATGTTCTGAACTTTGATATGTCTATCTATAACATAAATACTAAAAGGATTAGAACTAATCCAACATATCTCTGGCACTACCGCTTGGGCCATATAAACGAGAACCGCATCTTTAAACTCCATAAAGATTAATTATTGGATTCGTTTGATTTTGAAACATGTGAATCTTGTTTAATGGGCAAGATGACGAAAGCCCCTTTTAAGGGACAAAATGAAAAGGTAGGTGATATATAAGATCTCAGACATATAGATGTATGTGGACCTTTAAACACACAAGCTAGAGGTGGTTTCTTGTACTTTATTACCTTTACTGATGATTTCAGTAGATATGGATATGTGTATCTGATGAAACACAAATCTAAATCTTTTGAACAGTTCAACGAATTCAAAAACGAAGTACAAAACCAACTTGGCAAGAATATCAAGAAACTTCGATCAGATCGAGAAGTTGAATATTTGAGCCAAGAATTTGTTGACTATCTGAAAAGGGTGGGTGATAACACGTAAAGTGTATCAATTTTAGGTTAGGTATTAGCATCATTTTCGCATATATTTCTTAGTTAGAGTTACATTTCCGATATGATTCTTCTTTACATACATCCATTTTGTTGGTTTTTAGGTTATAAGGCGACAAGGCCTAAACGAGAATAAAAAGGCGAATTCCTGAGTAAAACCACACATTCTGAAGATATAATTCACTCGGAGCCAAAATCAAGCCTCGGAACTCAAGGGAACACCCGAGCATCGAGGGAAAAAGAGAAAAAACATGGATTGAAGAGTGCCCGCTCGGGCACTGAGGTCTACCCGCTCGGGCAAAACCTACGGGGTTTATTTGCAACACCTTGCACGACCCGGGCACGAAGACAATATGATCGGGTGCACATACCCGATCGGGCGCAACAAGGTACCCGGTCGGGCAGTTAATTGATCCTGTAAATCCCCGAGAGTTTACACGACTCAGGCTGTTCAACCACGCGATCCGGAAGCAATGTCCGATCAGGCTAAGCACTCTACACGATCGGGTGCGCCTCTGCACGACTGCGTAAAAGGTGTACCTGAGCGGGTCGCCTTTCTCGCAAAAACCTTGATTTTGAATTCAAACGAGCGAATTAAAACAAGAGAACATATCTAAACGCAAGGGCGCGACACCTAGGGCAAGGAAAGGCTTAGAAATCATCAGGAAAGGCTTGGGAGATGCTGGAGAAGGAGAGAAGCATCAATCCACACATCGGTAACACAATAGGGAAGATCGAGACATCGAGTTTCCTAGGGTTTATAATGTTTAGGGTTGTGTTATTTCCTTTGTTACCAAACTCCATGAGTGAGTAGATTCCCAACTATGGGTTAGGGATATCGTATTTTTGTTTTTCCTTTTGTCTTCTTATGGAGTAAAAAATTTCTTTACCTCACAGAGCTTAATCGAGTTTTGTGTCCTTTATCTTGCGAGGTAACATGGACAACTTCAACTCTTCGGGTGCCGACATAGCTGAATTGAGATGTCAACTTTCCGAGATTCGTCGTATGCTCTCTGACTTATACCATCCGTAATACTCAGAACGATCATGGGAACAAAACGCCTTGGGTATGAAGAAGAATCTACGACAGTTACAATCGGCCTTACGGGAATACGTACAATCACGGATGGAGCGATCACGCATACTTCCCGTACAGGAACACCGAGAGTATGGTGAATGCGCATCAATCGTTTGGGAACTTTCAGCCATGGATGGAGCCCCAAACTCAGAGCTATCATTCATATGTGCCTCAGCCATTCCCAACCTAATCTGTAGCAGCCCCCGATTATCCCGCCACGTACACCTACCTCCTCGAACTGTTTGAGAATCGAAACAACTTGTTTATGGAAGTGGAGGCAGAACAAGAAAGCGCCAATGAGCAGATAGGCAACTTATTTAGACAATTGGACACGCAAGCTTCAGAACTTGCACAAGGGGCATTGCAACCACAAGAGGTTCCATCGGAAAGTTCAGAAATAAATCTTCCTGAACATGTCAGTGAAATCTACCTAAGGGATTGTGAAACAGTAGATCAGCAAAGTCAATCGTTGATTGAAAAAGATGATGAATCTAACACGGCAGTGGATGAGGCTACGGACATTGATGAGCACATGAAGAAGCCCGAGGTAGAAGTAGAATTCAGCTTGGTGGACACACTTGAGCAACCATGCAATATTGATTTCGTGTTCCCCGAAGGCATCTTTGAAGATTTAGCCGAGGAAGGTTGTGAAGAATTTCAGAATCCGGATTCTTTAAATATGAGTCTCATAGCAGCCGTTGAAGGAAACTACAAGGCATCAAATGAGATGCTAATCAACGAAAGGAAAGAGGAATCCCCCGATAGGGACTTCCACACAACCCGAGCTAAATGCGGTGCAAGTCAGTACACACATGACCCAGAGATGCCGAGAAGTTACACCAAACGTCCAGCTCACAATTGGGACATCGATAAAGCACCCAAGGTAAAGATGAAGCCTTCAACCCAAAGGCTCACACATACAACATCTCTGGAGAAGCTGAAGGAAATGAACGACAAGCACCTAACCGGTTACATGGAGTACTCAACCGGACTTAAGAACAGGTCGACCAGAATGTTTGGACAGCACGATCTAGCACCGAACTTAAAGAGCATCATGATCGATTTTAGGGACGACGCTACCGATCGTGAAAGGGACTCAATTGATTTGCGTGCCACACCTTATCGAGCATATATTGGACGTGAGACGCTATGTACGAGACGACGTCGAGGACGTCCACTTGATGAGTAGCACACTTTGGTCAGGCTCGCGACCTTAAACAAGCGCTTCTCGAGAGGCAACCCGAGCCCCGTATCCTTTTTAGTCGTTTTCGTTTTATTTCCATATTTTTTAACTCTTTTACTCTTTTTAGAACTTAGGGAATTCTTTTTAGGATTTAGGAACTTATGGTCTTATCGATTTTTGCTGCATGGTTTTCCTCGTATAATTTTTTGGTTTTTGCAGCACTGCCCGGTCGAGCATACTCTTCCACCCGAGCGGGTAACGTCAAATTCAAGAGAACCCGGTCGGCAGACAGCTTCACCCGAGCGGGTAGGTCAAAACGAGAGACGCTCAATCGGGCGACTTCAGAGGACCCGATCGGGCACCGTAAATTCTGCACAGGTAAGTTATGTTTCGAGTAACCCGAGCGGCCGTTCACACTTCACAAATTCAACCCGAGCGTGCTCCCCCAAATTGCAAACCCTCACGCCGCAATCTCTTCCGCCGGAGTCGCTCGTACGCCGCCTCCGTTCACCATCGTCGCCGGTCGACCCTCGGTTACTCGAAAAATAACTTCTCTCCTCTCTCGCTAAATACCCAAAAATCTCTCAAGTTCCAGGTATATACATGAAATATTTTGTGATTTGGATTGCTATGGGCTAGATCTAGGTCTTATTAGGAAATATTTAGGGCAAATTTGTTGATTGAATCATGAAACGCGAACTGCAGGTTGCGATTTCGTGATTCAACCCGATCGGGCTAGGTCTAGCACCCGATCGGGCATCCTGAATTTGTACCCGATCGGGCAGCTTTTCCACCCGAGTCGGGCGAGACCCACGGGGGTAATTCAACGAAATTAAGCCCGACTGGGCTATTCTACGCGATCGGGCATCCTGCGCACAGTGACTAAAATTTGATTCTTGTTCTTCGTTTGTTTTGCAGATGGCCCCGAAGATCTTCCAGAGTTCAAAGAAACGCCGATCTGATGCCTATGATCCAGATCACGGATGGCCAGCAAAGTCGGATGCCATCACTGAATTGACGCCATACATGCCGATCACTACGTCTCACCAGCAATACAACTACCGGACGACAACCTTCTTCTCCGGTCAGAAGTCGAGATTTACTGAGCTGCAGCCGCGGATTTTCCCATCCCGCTTCCTATCCTCGGAAGCAATGAGTGCCCTCCACATCGAGGAGCACATCGATGCCATCTTCAACACATTGGGATGGACGGGACTGAGGGACGCACTGGAGTACACCTACCGCAACCTCATAGCGGAGTTCTTCGCATCCTATGCTACATTTTTCCCTGAGTCCGGAGATCGGGAGAGAGCTTTCATGGAGTTCCGTCTGCTGGGACCGAACTACCGGCTCAGCGCGAGGCAGTTTGCGATTATACTTGACGCTCTGCATTGTAACTTCACGAAGATGTCCGAGCACAACCTGAGCCGTCAACCGCAATTCAGGGCTCAGATTGCGTAAGGTGATTACTCGACGAGGTCGAAGGCCATGTACTTTCATTACTTCCTAGTCTCTTCCATACTAGGAAAAGGAGCACAAGGCGGAGTCAACCACACGGAGTTGGCGTACCTTAGGCGGGTGGTTCAGTCAGGCTTCACCGTAGATGAGTGGGATATCTTAGACGTCAACTTGGCGTCGCTAGTCATGCGGCATTTCCACGACATCGCCACCGAGAAATGTAGCACGGATACGAAGATCATGTGCGGTGGCATTGTCACGATGATAGCACGGAGAGTCCGGATCAACCTTGGCATCCTGACTGAGGACAAGATCAATGAGGAACCTGAGCTGAACCTTCAGAACCTACGCAACCGAAGGGCGATAACGATAGAGAGGTATAATGTCATATGGAGTTACAAGGACGAGCACGGTCGCAACTTGAAAGTCGACCTACGCGAGATTCAGATGCCGGGTTTAGACGAGGAGGGCTCACGATTAAGGATTGACCCAGCCATCGGACACATCGGCCCGGGACTAGGTGAGGTAGATCCACCTCCAGCCGCTGCACCAGGACCGTCGATGTCGAGGCAGCGCAGCCAACGCGCCACACACTCTCGCGCCCGACCAGCGTACCCTCATCATCGCTCTAATTTCCCTTCAATGGAAGGTGTCTCCGACGTCCTCAGGTATGTTGCGGAGGAGAGCAGGTATCAGTCCTACATGACAGAGCAGAGGTACGATCTTGAGGCGGCGAGGCATGACATTGAGGCTGCGAGATATGCAGAGCAGCAGCAGTTCCAGGAGCAGTCGATACAGCACACGTACTACCTGACGGAGTCCGTTCGCAGATTCCAGCAACTCAGCATGCAGCACTACCTGGAGTCGTACGTGCCGATCCCACAGGATTACCACACTGGCGCCATTCCGTACCACCCTCACATCCCATACGAGCTACAGTCCTTCTACTTCCCACTTGGGGAAGGGGCACCCACGGAGCCAGCAGACCCTCCGGCCACTCGCGGTGGAGAGGATGAGGATTAGACCTTTCTTCCTTTTTCCTTTATTTTCTTTTTCTTTTTCTTGTTTTATAGACCTATTTTTTCTTATTTCTTCATTTTAGTTTTCGCACATGTGTACGCTCTTTGAGACTTATTGACTTAGTATTCTTTGCTCTATCTTTTTCATTGCATGATTCACATCTCAGGTCCTTCACGATAACACCCGCAATAGAGCAAAAGAGTATCACAATCCGGATGTATCACAATTCGAGAAAGCTAAACACACCAGGTGTATTCACTCTTATTCTTTCATATATTTTCTCGAATTTTAGCATGCGGGTATCCCTCATAGGTCTCGAACACCGGGACTGTGTTCCGTTCAGGTCTGGGGGGTACTCTTCGTTTAGTGTGATACGAGATTTTTTTAGAGTGACATATTTGTGCTTAGGATTAGGATTAGGACTAGGATTAGGAATAAGAGATGGATATAGTACAAATTTTTGAGCCTTATTCATTCCTTGCGACATTGTCGAATCGTGAACAATAGTCTAGGTTTGCTTAAAGCCTTTTGGATACCGATTAGTCAAGTACTTGTGTTTGAAGCCTTGATCTATAGTTGAATTCACCCCTTAGATTTCTGTACCAAGTAGTCATATCTCCGTGTATACCGTCTAGCCTTTGCTTAGTTAATATATCTATATCGTTCATGAGTTATTAGATTCCACACGCTTATACTCCGTTGTCATCTAGGATAAGTTTTTGACTATTCCGAGTTAGGATTGACATGAGTACATTGATGATCGATGGTTCGGGTCTAAGTGGTGGGTAGAGGTGCTGTTCTGCGTCCTAAGGGTTAGAGTGTTGCGTAATCTAAAGAAAAAATCAAAAAGCGAAAAAAAAATAATAAGATCTTCAATAATGCACCTCTTCACTCCGCTAAGGTCACATGACCTTATGAGTGTGTCATAGGCAACCTGGGTCTAAGTAGAAAGCCATCCATCTTCGACTTCGACGTCCTAGGAACAAAGCGTGGATCTAACAAAGAAAAGAAAAGAAAAGAATAAGAACGAGAAAAATGAGTTTAATGATATCAAAAGCTTAGGGGAATTGGTATGGAGATCGCTTGGACGTTATCTAGGGTTGTGAAATAGACTTAGATTTTTGGTAGGATTTCATGGCTCGGAACTTTCGGTAGATATAAGGCTATACTCGGTACGCTTAGGCCTTTGTTCATGTGACGCGCTGATTTGCGGAATGACTAACTTTTTGAATTTTTCGTGCTAGTATCCATCGTTATTAGATTCTTCCTACACTTGTCTTTAGTTTTGTTTGAGGACAAACAAAGGTTTAGGTCTGGGGGAGTTTGATAAAACGTAAAGTATATCAATTTTAGGTATTAGTATCATTTTCGCATATATTTCTTAGTTAGAGTTACATTTCCGAAATGATTCTTCTTTACATACGCCCATTTTGTTGGTTTTCAGGTTTTAAGGCGACAAGGCCTAAACGAGCATAAAAAGGCGAATTCCTGAGTAAAACCATACATTCTAAAGATATAATTCACTCGGAGCCAAAATCAAGCCTCGGAACTCAAACGAACACCCGAGCATCGAGCGGAAAAGAGCAAAAACATGGATTGAAGAGTGCCCGCTCGGGCACTGAGGTCTACCCGCTCGGGCAAAACCTACGGGGTTTATTTGCAACACCTTGCACGAAGACAATATGATCGGGTGCACATACCCGATCGGGCACAACAAGGTACCCGGTCGGGCAGTTAATTGATCCTGAAAATCCCCGAGAGTTTACACGACTCGGGTTGTTCAACCACGCCATCGGGAAGCAATGCCCGATCGGGCTAAGCACTCTACACGATCGGGTGCGCCTCTGCATGACCGGGTAAAAGGTGTACCCGGACGGGCTGCCTTTCTCGCAACAACCTTGATTTTGAATTCAAACGAGCGAATTAAAAGAAGAGAACAGATCCAAACGCAAGGGGGCAACGCCTAGGGCAAGGAAAGGCTTGGAAATCATCAGGAAAGGCTTGGGAGACGCTGGAGAATGAGAGAAGCATCAATCCACACATCGGTAACACAATAGGGAAGATCGAGGCATCGAGTTTCCTGGGGTTTACCATGTTTAGGGTTGTGTTATTTCCTTTGTTAGCAAACTCCATGAGTGAGTAGATTCCCAACTATGGGTTAGGGATATCGGATTGTAACGGATGTACAAATTTATGCGTTAATGCTTAGATCTATCGTAATTGTTTTGATATTCGGTCCTACAATCAACATCATAACTCTTATACTAGTGCTGCCCGCTCAGTAACATAGGAATTCATATTTTGCTGGAAGGTTAAAGTATGAATCCGGAACTGTTGAGTTGTAGGTTAAGTTTGATCAATGAGAATCTGACCGATCGGTTAATCGACTTAGGAATTAGGATTGCGCTCGTAAAGCTACCAGAGTACGGGTTAATCGCTGCTGGAAGGTAGGGTTGCACGTACTCATGGTTAGGAGGTCTAGGCTCGGCAGAATCATTCCTCACAATAGAGCATGAATTTCCCACTATCAGGATAATTCGATAGGTTTATGATCTTTAGTTATTACATCCATACAATTCCCGGTATCCCGAGACCCGTAGTGTTGGTCATTGTCAAGTCTTCCGAATCTTTCATTCGTTGCCACCATTTAGTTTAGTCTTTTAGATATTTGCACCACGCCATCATCTACTTCTCATCTTCTTAGTTTAGTGATATTCTTAGGATTGGCTGCATTAGTCCCTAGAGTTCGACCCTGGGACTACACGAACCGTATACTTGCGGTGAAGTGGTCTAGGAAAATATTATAACTTGATATTTCCGACATCATGTATTTTCATGGGGTATCCTAAAAGAACTAAAGGATACTATTTCTACAAACCCTCAGAGCACAAAGTGTTTGTTGCTCGCACAAGTGTTTTTCTACAAAGAGAGTTTGTTTCTAGAAGAACTAGTGGGAGGACTCTAAAACTTGAAGAAATTCAAGAACCATAAGAAAATACTGCTGACACTAAGATGGAAATTGAGCAGACACCACTAGTAGTTGTGGAACCGGAACCACAACTAGTTAAGGAACCGAAACCACAAACTGGTGTGGAACCTACTCATGAGACACAAATTGTGCATAGTTCTATAAGATCACATCGTGTGCCACCGAGATATGGATTTCTGGTGATTTAAGATTGTGGTGTAATGCTCATGGAAGATGATGAGCCTACGACCTACCAAGGGGCAATAACGAGCTCAGATTCTGAGAAATGGCTTAAGGCCATGAAATCCGAGATGGACTCCATGTATACAAACCAAGTATGTACTTTGATTGATCTACCTGAAGGGGTGAGACCCCATAGGTTGTAAATGGATTTTCAAGAAGAAAACCGACATGGATGGTAATGTTCATACCTATAAAGGGCATTTGGTAGCAAAATGTTTTAAACAAGTTCATGGTATAGACTATGACGAAACCTATCATCAGTTGCGACGATCAAATCCATAAGGATTTTGCTTGTGATAGCTGCATACCATGATTACGAAATCTGGACATTACCAATCTCGTGATTTATGTATATTAATACTTTTGTCCTTGATGTCTAGATTGAACATGAGTCATGGAACGTATCATACTCATCTAGTTCAATCTATGAGCTCGTGACATCACTTCTATTATATAAGAGGGACAAATCCTTATCTCAATCAACCAACATCTTACTCTATCTCGTTTGTCCACCCATTTACGAGTGATGTTTGATAGTGTCAAAGAATGCGATTGTTTATCTTAAGATCTCTGGCAATCTCAATTCATAGGATTACACATACTATAATCACTATGAGAATTGCTATGATACTCATATAAAAATCCATGTAACAATTTCATGGCGGATCGATCCAGTATATTGTTCTCTAACATGTACTTGTGTGTTAAATTGATATCTCATATCAATTTACATATACTAGTCTTAATGCAACATTGATATCCTTATTCTCAATGATGCTAGACTAGGGATGTTTTAAGACTATCTTAAATTATCTTTCTAAGGATATCATTTCATCTATTTATATACGCGGTGACGCGATCCCGACTAAATCGACGCTCTAGACTTGGTTAGTGATGGATATGCCTTGCTGCAACGAATTGCACAAGGGTGTATGGAGCGAATGGTCGCACGAGAGTTGCGGAAGGCTCTCGATTTACCGAGTTCGTCTTCAATGGATATGACGCACCAAGGAAGAACGAACGGATCGTTGGATATGACGCACCAACGAGTAGGAAGCTGGATATTACACACCAACAACCAAAGAACTCACAAAGGAATTCAAGAAAGATCAAAGATTAATTCAAAAGCTTAATTTTCAAAAGTTGGATGTTGTTTCTTACAAAGGGGCCGGCCATATGTAGATGAAAACAAGAAAATGCAAACTCAAAGTTCAATAAATGCTACTCTTCATGCAAGGGCCTCCATAAATGCCTTGATAACTTCAAACAAAAAGATAAGCTCCTTGTTGGCCGTGCACCTTGTAATCTTCCGTCTTGTGTCTCGTGTCGGGTCATTAATTAGGTCGCGGGAAAATAAGTGACTCGCGACCTCGTTAAAAACCCGTCATCGGAAAACCCGGTGGGACAAAACCGACGAGGGGAAAAGAGTATACGCGGGTCACTTAACCTAATCAATGACCTCGTTTCATCCATTCTTTCTTTCCTTCTTTCCTTCTTTCTTTTTTTTTCATTTTTTCTTTAATTGATTAATGATCTTGAATTATTGAATTCTTGATCTTGAATATATTGTATATTATAAATACACATGATCATATGTAATTTTGAATCAATCAATTAATCAATAAAAATATTCTTTTTCCTTTTCTAATATTATCCAAATAGGTTTTAGAGTCAATGAATCGTTTGACATTCCAATATCGGTGGGAATTTTTTTTTGGAAAAAAAAACTTTTGCAGTTTTCTTAATGAAAGTTAGGTTTACGTGTGGCTTAATGAGAAACAACAGATTTTCCAACTATTTCAAAAGCATTTTTCTTTTGTAAAATAAAAGTATGTTATTATTAGGGAGTCCATTGCAACTCAATAATAAATCTATTACCATTATAATTTATGAATATCCATCTTACCCCACTTTTTTCATTTGATTTTTCACGACGCTAAATTGTCCACAACGTTTTTTATTTTATTTAAATTGGAGTATATATTAATTAAAAGTAGGTTGTATAGATCTAACCGGTTCAATTACATTGGATATGAGTTATTCATATTTTCATAATTGTTCATTATAATTATAAACAGTTTTTGATTCGATTCGATTATATAGTAATTCAGTTGGTTATAATAATAACAATTTATAACAAACAAAATTGAATTCTAATTCATTTGGTTTATTAGCTTAATATTTTCGTATTTTGGGTTTTTATATAAAATGTTATAAACATCATTACAACTTGTTAATTAAATAAAATAGAAAGATAAATATATAGAAAAAACTATCAAATGTTTTCGTCATCAACGAACAACATCATAATAAATCCTATTATTCATGAAAAAAATTCTTGAAAAGAATGATTTAAAATCAATAATATAAAAAGCTAATGAAATAACTGACCTAAAAACAAAAATAATGAATTAAAAAATATAAATTAAAATGTCAGTCCTCGAATTTATTATATAACACCTCAATTATATTCAATTGTATTGAAGATGTTTGAAAAATTCCAAAAATTTAAAAAAAAACGAAACACGATATCAGGGCTAAAATTTTCAAGAATAAATTAAAATAACCTCTCGAATAACCAAATTAATTCGATTAATAATTGATTGAACCATAAAACAATCGGTTATTATATATTTATACCAATTGATTTTTATATAATGGAATCGAATTGTCATCCTTGATTATTAATCTAACTACAGCTTCACATCAAAACCACCTTAAAAATTTTCAACAGTATTAACGGTTTAAGCAGAAAAACTCAATGATAAGAAAAAATTACAATCCTTTTTTTGTTACAAAAGATAAGTAATTAAACTAGGCCTGAATAAATGAATTCATTGGGAGATATTTGATTGACGAAGATATCGGAACCAAAGTTCAAGTTTTAGGCAAGTCTCTTGGTGATGTGTAAATGAAAGATTCAGCTAAGCTTGACCTTTGGAAACGCAATTATTTGGAGGACATCTTCAAATATTATCGACATTTCCGTAGATTCTATATGTTAACATAATCATTTAGACTATAATTTATAGTGGTGCAAAGGTAAAACAGAATTTATAGGCAAATTGTCAAATAGCTCGAATGCATGTATGGATCCATATTAACTCACCACGAAAAAAATCCTTCCAACCGCTATTTCTTTCATTACTCGAATCGGAGAGGTTCATCTCGTCTCTACCTCATTTTTGTGTTGTTTCTACGTAAACATTAATCGACGAAATTGAATTTCAGCATGAAGTTTGAAAGGGTTAACCTTGAGTGAACGAAAAGGTGTCCAAATGTGTTTAGAGAAGTTGAAATCATAGTCCCTTGGAGCCAGGAAGGTCGATCCATTGGAGCTGAACCTCGACTTCGCCGCACTCGACATTCCGCAATCTTAGACAGAGATCTTGAACGAGTTTGCCATCGGACCAAGTTATGCGTGATTCATCTGCTAGACAGTTATGTCGGGAGGGGGAGACCCTGGTGATGATTGTGCCGCTTGGTAGGTCGTCGAGTTGCATCCTCAGGGCTTCTATGTACGGCTTTATCTGGAACTCGGCGTCGCCCATTTTGTCGTCCTTGCTGAACGTGTCATGATCGTAAACCGTCTGATAAAACACATTCATCATTACACCTCTTACGTACACGTTAACAACAAATATGTTTTATGCGTGACATATAAACATATACATACATATGCAATGGTATATGTAAGCTTATCGTTCTAACGTACGATGCTAGCTCTAGGACGTGGTTAAAATGAACGTTATACTGAGATTGGGGTTGAGACCTGTTTAATGAAGTTTATCCAATGTGAGAGTCTATCTCAGGTGTTCTTGGAACAATACAACATAGCAACACCTCATGCATCATGGCACAATACTGCCCGATTGGGACCGAATTTAAGACATGGGACTAACCGTTGTGTATATACACAATTAGGTATAATCATATTTGGTAAAGAAAGTATGGGGAAGATGTCAATCTTACGAGTAGAACAGAGAGATTGGGATCTGTAACAGAGAGGGTAAGATCTTCATTCCACTCTGGGTTGACATCCTTGTAAACTACTCGAGTCTTCAGTTTCTGCAACCCAACACGTAAGTACGTACGTATGTATCATCATAAAATGAAAGGGCACGTAATGTATAGGAGAAGTGTAGAGGAGGCACTAATAAATAAACCTGGCGTCCCATCTTGACGAGGACGTAAGGGTCGCTGCTTCGGACGTCTCGGACAGCAAGATTGACGCCACGAAGGACTCGGATCCTCAGGAGACCCAATAGATTATCCATAAGCGACGTCGTCCTCTCCGGCCATGTCCGTTCAGTCTCCGCCATCTTTGTTTCTTCTTTTTTTCTTCTTCCAATAGACTTCCTTTTATAAATCTCTTCTTCCTTGTTTTCGTTACGTTTTCCTTCAAACTTCTGCCAAACAAAAAAAAAACGGTTGCTCTCTTCTTCTGTTTTCTTTATTTTTCCTCGTTGTTTTTTACCTGAAAGGAGGTGAGAGAGAGAGAGAGTTATGATCTGACGTCGATGTGACCGGGTTTTCCGGTTCCCGGTGCTTAAGATGGTCAATTATATAGGGTATGCTATAAATAGGTAAAATTTAAGTCACAATGTCTATAGAACCTAGTCCACCGATTTTTCTATGTTTACATTTCTGTAAAGAAAAAATATTATAAAAAAATTATCTTTTTCTAAAATTGCTTTAAAATATTGCAGACTATTTTAAAGCAAGATGCGAAGGAAAAGAATTATTTATTCAAAAAATTTTTCATTTATACATTACAAATGAAATTAACTATAGATTTACGAGATAAATGAAAAGATAAATAAATTAAGTGAAAAGATAAAATAATTATAATTCATAAAATTAAATAGTGATAAAATTGAATAAATAAAGAAGATGAAAAGTTGGGGAAATATTCACATAATTATTATTATTTTATAATACCCTTGAATATCTATTGAGTAAAAAAAAAGTAATATGTCTCGTTAAAACCTTTTACTAGATAAAACTCGTACGAAAAAAACTAGTAAAAGAAAAATAGTACATACTCTTAATGATATGTAATAGATATATTGTCTCGTTAAAAAATTTACTAAGAAAACCTATTAAGAAAAACTTAGTTAAGGAAAAAAGAGTACAATGCATATATTTTCTCCCCCTGATAAGATCATCATTTTATATATTTCAAACGACGTCTTTCATTAAGTAAATTATTTTCTCAAATAATCTCGTAGATAGTGCCTTAGTGAATAAATTTGTTTGATTCTCACTAGACTTTATTTGTTGAACATATATTTCACCATTTTGTTGAAGATCATGAGTAAAGAAAAATTTAGGTAAAATATGTTTTGTCTTGTCACCTTTAATGTAACCATCTTTTAATTGAGTTGTACATGTAGTATTGTCCTCAAATAATATTGTGGAGATATTTTTATCAATTGAAAGGCCACATGACTTCCTAATATATTGAGATACTCATCTCAGTCGAACGTCTTCGCGACTTGCCTCATGAATTGCTAATATCTCTACATAATTTGATGAAGTGGCTACCATTTTTTGTTTTATATAACGACATGAGATTGCGGTTCCCCTACAAGTAAATACATACCCAGATCGAGATCGAGCTTTATGAGGATCTAACAAATATCCAGCATATGTGTAACCAATCAAATTTAGTTTTGATGAGTTACAATAATATAACCCCATATGTGTGGTCCCTCGAAGATATCTAAAGATATTTTTTACATCATTCTAATGTCTTCGAGTTGGTGAGGACTATATCTTGTCAATAAACACTACAAGAAAATTCGGATTTCGGGACTGCATTTGCGGACTGAAGTATCTGTCCCTAAATTTAGGGACGGATTAGGGACTAATTAAAGACGGATTAAGAAAACAGTCCCAAATCCGTCCCTAAATTTGGGGACTGTCGGTCAGTCCCTAAGTCGTCCGGAATTCGGGACGGAATAGGGACCCAAATCATTTCCGTCGGGAAATGTATTAGTCCCGATTCCGTCCCTAATTACAGACGACTTAGGGACGGTTCGCCGGGAAATATTCATTCCAGTCCGCAATTCGTCCCGAATCGGTCTTAAAATTTTCTATTTAATCCCTTCTCTTCTACCCGTTTCTCACACACAAATCTCATATATTTCTCTTTATATCTTGTTATCGTTTCTAATTGTAATGGCATCGTCGTCGAGATCGAATATTTTCGTTTCGAGACAGTGGATGTATAGAAGAATTGATCCGGAAACGCAAAGTGTATCGAAGGAGTTTTTAGAAGGTCTTACACAATTTATGACGGTGGCGACAAATCAACAAATTTATAGAGAAAACGGTAAGTTGGTTTGTCCATGCGTAAAATGCAAAAATGAAAAATTCGTTAATGAGAAAACCGTTTGGAATCATCTCTATTTAAGAGGGTTTACTCCAAATTATTTTATTTGGTTATCTCATGGAGAGAACTTTGCACCACGAACGAGGGATGTTGTGGAAAATTTTAGTAGGGGTATCGTAAATCATGAAGTGTCTCAGACTTTTCAAGATATAGAAAACCCTTATGTAGAAATGGTGCAAAATGCATTTGTGGAAAGAAACGAATATGAAAATATTGAAGAAGATCCGAATGAAGAAGCAAAAACATTTTTTGGAATGTTAGAAAATGCTAGGCATCCACTGTACGATGGTTGTAGAAGTGGTTTATCACGGTTGTCTTTATCTGCACGGTTAATGAATTTGAAGACAGAAAATAATCTTTCTCAGAACTGCATGGATTCTATATCGCAATTAGTTAGAGATTATTTGCCTGAAGATAATAATGCAATCGAGTCATATTATGAAACAATGAAGATGATGAGATCATTGGGTTTATTTCCGTATCAAAAGATTGATGTTTGCCAAGACAACTGTATGATTTTCTGGAAAGAAACTTCGGACTTGATCAATTGTCGATTTTGTGGAAAAGATCGATTTTATTTGACAAGAAATGGAAAATCGGTTCCGTTTCGTCGTATGTGGTATTTGCCAATTACAGACAGGATAAAAAGATTGTATCAATCGGAGAAGACTGCAAGCGGCATGAGATGGCATCCCGAGCATTCAAGTCCTGACGGAGAAATGTGTCATCCCTCAGATGGTGAGGCGTGGAAACATTTTAACAAGGTATATCCTGATTTTGCAGCTGAGAGTCGAAATGTTTATTTAGGCCTTTGCACTGATGGTTTTAATCCATTCGGGATGTCTGGGAGAAATTATTCGTTGTGGCCAGTTATTATGACACCGTATACTTTACCACCAGATATGTGCATGAAGCGTGAGTTTTTGTTCTTAACAATAATAATTCTCGGGCCTAATCATCCGAAAAGAAGTTTGGATATATTTCTTCAACCACTAATTGAATGAATTATGGAAGGGAGTTCCAGCCTACGATGTTTCGAGACGACAAAATTTTATATTACGAGGTGCTCATATGTGGACAATAAGTGATTTTCCAGCTTATGGTATGCTATCTGGGTGGACGACGCATGGTCGATTGGCTTGTCCATATTGCATGGAGGAAACAGATGCTTTTCAGTTGAAGTATGGACGAAAGACGAGTTGGTTTGATTGTCATCGCCGGTTTCTTCCTTCTGATGATACATTACGATGCAACAAGAGGAATTTAAGAAGGAATATTGTAGTGCGGAAATCTCCTCCTCCAATTTTGACCGGCGAAGAGATATTGTATGAACGACTTCTCGCTTTGGGTATTCCTAGGAGTATAGATTGCGGAGGAAACAATCATCCGAGAATTGATGGTTATGGAATTACCCATAATTGGTACAAGAAGAGCATATTTTAGGATCTTCCGTATTGGAAAAATCTGAAGCTTCATCACAATCTTGATGTCATGCACATAGAGAAAAAAATTTCGATAATATCATCAATACAGTAATGAATGTCACAGGAAAAACGAAGGATAACATTAAATCACGGAAGGAGTTACATATAAGTGAGGATGGTAAAGCGCCTGTTCTGATATTCAGATTGTCTAATGAGGAAAAATATAAATTGTTGAATTGGTTGAAGGTAGACGTGAAATTTCTTGATGGTTATGCATCTAACATCGGAAGGTGCGTCGATATTCATGGAGGAAAGTTATCAGGGATGAAAAGTCACGATTGTCATGTATTCATGCAACGACTACTTCCTATATGTTTTTCTGAATTGATGGACAAGCATGCACACGAAGCAATTGGAGGTAACATGATTATTTTATATAGTATATAATTATTAATTGTAAAATAAACTAAATAATATACTTGAATTTTCAGGTATTGGCATATTTTTTCGAGATTTATGTGCGAGAAACTTAAGCGTAGATGTGGTTCGTAGACTTAAAAGTAACATAGTTATAGTACTATGCAATTTGGAGCATCTGACAGTTCATCTACCACACGAAGCTGCATTAGGAGGTCCAGTTCAATTTCGTTGGATGTATCCATTCGAGCGATTTATATTCCATTTGAAGAAAAAAGCCAAACAAAAAGCTCGTCCAGAGGGTTCAATTGTTGAACAATACGTGAATGAGGAGATATCGTTCTTCACTTCTTACTACTTTGAACCACATGTTCAAACGCGAAGTGGAAATCGAGACAGATGTTTTGATGGTGGTATGACATTTTCATATCCAGTACCAGATGTTCCAGATATTCGGCGTTGGTCGAACAGCTGGTAAGGCGAAAGAGATATGGCTATCACATACGTATGTTTTACTCAACTGTGAATATCTACGGTCTTTTGAAAGGTAATATCTTATAAATATATGATTCAATTACGTATGCGTATTTTGTAATATTAACATATGTTTGTGACATTTTTCAGGATGTTCGATGATGTATTGAAGAATACATATATGAATATTGATGAATCTCAACTCCAAGAACTTAAAGAAAGAGATTTCTCCACAGGGATAAGACAATATGTAAGTAAATGATAAATATATATTATTGTTAAAAGAACATATTTATATCGATGATTGTTTCATTTAATGTAGGTTGAGATTGGCAATCACCCGTTATGGCTACGCGAGCTTGTTAAAGGACCAACTCTAAAAGTTATGAGTTGGCCCATGTATTTTACACGTGGTTACAACTTTCATACATACGACCACGGAAAATTGAAGTCAACTATGAACTATGGTGTATGTATGAAAGGTGAAAGCTATTGTGAATCGACAGACGAACCAAATTTTTATGGGATTTTGAAAGACATTTTGCAATTGGAATATCCAGGAATTAATAATGCAAAAATTTTCCTTTTGATACCACGTATGTTATATTTTCGAATTAATATGTTGACTTATATTTGCCATTTTTTGTAGGTTACATC
>CM071875.1:17216347-17244924 GCA_036759665.1 Gynandropsis gynandra
CTAAATCATGGCTAAGTTCCAAAGTCTAATCCCTTGGCGTAGATTCATTAAACTTCTATGATCATTCATTCGAGTGGCGTACAAGAACGAAAGCATTAAAAACAACCAATCAATCTGAAAACGATCAAATACCAAAATCATTCATTCAAGTGGCGTTCAATAACAAAAGCATTAAGAATCACCAAGCATTAAGAACAAGACTTCGTTACATATTGGCCAAGCTCTCTAACCTATGGTTATGGACCCATGAACTCAGCAAAAGAAACACAAAAGATAACTATATTAGACATGGATAAAGAATGAGATCCCTCCCTATTCTATTATCGATGTCTTCAATAGCTCTTCCACGCTCCGGCTTCCTCGCTCCGTCCTTCGCCCTTGTGTGTGCGTTCGGCTCTCCTTCTCTCTCTGTGTGCTTTCTTTTTTCTCTTGGTTTCTGTCTTTTTTCGTCCCTCCAGCTCTCCCCTTGTTTGTTATAGCAGCCACCCCTCTTTTCTTGCCTTTTCTTAAGTTTTCCATTACTTGATTAAGTTGGCAACGTTTCCATTACTTTCTCCAACGAAATTTCACTTATTCCTCTTATCTAAAGGCGTTTTCCTTATTGTATAAGTCCCCAACAAACTCTCATTTGTTTTAGTCAAATTAACTTATTTGGAGTTGCAGGTGACGGACGCGACCCGCGCGGGCAAGGTAAGTGACCCGCTCGGGTACGACGCGGAAGATCGTGCAAGAACGCGATGGAAAAGAGGCATCCCGCTCGGGCTGAGGTGCTGTCCGCTCGGGCTGACCTTCTGCCCGCTCGGGCTGAGTTACTGCCCGCTCGGGCTGATGCCCCGGGCGTGGTATTTCTTGCCCGAATCGTGCACAATTCGCTGGACAAAATCGCCATAACAAATGCCCACTCGGGCTAGGGAATTACCCGCGCGGGTAGTGGCTATTCCTTGCTGATTCTCGTCCCGTTTGTCCCGTGATGATCCTCGATGTTTCTACTTTGTCTTGGCACGTCCTTTAGCTCCAAAATGACTGAAAATGGGATGATCATGATGCTTAATGCTTGATAAAATCAAATGAATGATGAAACTAACTATGAAAATAGATAAAAATACTAGAACAAAATTGACGTTATCACAAGCAATACAAGAAAATTCATGGGATTGCAAAATCTTTTGGTTTTTCAATGAATGATCACATGAATTCTCAATAATTTTTTGCATCATCGTTGAAACGGAATGGCCTAATCGATCATGCCAAACATTGAAATTATTTGTAAACTTCTGATTTAGAAAATCAATAAACTTCTGGTTTACTGTATTATATGCTTTAATCATCTCAATAGATGTGTCATATAAATCAAATGAAAAGCGGGTAAATTGTTTCCTCCATGCATCCGACATCAGTGGCAAATACTTTCTTTCTTATTCTTGCCTCCATCATTATTCTCTCGAAATTGTTTTTTAGCATTGTAATTGTTTGGTTCACTGTGAGAATAACCTCTATCTTTTCCTCGTCCACATCCACAATCGCGGCCACAACCATGGCCATAACCACGATAATTGTTAAATGCTATAACATTCGTTTCAGGGAACGAAGTAGACCCGGTGGGATGAGATTCATGATTTTTCATCAATAATTCTTTATTTTGCTCAGCAACAAGGAGACAAGAGAATAGATCCTCATATTTTGTAAACCCCTTTTCATGGTATTGTTGCTGCAAGAGCACACTAGATGCATGAAACATGGATAACGTTTTTTCCATCATATCAGAATCAGTGATGGTTTCACCACATAATTTCATTTGTAAACTTATTTGAAACATTACAGAATTATACTAGCTCACAGTTTTGAAATATTGGAAACGTATATGCATCCATTTATAACGAGCTTTTGGAGGGATCATGGTTTTTTTATGATCATACCTCTCTTTCAATGATCTCCAAAGATCTGCAGGGTCTTTGACCGTGATATATTCGATTTTCAATCCACCATGAAGATGATGACGAAGAAATATCATGGCTTTCATCTTATCTTGATTCGATGATTGATTGGAAATACCAATGGTCTCTTTGAGACCTTTTGCATCTAAGTGGATCCGTATCCAATATCCACGACAAATAATTTTTTCCAATAATGTTAAGAGCCACAAACTCAAGTTTAACAAGGTTTGACACGAAGAACTATATGAATAAAAGAAAAAAATATAAATAAACAATATGAAATATCAGATCAAAGTATAACTTTTTTTATATACAAGATCCATATAAATGGAGAGTGTAAATCATACTTTGTTATAGTGATCTTATTATTAGAGAATAAATATAATAACAAAAGATAATACAATTTTAATGATTAGAGAAAAAAACCTCAAAGATTGAAAACATAATCTTCGTATAAGAGGAGAGAACAAGACGTGGAGGAAGATAATTTTTTATTCAAAAAGATTTCGTAAGTAGACATCACCAATGAAATTGTCTCTATTTACAAGTTTACAAGATAGATGAAAAGACAAATAAAATAAATAAAGAGATAAGATGTTATAATTAATAAAATTATAGAGTTGAAAAAACTTAAAATAAACATTCACATAATTATTATTTTATAATATATTATTATATTTGAGTTGATTTTTGTCTAGTTTTATAATAAATTAATCATGATGTTAATTTTAAAACAACAATTGAATTAATTCATAAATATATGTTACATACATCAACTAACATTATGTAGATCAGTTATAAAAGATAATATTTACAATTAATTTAATTTTTATTGAAATAATTCATTTATAAAAATAAATAGAATTAATTTATATATAATTCTCCCAAAATTTGATGAATAAAAAAAAACTCCATTCAAAACAATAAAATTAATATCATTTCGGTGCATAAAGACCTCCATATAAATTGTGGTTCAGGCCCAAGCTTTTTTCCCGCCATTTCCCAGTGGAAGAAATGAATTCTCAAGCGGAAGCAGAGTCGTGGGAAGATCTCGACGTCGACAATTCCGAGCTCCCCTCTTTTCTTCATCCCTGCAAGCGAAAATCTCAACCGCCAAAAAGTCTGAGTTCAACTCCCGATAGTAACTCTAGTCCCCGAATTCTTCGGCGATGCTCTTCTTCACGGTCCTCTGAAACCCTAACTCCGCAGCCTCCTCATAATCCGAATCCTCCAGCGGCGGAAACTTCTTCTTCTTCTTGTTTGATTCCGGGGCCTGCCGGATCCGTTCAAGCCGCTATGCGCAGAAAGTTGCGGGAGGATCCGAGTTCGTTCGGTGACCAGGGAGATCCTATTCCGACCCAGGAGTACATACGTAGGGCTGTGGAAGAGCCTGATAAGGGAGATGAGGATTTCTCGCGGAACCCATGGATTTCTGCCATCGATTATATTCGCAGTGAAGGTAGTATATTTCTGTCTCACAGTTGTGGCTTGTTTGTCGTGTTCACGAACTCGGTTGGTTCTTTGGGATCTTGTTTAGTTAATTTGGTTTTCGGTTTTGTTAGGTTTGCTGGGTGATGATGGAGTTTCCATTGGAACGCCGGTGAGTGTGATCAAGAGCGGGTTTGTCACTTGGGGTAAGGTCAATCAGGTATGTATGACCATTTCTGTGTACATTTTGGCCTTTGTTCGCTTGAGTATGGACTCTATGTTTATGGAGAGAATGCTGAATCTTATGGGTTTCTCTAGTTTTGTGATTTTACTGTTGTTCTGTTGAAATTTAAGTGTATAACTTTTTTTGCAACCGAGTTTGAGGCCAGTTAAAAGTCTGTGCTTGTGGTTAAACCAATTGCTGATATTATATTCTCAATGCTCCCCCGAATGCTATTTTTGCCACTGGTTCTATGGAAAGTCTAGTTGAAATTCAGTAGCTAATTTGAATTACGGTTGGCTTAATAGGTTGTGGCCATCGTCAAAACTTGCACCCCTAATGGTCTAGGAGATCTCACGGTGACTCTGAAGGTAAATATGCTTGAAGAAGCACTTAAATGTAAATACATTCTCAATTTTTATGTGGCCCATGGCTATGCTTGTCTGCTGTTAGGATCCTACTGGAACAATTGATGCTAGTGTTCATAGGAAAGCTGTAGCCGAGAATGAATATGGAAGGGATATACGTGCCGGTGCAGTGGTGATACTTAAGAAGGTTTGTTGCTTTCCCTGAAGTAGGGAAACGACGTTTCCATGACTGAGGTTGCGTTCTTTGCTCTTCCTCGGTTGACAGAGATATAGTGTTTTGCAGGTTGCAGTATGTACACCTGCACGGTTATCATGTTATCTTAATATAACAGTCAGTAACATCTCCAAGGTACTACTAGTTGCTATCAATTTCCGGTCTTGTGGGCAATGCACGTACTTATACCCATCGGAATTGAAGAAGGTCCCTTAAGTCTAATATTATCCCTCACAGATCATCACGCAGGATACTCTTCCTTCACCAAAGCAAAATAATCCTACAAGGAGTGCTGAGGATTCTATCCCAATTTTTGGTAGGTTTCAACTTCCCAAGTTTTTGTTGAAAAACATCTCATGTTTTTGGTTCAGGAATGTGATAGCACTCAATCTTACTGGACCTCTGATGTTTAACAGAAAATGAGAAATGTTTGCAAACTCCATCCAAGGTGTTTTATCTTGATCAAGATAAAACCGAGGGAATCATGAACAGTCTTAGATGGAATGCTCATGCAAGCATTGAAACACATACTGATGTTGAAATGGAAGTCGATAATCCAGCTGAAGTAAGTATCTCTGTTAAGGACGTGGCCAAGAATCAAGATGAACACAGAGTGGAGCAGGTCCTCACGAGGAATCAAGATTCAGAAATTGCTGCAGCAGACAGGACAACCCCAAAACTTCCTCAGGAAAAAAATCGAAACCCTGAAATGCCAACACAGGAAGATGTAGCAACCAACATTGATACGAACACTCAGGTAGGTCTTTTGGTCAATGAACAGGTCATGCTGGAGAAGCACGCTGATAGAAGCCATCAGCCTCATTATAGTCAGCCAAGGGATGTAATGGCAAGCCACAGTAACAACTGTGACAAATATGCAACCAATACTAAGGTTGACAGAACGCAACCACAATCTTCAAGTTCGGGCGAGAAAATGCAGCAGCTACCATGTACCAGTTCAGTGCCACGGTGGACAGATGAGCAACTAGACGAACTTTTTGCATTTGACTGAGCTTGCAAGACTAGCATTGAGAATATGGCAGAATCGAGGTGATCATGTAATCTGATTTGAGGTCATGTAGACCCTATCTCTCGACTTATTTCATGGCATTTTCTAGTAGTCAGCCACCTAGAGTTATGTAGGGTACGTAAGAACCTACAGAAATTACAGACAGAAACTGAAGCTATTAACTTGAAAATTTCCAGCCATTTGTCAACTCAAATAACAGGGATGAATACCAAAAAGAAAGTTTAAAATTACACGAGTTTGCAAGAGCAGTGAAACCAAATTGGCCTATACTTCGGAGAAATACTAAAATAAGAACATTTCAGATGGTCTGCAGGCAGGTGAAAGAAGCCTTCTTGTTGCAGGGTATCAAAATCTGCAACAGTAAAACCTTATTCAAATTGCTCATTGGAACATCTTCCTCAGCCTATCCGCAGATTGAGCCGCTCTCTTGTTGTTTGGCTCCAGCACCAGTGCATATGTGAAATCTGTGGAGTAAAACCAAGGAAACATCCACAACATTAATCAGTACGACTTTAAATGCTATCGTAAACTCTTAACATTGACAAGAATTCTATTATTGTTTTTGTAGTTGTAAGTACAAAGCTTACCGTCTATGGCTCCCTTATAATAGCCTAGCATTTCCCTTGCAGTTCCTCTTCTTAAATAGGCCTTGACGTTCTGAAGACATAGAAAAAACAATACGATCCAGATTCAAAATAAGTGTTTTTAACAACTGATGCCCCAGAGAAGGCCATCCTTCAGACAAGGGAAGTTACCTTTTTATCAAGGGTGATAGCTTTGGTACAATCTGATTCAGCTTGAAGAAAGCTGCAAAAAGGGGATTTAATTGTCAAACAATGCCTGGAGGAAATCACTAAAGGGGTTTCAGCAGAGAAAACATTACCTCCCGAGCTCAAGATATGCAGCAGCTCGGTTACTGTAGTAGGTAGCATTGTTGCCACTTAGCTTTATAGCTTCCGAGTAGCAGCCAATAGCTTTCTGCCACAGTTTCTCTTTGAAAGCTTGGTTGCCCTGGTTTCCAGTATCATAGGAAGAAGTTAACAATACTTGAGAACAATACAAGCAGAAAAATTAGCAATTCGGAAACGGAATGCGACAAATTGAACCTTTTCTTTGGCGATCTCAGCGGATTCCTCTTGGCTGATAGTCTTTCTTGAGGATTTGGTGTTGGCAACAATGTCGGCTTGCTCTTGCATAGATGCGTACATTGTCTCCACAGTATCTAGCAGAAAGCGGTCACCACCATGTCTTGCAATGAAAGAAACTGATACAGGGCACTTCTCATGATGCCCAATTGGCACAGTCACCTGAATTATCAAAATAATACACAAGACACTGATGTAGCTATAATGCATGCTCAAATAGAACACTTTCCAGTGGGCAGTTGGATTGAGAAATCAGTTGGTTTGAGTTTGGGGGAAAACAAAACCGATTGGTGGTTGTTTTATATTTGACGAGAAATGATGCGTGAGAACCCAATGATCGTTCTAATTTCTGAACTAACGCTCTTAAGGCAAACCCGAATAAGAGAAAGCAAGACGACACCTGACAACAGCCTGATATGCTTGCAATGCTAAGCAAACTTGCAGCACGGCTTTGATAGTCCTCCGACGTAATCTCCTTGCTACCAAGTTTTGGAGGAATAGATGGTGAGGTTGGAATGACCAGAATGCCATCGTCCTTAATGCATGGAAAAAGGAAAACTTCAATGAAAACTCATTAACTAACTTGTTCAAAGATATGTCGATGCACAAGAGAATACCTTGAGAAGTGAGCCAATTGCCACCCGCATCTGGCTCCTTATTGCTTTCAAGGTCTCAACCTCTTCATCACTCAGCTCCTCGCTTTCACATACTTGTGAATAAATCGCAGGATCAACAGCTGGTTTCACTGTGTTGATCCAGTCCCCATGATTTTGAAGAAACTCATGCCTACATGCCCATCAAGTCCATTTCAGAGATCAAAATTAAGAACTGTCTCATCATGTAAAAGAAATAAACAGTTTCACCTTTGAAGAAGATGCATCACATTTGCAAGCAGTTTCGCTGTTGGGATCTTTGCATCAGCTAGAGCTTTGCCCTTAGTGAAATCTTTCAAGCTTGGAACTTTAGACTCAAAGTAGCTCTCCAGGTTCTCATGCTTTAGCAGTTGTCCTTGAGAAAGAAAATGAACAAATATATAGTAAGGATACATAAAAGACACAAAGGGCTGTCGCTAAACATCAGCTTTGATCAAGGAGACAAAGGGGCCTACTTCCAAAATGCTTCTCGGTTGATTTGATCACCACCTGAGTGATCCGGTCCATTGGAATTTTTACCAACTGGAAAAAGTCATCGGCTAGTATGATTTGCCTAGGATTCCGCTGTGCAGCAAATGGAAGTTGCAAGAGCACATGGCCAACACGGCGTAGAATGCTTGCATCTCGTGCAAACCAACCTGAAGAATCAAACTTTTCCAATCAGAACTTAGCATCCACACAATGGTTAAAGAAGCTGCACAGTCACACTGGCGGCTACACTGATAAAAAGCTACTGTATCCTAGACCTAAATCAACCTACCACAAACCTACTCAACCCTGAACAGCTTCAAGGACCTCTAACAACTAATTCCATCCATATTTAAGCAGAATTCACCCATAAACCAAGTGAGTCAGAAGGAGCAACCCACAAATTTATAAGCCATCAATCAAAGTCATGTTAGGCGCATATGATATCAGAACATAGAGCGAGCAAGTTCCATGTCAAACAACAAATCCTTGTTTCAAGAAGGCATTCAAAATTTTGTATTCATACCGACAGCATCTAGACTAGAAGCCACTGGTATGATTCCAGCATTTGAAACAACTCCGTGGGAAGATCTGAATCCCAGAATGCCACAGTATCCACCAGGTACTCTTACCCCACCAACAGTATCGATGCCTGCAATCAAACACGTCTTCAATATCTTACTCTTGAACCACTAAGGCATATCACTAAACCAGAAAATGATAAACGCATGACGCGGGGGGATTTAGAGATGGATGAGAGGCCTGAAAAGAAAATTACCCTGTAAATCGTGTACATTATAGCCATAAGAGCCAAATTAAGCTGTTAATAAAATGCACAACAAGTTCAAATTGAGCAAATAGATCATAACACATATCTGCTATTCTTTGGACCTAGTTTGATGGCTATGCAACGACTTATCCCGTCCTTGCTATAAATCAAAGGTTATCGAATGTTCTTCTAAACTCTTTTCCCACCTATACCAATTTCAACAATTGAGGTATAGTGCAAGTATCAGTTCAACAGCTCTTCTAAGCCTTCCCTATCACGACTTTGATGGTAATAAATTGCAGTGACAGATTTGATGGAAAAGTGATGGACAGTTTACTGGACAAGCTTAGAGCCATTAAACATGTTCCTAAAGATTAAGAACAGACGTGTGAATATGGACCATGTTTCTCACTGTTATTTGGTAGTTCACCAAGATTTTGGGGGAAAAGCCAATGACTGAAATAGGAAACAAGGTTATCTACAGAACCCACCTAAAGAAAAATCCACAAGCTTTGCCGCTACTGCAACAGCTGCTCCACTGCAGGCACCACCAGGAATACGACCAGAAGCACTGGGATTGATGGGTGTATCATAATGTTTATTTTCTCCACTGATGCTGGATAAGAAAGCGATTAAGTAACGACTTGGACTATTTATATCCCGACAATCAAACAATTTGATACCAGAATCATAAGCTTCAGATCAATAAAAGAGACCACATTCTATCAACATAAACATACATACAGAAAGAAACACAAACCTATATCCAAGTTCATCAATTACAGTCTTTCCAACACAGGTGGCGCCACCTTCAACCAGAGTTGATACCACGGGACTCGTTGAAGAAGCAGTTTCATGGGTCCTGACCCATTCTGGATGACCAAAACTGGTCACATAGCCTTTCACCTCGAATCTGAGAAACAGGATAACTTTAGCATAAGGAAAAGCTCGAATCCAGAAGTTCATGGAAAATAATACATATGTAAGCAAAGAAGATAGATTCAGTTGACACATAAAGCCTCAACTATTGGATTTGTGTCTCATAGAGGGCTACACATCCATCTGAACCATAACCATGAACTGAAGGCCTAAGAGTACAGCATGAAATCTATCCACACTTATTATGAATAATTTATGCGTCAAAGTTTTAGATTTTAGGGCCTTCCAATGCCGGGAACAACGTACGTGTTCAAATACATAGTCTTAATAACCATTTCGAAAGAACCCATCATCCTATATTGCCCCATCTTCCCTAAAACTAAAAGACACGCACACTTGATCTAATAACATTCAAATTTCAATACTTTCAACTCTATCCATGAAATTTCCACACAAAGACACATAACACGGTGCCACAGAAGAGTATGACAGATAAAATCTGTAAGGTTGAAGAGTTTTTAACCACAACCCAAAACTTCATCACCTAAAGCCCCAAAATATCACTGAAAAGAGGACAGATATATGGCCCATAAGAAGAAAGGATAAGAAAATATCCGGAGACTTACAAGTCGGATATGGAAAAGGAGAGGCCAGTGAGGGGATGAGGGGCTTTGGGAGGAGCGGGTTGAGGCGGAGGAAGCAGAAGAAGCTTCTCGACGAAGGCGCCGAAATCTTCACGGACGGTTTTCTTCAGCTTCTTAGTGACCAGAAGAATCCCGGCAAGGCCTAAACCTAGAAGCACCCAGAGATTCGCAGCGTGAGACGCCATGACGACGCTTCTGCTGCTTGGGATGAGAGAGAAGGAGAGAGAAAGTTTTGAGACCCTAAAGGGCTAAGGAAGCAAGGAGTTTAAGATTGTGTGTGGCGTCATCCCGTCAGGGTTGTGGTAAATCTTGTAAATACCTAAAAATGGCTCAAACTATACATTTTTCAATTATTACAAAAAAGTCTATTTGTTTCTTCCTCGGATATTATTAACAGTATGTTTAACTTATGATGCCCTTTCTCGCGTTTATACATTAAAGAACGTCGAAGGTATCTATTGGGTGTGAATTTTCACTTCTATAAATATAGTGGTAAAAACAGAACAAATATCTAAATAAGTTGTTAAAATGAAAATATGGAGGCCCGAAAACAGAAAATAGGAGCCCGTTCTCTTTATCCGCTTCTCCTTCCATGGCTAAACCCTCCTAAAATCTCTCTCTCCGGAGTCTGACGGGAGAAAATGGCTTCCACTAGAATCTACCTCGTTGGAAATTCCATTCTCCGACCTCACAAACCCGTCTTTCACAACCCTTCCAGTCATCTTCCCTCTTTATCACTCCGTTTCCGCCGCTTCTGCGTCGCCGCTGACGCCGCCGCCACCACGGTTGATGAGTCTCCACCTCCCCATCCATGGCCCGAGTGGGTGACCTTCGTTGACCGCTTGAAGACGAAGGGTTACTTCGCCGAAGAACCTCCGAGCGCCGAAAATGGTGGCTCCGAGATGGTTTACCGGGAAATGAACCTGGTTAAGGATGCTTCTCTGAGCTTTGCCCGCGATCGATACGACCTGCTCAAGTATTTTTTTTAATGGAATTACACATCTTTGGTTCCAGGGAGTGGAAGTATTCCTTGGTTATTTATGTAGTTGCTGTGTTTTCTGATGCAGATTGTTGTCTTCGAGAGATGTACAGGCACTTGTGGAGCGTGGATGCCCTAATCTCTTGCGGAAGGCTGTCAATTCTTCCAAAAGGCTACGAGCCCATGTTCGATTGGACGAAGGAGATGTACGTTTGTGTTTTAACTGAATTGAAGTTTGAGCTATAAGGAACTTTCTCTCTTACCTTGAAGTTTTCAGAGACATTGAAATTGTAGCAATTGTGCAAGTTTTGTGAATGGAGATTTTACAGTGGGAATCCCTTTGATGCAGGTCTGTAGTGCTTGTGATCTACGAGGTTCGTGTGATAGGGCTTATCTAATATTAAAGGAACCAGATGCCGCTGCTCGCACTGTGGACGTAATGCGCGTATTATTGTTCAATGCACTTGATCCCCTCGTGATTTCCGGAGGGGAGAGACCTCTGGGCAAAGAGCTTGTTGATGAGTCAGCAAGGAGACTTCTTTTGGAGTTGGTTGAATTGAGTGAGAAGTCTCCTGGACCTGCCCTTCCGAAACCTGCTACCAATGGCTCTTTGTCGAAAAAGGAGAGGGCTTTGGAGTTGAAGACTGAAAAGAGTCCCAAGTAAGTAGTTCTGCTAAGCGTGAGCTATTTCTCCAGTTCCACTGAGTGAAGGTTCATCTGGTATATTTCATCTGTTTAGGTTGTGGAAGATATAGACTAATTAGTAGTATTGGCCTCTTGCAATAAATTTGCTTCACTGCAATCTCAATTATTTACTGTGATAAATTAGTGTTTTTTTCTTTTGACATTCTGATTTGATGTTGTGCTTTGCACCTCTACTATCCTCCAGATGGAACTCTGTGAAATTTGTTGAGAATGGAAACAGCCGAGAATCCAATCAAGATCCCAACAAAAGTTCTGTTGCCTTTGGAGCCAAGAAAGGAGATTGGTCATGTCCTAAGTAAGTCCATAACAGGCACACTACTCAGTTATATTGACCATTTACAGTAATAGATTGTTGCTAATGATGAATTTGGTTTACCAAGTTTGGTTGTTCTATGAATTCCTGATTCAGCTTTGTCTTTCCCCTTCTATTTTTCACTGTAGATGCAACTTTCTAAACTTTGCCAGAAATGAAAAATGCCGAGAGTGCCATGAAGTCCCTGACAAGCTTTCTGTTGTTTCTGAAATCAAGGAAGGAGATTGGCCGTGCCCTGAGTAAGTCTTAAAACATCTATTATCAAAAGTATTGTCTGTTCAATATATGCTAATGCCACTCTCTTTGCTGGTTATTTATTGCTGATACTGCAGATGCAATTTCTTGAACTTTTCAAGAAACCGGCTCTGTCTGAAATGCAAAGCAGAGGGACCTAAGCGAACTTCCATGGAGAACACTGAAATGAAGAAAGGAGATTGGAATTGCCCCGGGTAAGTTGCCCCTGTTTCTGCATCTCTATTTTTCTCACATTCTATGGTCTTAAACTTTATGGTTAACCATATATACCTTTATCTTTTTAATATTTTTGTGCCAAAAGATTTGAGGTTTGTACTTCAGTCTTATCTTGTACCTTGCTTCATTACAATTCGGATCCTTTCACTTGGTATATTTTTAGGTGCGGATTCATGAACTTTGCTAGCAACAAACAATGTCTACGCTGCCGTGTTGCTCGTCCCAAGAGGGAACTAAATCCTGGAGAATGGGAATGTCCCTCGTGCGTCTCTCTCTCTATATATATGTATATGTGTGTGTATGTGTACGCGTGTGTATATGAAACTTTGGAGTTTTTCTTTTTCATTCCATTAGCCGAACTCTCTAAACTTGTATGTGTCTGCAGATGTGACTTCTTGAACTATAGGAGGAACATTGCGTGCAAGAAATGCAACTCCAAACGCCCCAGAGAAGCAACACCAGGGTACGAAGATCATACATGGAGAAGACCCTCCTAACCGGCATTTTATCAATCCGTTAAGCAGATGCGAGAATTCAGATTGACGATGAAAATTGCTGGATTCTGATAGAGATGCCTGAGAAGGAACACCACGGTAAGAAGAGCATTCATGTGATTGGAGAGATCTGGGATTGATTGAGAGGAAAATAAGGGGATTATACTATTATTGCAATGCTTACTCTGTTATTGTGTTAGTTGGTTTTTAACTCCATCGGATCCAACAGCTGCTTTCGCCTGTTTTGAGGTTGCTTAGAGGCAGCAGTCTAATATTTTGAGGTGGTATAATTTTCAGACAAGTGCAAGTATGGTTTTTTCACGTATGATTTATCAAAGATGAAGACAAAGTACTTGCTGGATAAACTACTTACAATTGACTATACAGATTTACGTGAATTAATGAAAAGTTATTCACGTAGATACATGAATTGGACCATGATTTTCCAATAACTTCGTTTGCCACGTCAATTTGACATAAGATTTAACGGAGACGAGAATTATGGATTTTTAAGAAACAGTGAAAAGATATGTTTTGCTAATCTGGTGACACTTAAGTTGTCATGTCAATAGTTCGGGTTACAAATTGATGGTCTGGTTGGGTCAAAAATATTTAAACAGTCGGATCACCCGACCGAGAAACCTAATTCCCAACTTGTGACGAAAAAAAAAAACACCTAATTCATGTATTTTCAATTTTTTTCACGCGACAAGTCACTCTTCGATGTAAAGAATATTTGGGTATCAACTCATTAAATCTGAGAAATTGCTCTGAGAATGGATGTTTTCGTCCAAAAGAATAGAAATGAGGTATGACTTTTGTTTTCTTTGATTATCATTGTCAAAACTCTTGAAGAAAATCACCACGAAATCCTAGATTTTTTTTTGTTTGTCTTTTGATTATTCATGTGATTATACTTTAAGGGATTTATCGATTTTTTTTTTTGAATTCTTCAGTTAGTTATCTTTTTTATGATAAAATTTGAATTCTTTATATATTGTTATCTGCGATTAAGTATTGTTATATTGTATGTATAGTTTTTGTGTCTGTTTTATATTATAATATTTTGTTTCTTTGTCTGTGAAAAAAACAATTCGTTAACCAAATTTTTTGGTGTGCGATCTGAGCTTAGTTGGTATTTTGTGACAATAAACATTCAACGAAACCATCGAAATCCTAATTATATGTTATTATTTTTTTCACAATTACGATTAAGTATCACTATGCAGTGACTTTGATGTTGTGGATGATTCCTTGTTTTACGTCTTGGGATGTACATTCGCCGATGAGATGCATCACATAGATATTGTAGAAAGGTTCGAAGAAATGGTGAGATAATTGAATATCAATGTTGGTATGAATTAAAATCGACATTCAATCATTAGTACAATGGAATTACGAAATCTAGAACTTGTTTTTTTTTTATGGATGAACACTCTAAACTCCGTTATCGATTAAAGAACTCCAAATGTTATGTCGATGTCACAACATTTTGATCTAGTTAATAATGCATTAAGCCACTCTAAATCAAATCCAATAATTTCTTTGCTAGAAAAACACTTCACTCAATTAAAATATATGATAAGTTGATACGATGTCTGATAACCTTAAATGACTAAAGTTAAACTTGTTTAGTAAAATACAACTTTTTGGATTTTTCACAAATGTTGAACACTTGAAACAAATTCATCATGTACTTTCGCTTATGTAGTGGATTGTTATTCTTATTTTCATACTTCTCTTTAAATCTTATTCATCAGGGGTCTCCGAATAAACAACATTATTTTTTACTCTCATATCACTTTCATTTTCATTTTCATCCGACTCAAAATTCACATCACCTTGTTGTTCATAAAATATATTCCTAAACATTGCATCATCATTTGCACTAGTTCTCCATGCTCCTCTAAGGAACACTTCTCGATGATACGCACTAACATAAAGAATGATCGAGAACTCCATCTCCTTGTAAGATCGCCTAGAAAGCGATCCATGATAACCTCTCGATTTCCCTCTATGTTAGTGTGTATAATCAAGAAATCTATCTCTTTGTAGTAGTTCTCCACGTTCCGACTACCTTACACTAATCACCTTATATGTTGGATCACTTATTGATGATAATGAGTAGTATAAATCGTCGTCTTCTCGCCACCTCCATATCTTCCACATTAATATAGCTCACTCTTCATTTTTTTCGCTGTGATAGGATGAGATGATCTCACTATACAAGTGCGTAGTTACATAATTTTGTCGAAACTAGTTTCACCTTCTTCAACTCGGAATAGTGATGGCAATCAAACACTATCTTTGTCTTTCTTTCCCACTACAAATATATATATATATATATATATATATATATATATATATATATATATATATATATATATATATATATATATATATATCGCTATGTCTTACAAGCGTTGGAATTTTTATGTTGATGTTACTGATGTCATCACCAATTTGGTTTTATGCTCGTTGATTAAGTCATTGTGTCTGATCATCCTCCTCGTCCATAAGTTTTATGTATTCGTCCATGTCCATTCCATTGTATATGGAATTCGAGTTGTTTGTGGTGATCTGGTTGTTCTTGACGAACATCCCGAGCCATATCTTCCACTGGATCAAGTCATTGATGACAAATCATGAGCTTATCTCGCAACATCCTACAGAATCCCATCATCATAAGTTGCATCTACATTTGCAACGGAGTTGCTCTTTCACCTTATAGTGGCTTGTTGAGATGAATCCTGAGTTTGACATTGAAAAGATATATAAAAAAACAAAAAACTCATTAGAAAAATCATAAATGATCAAATAAATGAAATATGAATGAATCACATAGTCACCCAAAATGTGTTTCTCTCTCGATTTTCATTCATTCTACTGTCCTTTTTAGCGTTCCTTGTTCGACCAAATGAGAAATCGAAGACTCGAATTCATGAGTAAATCCCCAACAAATCAAACCAAACCTTGATGTTATAAGTGTATGATGTAACACAATACTTCTAACCCCACATCCTCACACTCACAGCATTTATCAACCTTTGAATGACTTTTATCTTTCTTTACTTTCGAACGCTCTTTTTTATCGATCCTACAATGATGATAGATAAACAAATAACACAAACTAATTAAAATAAAGAATGATAGATAGCCTTAACTTAAAAATAAAGCTCTTATACCACTTGATATGATACTGATAACGTCAATTTTGTTCTAGTATTTTCATCTATTTTCATAGTTAGTTTCATCATTCATTTGATTTTACAAGCATTAAGCATCATTATCATCCTGTTTTCAGTCATTTTGGAGCTAAGGGACGTGCCAAGACAAAGTGCAAACATCGAGGATCATCACGGGATAAACGGGACGAGAATCGGCAAGGAAAAGCCACTACCCGCGCGGGTACTTCCCTAGCCCGAGCGGGCAAACGTTACGGCGATTTTGTCCAGCAAATTGTGCACGATTCGGGCAAGAAAAACCACGATCGGGACCTCAGCCCGAGTGGGCAACAAGACATGCCTGAGCAGGCAGCATGCCAGCCCGAGCCATTAAACATGTTCCTTTTTGATCGCGTTCTTGTGCGATCATCTGCGCCGTACCCGAGCGGGTCACTTTCCTTGCCCGAGCGGGTTGCGGCCGTCACCTGCAACTTCAAATGAGTTAATTTGATTTAAAATAAGGGGGAGTTCATGGGGGACTTATACAATAAGGAAAATGCCCTTAGAGAAGAGGAATAAAGTCATATTTCGCTGGAGGAAGTAATAGAAACGTTGCCAAATTAATCAAGATTTGGAAAACACAAGAAAAGGCAACAAAGTGAGGTGGCTGCTGTAACGAAGGAGAGAGAGCTTCAGAGGGACGAATTCAGACAGAAAGTGAGAGAGGAGAGAGCACACGGAGAGAGAGAGAAGGAGAGCAGCACGCACACACAAGGGTGAAGGACAGAGCGACGAAGCCGGAGGGCGGAGGAGCTATTGAAGACATCAGTAATAGAATAGGGAGGGATCTCATTCTTTATCCATGTTATAAACTTGATGTGCGTTATATCAAGTTATAAAACCTAGACTAACGCTTCCGCAAGAATACGGATCGTGTAGTAACTAGGGTCGAACACAAGGAATTGATGCGGCTAATGAGCTATTAAACTAATTGAATAGACGTGTGAGGTGACTAAAGTTGAGATTGTTATTGAACTAGACTAGACTAAATCGATGAGATCAAATTATAGCTAAGCACCATGGGTATCGAGAGTTTGCATAACGAAGTAACGAAGTTCTAAAAGGATAATTGGTCTAAGGTACTATCATGAATTCAGGGAATTCAAGCTCTCCTATAGGAACTGACTGGCGTAGACTTGTCCACTATCTAGCATGCATATACCAATGTATCCATTGCGCATCTTACATGCATAGACGCATTATGACCGCTATCCTAATCCCTAGATTCAACCGATTGACCTGGCGTAGATTCTAAACCGGCTAAACCCTAAATCATGGCTAAGTTCCGGAGTCTAATGCCCTGGCGTTGGTTTATTAGGCTCCTAACATCATTCAATCAAGTGGCGTACAAGTAAAGAAAGCATTAAGAACAACCATGAAATCTGAAAACATGATAAAATACCAATTTCATTCATAACGAGTGGCGTACAAGTATGAAAGCATTAAGATCCACCATTCATTAAGCACAAGACTTCTCTACATGTTGGCAATACTCTCTAACCTATGGCAATAGATCTACTTGAACATGAACATATAGAAAGAGATGACTCCCTATTCATAAACCGATGTCTTGGGTAGATTCTCCTTGCTCTCGATCCGTAGATCCGTCTTTTCTTCCTTCTTCCTCTTGCTCTAATGTCTCTCTCTCTGCTCTCCTCTAATCTGGTTCGAATGTTCTCCTTTAGATCTGATTTCCCTTTTAATTTTGTCGTTCTAGATCTTAGGAAAGTTTGTTGAGATCCAAGGACCCGAGCGGGCACAGCTTGTACCCGCTCGTGCAAGCCCTTTGCCCGACCGTGTTGCACACATTTGAGCCCGAGCGGGCACCATGCCCGATCGTGTAGATCATCAGTCCGAGTCGTGCAAACCTACGGGGTTTTCTTGACATGAAAGAGCCCGAGCGGGCATACCAAATGCATCCGAGCGGGCACACCTCCCTGGTCGTGTACCTTGTGTGCCCGAGTCGTGCAAAGCTACGGGGTAATTGGCAACAAATAGCCCGATCGTGCACTCCAATGCCGCCCGAGCGGGCACTCTTGAAATGTTGTTTCGCTCCCTTCGCTCGGTGTTTGAGTGTTCACTTTCAGTCCATGGCCTTGCACAAGTCGAACCTTGTTACTCAACTTCGTTTTCGGGGTTAGATTGCCATATTCACTCGTGTTTCTTCTCATGTCTTCGTTTCCTATGCAAAACACGAAATGTAGCTAAAGTCTTCGAATATACTCAATAAATGAATGAAATATAATTAATCTTCTCTAAACTAGACCTAAGAATGATATAAAAACTACAACGGATTACGGGTTATCAGTATGGGGTTTAGTTGGAGTGTTAGCCACGAAAGTAGGGGATAACTCAATTGAATCATGTTCCTATCCCATGAGAGAGGGTAGGAATTACATTAGGATTGTACGCCTTATATATCTTGATAGGAAACACATGATTAGATAGATCTATAGTTGGTAAGAGAAGCTATGCGGTGAAACCGTATCCTAGAACATTTGTCTCACTTGTTTAGAACTCATTAGTCGACTGCATTATCATATTTTAATTTCATAACCATCACTCCATCGCATCAAGTATTGATTCTAGTTTGATTCTTAGACCGTGTTGCGTAATTCCTGTGGAATCGAAACCTAAAATACTACACACGTGTCGTGCACTTGCGGGTTTTAATTATATATTTTATTTATGTTTATTTTGCTAAGTCTTGTTTTGTTGATTTGAAATTGATGCTATATTCGGGTCCAACATTATCTAATGCATCAAGACAAAGTATGTCGCCATGAATGTCTATGTTACAACCCATTAAAAATTATTAGATGTTGACAATAATTTTTTATTAACTTTGTAATTTATTTATTTCAGTAAAAATGGTATAAACAACCGCAATACCATAGTTTAGTTTATGATCAATGGAAAAATCTAGTGACTAAGCATCTCAAGTAAATGATTACAAGCTGAAAGAATAACTTGCTCATTGATCCCCATTCTGAAAGTCCCTATCGATTTTTAAAATATTTTCTAATTATTTTTTAATAATAATATATAATTATACTTTTGTAACAACAAAAATGGTTGACCTCCAAATCTTTTGGAACTTATGTGGAAAATCCATAAAAAAAATAAGACGTAACATGGATCCACAAAAGGCTAAAGAAATAACTTAAGAGGTTGAGGTAAAACGAAAAAGACTATTAGATTAAATACTATGGTGTGTGTGTATATATATAATTCTAACTATTGTTTTCGACATTTGAAAAATTTAACACATTACTGATGTTGAGAACATTTGAAATTACTCAAGCCTTCTCTAGTGTCTCTCCCTATCCCACTCTCGTCTTCTGTTATGTTTAGAATCGCCCCCTTGTAATATAATAAGCTTCCTGTCAATTACAAATTCATAATTTGAATTTTTTAGTGAATCTGATAAACTATTTGGTCGAGTTGGCCACTGCTCGGACTGAACACTTAGTTGTTCCTTGCTTTTACCATGCAAATCGACCAAATTTGACCATGTCTAGCATATTTCTCGACAGAGCAAGTGTCTGCTTGGGTAGAACGAATCCATAAGAGTAAATACATCTTTGTTTGGTCGAATGCTCGACCGAGCTATTCTCTACTCGGCTCGAGTGAATCCTTTTGAAATATTTCAATGGGTTTGTATTGACTAAGTGAACAATTTCTCTACTTGAGTGATTTCATTGGAACTTTTGAGCATTTTAATTCAATATTCTCGACCGAGCGATTTTGGTGCTCGGGTTAAGCGTTTTCATTGTTTATGCATACTATGCTCGTTTTGTGCCAATGTCGCCATGTTTGTCCATAATGTGCTCATTAGCCCTTATTTCTTGTAAGTTCACAAATTAACCAAAAAAAGACATATAAAAAGAACTAAAACAATTCAAAATGAAATAAAACATACAAAAATTTATAGAGCTAAAATGGTGTGATCCCGTTCCACATCCTTGAAGGATTCTCCTTGTCGATGATCTTTGAATTTTTTGGCAATGGGTTTCTTGGAGTTTAGCTTCTAGTTTTCCTGTGTGACCTTACTTATTAAGGGCATGTATTGTTTCAGAGATAAATAATTGATCATTAGAACAAAAACCTTGAATATCTAAGAAATACTTTAGCTCTCCTAAGTTCTTGATATCAATCTTATTCTTAAGGTATTGGTTGGTGTTTCCAATTCCTTGATATTCATGTATTATTATTTCCCATTATGTTGAACCTTGTTTAAGGAAACAACCTAATCGTGTTCAATTGTGATAACTGCCAAGTATGGTTGCAGCTCGCCAAATTTAACTTCGGGAGTTGAGATTTGCTAAAAGTATGTAGAGAATCAACTACCATATTCATTAAAGCCAAATGAGAATGGTGTGGAAGGTGACAAAATCATATATCGTGAAGCCTTGGGATCTCTTTGCTGCTATAGAATTCCCCAGCTCCTCATATTCTAAGATCTTATGGGAATAGGAGCAATGCACACTCTTATGGAGCGAACTGAGGAATTTTTTGGCAACACTTCCAACCTAGCCCACGTTTTTTAGATCAAGAAGGCGATGAGCACCCTTTAACAACATAACAAGCTCTTCAACTATCATCTCGAGGATTTTTAATATCTTCGCTCACAGCTTAATGATCTTCCTCGTCTCACCACTAAACCCAAAAGATTATCAATAGGGACAATTAAGACAAGGTTTTCTAGCTAATTCATACTCTTGATAAATCCTACAATGTAGTAATCAATCATATCCTTCATCGGAACTATTCTACTATTCAAGGAAGTTTGCATGCAAGGTCTTATGGAAGCAGTTCATTACAACAAAACCAATCCAAAGATTGAGAGAAAAGTTGTATGGTGCGAGCACTACAAGAAGAGAGGTTACCTTAATGATAAGTATTGGCTTCTCTATCCCTATCCCAATCGCAAGCAAACCATGACTCATGAAGTCGCTCAATACACTGAAGAATGCACCTATGCAACCAAGGTTCACATATAAGAAATCAAACTTCTCCTCAGTCCTTGCATTGGTGACCAACTGATCCGGATAATATTGCTTTACCTTCTCAATATAATAATCACATCATCATCGATTTAGAACCATGAGTCACATGATAAATAACTTGAATTCAATTTAAAACGTACGACCTCAATTAGGGAACTTAAAAATTGCAAATCAAAGTAATATACCAATTAAGGGAATATGTAACCTTACGTCGCTGATTTCTTGAAGAACCTAGCTCAATATTTAAATTGTTTGAATCGTTTCGATCTAACAAATTTTGAATTTAAAATATTGAAATGAAAAGGGTCATTAAAGAAGGTTCGCTCAAGAGTAGTCTTTATATTTTTTTTAACCTATCTTTGACTAAGTTAGTTTTTCTTTTTCATTCTAATTCTTGAAATTTAGCTACCAAACTCTTTGAGAGATTCTAAGTATTTACCAACTTATCAACACTAGATCACAAGTGTTGTAGCATTGTTCGCTGGGTCAGAGATTTTCTAGTCGAGTTGAACTTGGGTTTTAGAACGTTCTTTCTTTGGGGAGACAAGTTCATGAGGTTGAGACTTCACCCAATGCATCGATAACTTAAGGAACAATCAAAAGAGCTAAAGCTACGAGGATGTAGAACATTTTTGCTTAATTTGTCTCCGATGAACTTGCAAAGGCATCAAGAGGCAACAAAGGAAGCTTATGTGACATACCTAAAAGTGCAGGAGGTTAAGAGGAGTATGAAGATAGGAGAGCGAGATATGCTTGGCCCGAGGAAAGTACCGCTCGACCTGAGTGACACACCAGATAGAAGAGAGTCGATGCGCTCAACCAGAGCAAAGGTTTGCGTGATCCATATGAATCCTTTAGACAAATGGAACATGCAAAAAACGTGGTCGCTCAATCCAAGCATGTTAAGACTTGATCGAGCATATTTGTTTCTCGGCCGAAAGTACATCATTTACTATAATCGGATACGTGGAATCAAGTCCGAGAAATTCATACCTCAGCCCTTGTGGTAAGGGCTTCAACTCTACCTTCGGTGCCTTGTCAACACTCCAGTCATGATTCGGATGCTTGATTTGATCATTAAGCTCGTCGGGAGTGGTTGAACTATCAATGAAGGCCGCTTGAGGTGCGCTGAAATCTGTCTAGGATTGTCGGAGGGTTGTGCACTGGTTTGCAACGTCTTCTTGACATGAAACCCTCCCCAACTGATCCGTACTCGTGTGGTCATGAGTTGAGAAGTCTTCTTGCTGAGGACTACCCGAAAATCCATCGTTCTCTAAGGCTGCGACCTGCTGTGCTCGGGCCGCGCAGAATTCTGCTCTAAGTTCATCTAACTCGGTTTTCGGGATTTCTTTTGCATCTCTCTCATCTAGCAGCTTTGTATAATGCTTTACCTCATTGGGACCTTTGTAAAGTCCCTCTCCAGCTGCTAAAAGAGCCATCTCAAGGGAATCCATATTCCCAAACTCCTCCAACACTTCCTCGGCTAATCTCTCCAAGACATCAATATAAAACACCGAGTCTACCATACAAGGTTGCCTAAGTGTGTCGTTCAAATTGAACTCCACTGCCTTATCTCCAAACTTTAATGTAAGTCTACCTTCGGCACAATGTATAATAGTCTTAGCCGTATTGAGGAAAGGTCTACCTAGAATGATAGGAATTTTCTTGTCCTCCTCCATGTCTAGTACAAAAAAATCAACCGGGACAAAGAATTTTCCTACTTGCAATGGAACGTCTTCAAGGATTCCTTCGGGGATTCTAACACTCCGATCAGCCATGGTGAGTGCCATTCTCGGCGGTCGAAGATCCATCCTACCCTTAAGATCCAACTTCTCATACAATGACAATGGTAGCACGCTTACGCTTGCTCCGACGTCGATTAGCGCATGGTTAATCTCATAATCTCCAATTTTACAAGGGATTACGAAAATACCTGGATCCGGCATCTTTTTGGGTAGACTTGGCTGTAGCATTGAGTTGGTGACCATGACGGTTTCCGTTTCCACATCCCGCTTGTTCGCAAGTACGTCTTTGAGGAACTTAGCGTATGAAGGCATCTTCTTCAACGCTTCGTGGAATGGAATCGTAATGTGCATCTTCTTCAACATCTCCGCAAACTTTGCAAATTGCGCATCATCGTTCTTTTTGCGTTGACGTTGAGGAAATGGCAAAGGAGGAGGCCTCGGTTCGGGTTTAACGTATTTGGGCTCCTCTTCCTCCTTGTGCTCCTTGATGTGGTCGCTCTCCTTCGCTGCTGCCATTGATGGTTCTACCTGTTCAAACCTTGGAAGAGTAGGGGAATCAAGTGTCTTACCGCTTCTCAAATGGATGGCATTGATTTGCGCTCGAGGATTCGCTTCCGGGCGTGCCGGTAGAATCCCTTGCGGTTGAGAGGATTTCGCAGCGAGCTGCGAAACTTGAGTATCCAATATCTTTAGATGCGTTTTCAACTCATTAAACTCATTCTTCCTCTCTTGATTCTCTGCTTTCATCCCTTCCTGATTCGTTATCAACGTTCTAATGTCATTGGCTTGGTCCTTTTGTGCTTGTAGGATTTGAGCAAGCATTGACGCGATATCGGGGCTAACTTCTTGTTGCGGAGGAGCAGGCGCACGTGATTGGAAATTCTGATTTTGGGGCTGCGTCCTCGGCTGGAAATTTTGATTGCGTTGCATCAAACGCGGCTGGAAGTTACCCGATGCTCGTTGTGCATTGAATGCACCGTCGGAATTCTTGTACGAGAGATTGGGGTGATTTCTCCACTCGGGAGTATAGGTGTTACCCAAAGGTTGGGCGTTGCTCACATAGCTCACCCCTTCGTACCCTTGAATTCCTTGCTCGTCCGGTTGCTCATAATATTGCTGTTGATTTGCTCCGGACATCAATTCATAAAGGCCATTGATTTTACCATTCATTTCGGCTCTCATCTCGGCTAATTCGGAATATATGGATTGCGAATTATCCACCTTGGCTACTCTTGCTGGAGTGTTGCGATTATACTCTCCGGCGGTGTGATTTCCCTCATCAGCCATTCGATCTATCAAATCCTCGATTTGTGGGAAAGTGAGGTTGCTCAAAGAACCTCCAGCAGCGGCTACGATCAAGATCCTCGTATTGTCCATAAGTCCTTGGAGAAAATTGTGTATGAGGTAGCTTTGATCCATGCCGTGATGTGGGCAAAGGCGTTGATAGCCCTTGAATCGCTCCCATGCTTCATATAAGCTCTCGGCTGCCCCTTGCACGAATGTGTTGATGTTGTTCTTGGCTAGCTGAGCTTTACTTTGCGGGAAGAACCTTGTCATGAACTTCTCCTCTAGCTGTCCCCATGACGCGATAGAATTCGCCGGTTGCGAATATAACCAATCATGCGCTTTGTCCTTTACCGAGAATGGGAAAGCGGCTAGCATGACATCCTCCTCCGATACCCCATCTCCAGCCCTTATGGTTCGGCATAACATCTTAAAATCAGTAAGATGCTGGTTTGGGTCCTCGGCGGGTCTCCCTCTAAACGCCGCGTTACCAAGCATTTGGATGAATGCCGGTTGAAGCTCTACGCGGGCGTTTCTCCTCGCAATACATGACAAGAGCTGCGTGTGCCTAGGGACCGTGTATGATCCATAGGTCAGTGCCGGTTGCACTTGTTGCGCGTTTTGAACGTTCATATCTCGACGTTCGGCCATTAGCTCTTCTTCAAATGGTTGTTCAACTACTTCCTCGGGTTGGAAGTTCAAGTGTACTTGCGTGTTATCAACTGAATTGCTTGCACTAGCTCTCGTTTCTTTCCTTAGTTTCCTGAGGGTTTTATCGATGTCGGGGTCGAAAACTAGATCCGCACTTCCGGTGTTTCTCATGCACAATTAAGCTGCACAAGAAAAAGAAGAATAACACAAAGATCACGTGAGATCCGAGAAGCAAATGAACTCGACTTTAAACAAGTAGACAAACACAATAAACACGAAATAGCAAGAAACAAACAAGACTCCTAAAAACTAATGTCTAATCTAAAAGTTTCCTAACTCCTAAGCCGTAATCAATTCCCCGGCAACGGCGCCAAAAACTTGATGTGCGTTATATCAAGTTATAAAACCTAGACTAACGCTTCCGCAAGAATACGGATCGTGTAGTAACTAGGGTCGAACACAAGGAATTGATGCGACTAATGAGCTACTAAACTAATTGAATAGACGTGTGAGATGACTAAAATTGGGATTGTGATTAAGCTAAACTATTGTCCACTATCTAGCATGCATATACCAATGTATCCATTGCGTATCTTACATGCATAGACGCATTATGACCGCTATCCTAATCCCTAGATTCAACCTATTGACCTGGCGTAGATTCTAAACCGGCTAAACCCTAAATCACGGCTAAGTTCCGAAGTGTAATGCCCTGGCGTTGGTTTATTAGGCTCCTAACATCATTCAATCAAGTGGCGTACAAGTAAAGAAAGCATTAAGAACAACCATGAAATCTGAAAACATGATAGATACCAATTTCATTCATTCAAGTGGCGTACATGTAATGAAAGCATTAAGTTCCACCATTCATTAAGCGTAAGACTTCGTTACAACATAGAAAATCTCTCTAACCCATGGCAAAGGATCTACTCAGACATAAATACAGAAAAGGAAACACAAGAGAAGTCTAGATTCGACATAGATATAGAAAGAGATGACTCCCTATTCATAAACCGATGTCTTCGGTAGATTCTCCTTGCTCCTGATCCGTAGATCCGTCTTTTTTTCCTTCTTCCTCTTGCTCTAATGTCTCTCTATCTGCTCTGATCTAATCTGGTTCGAATGCTCTCTTTCAGATCTGCTTTTTCTTTTAATTTTGCCGTTCTAGATCTTAGGAAAGTTTGTTGAGATCCAAGGACCCGAGCGGGCACAGCTTGTACCCGCTCGTGCAAGCCCTTTGCCCGACCGTGTTGCACACATTTGAGCCCGAGCGGGCACCATGACCGATCGTGTAGATCATCAGCCCGAGTCGTGCAAACCTACGGGGTTTTCTTGACATGAAAGAGTCCGAGCGGGCATACCAAATGCACCCGAGCGGGCACACCTCCCTGGTCGTGTACCTTGTGTGCCCGAGTCGTGCAAAGCTACGGGGATGTTTGGTAGGGTAACTGGCAGCTAATGGCCCGATCGTGTACACTTCCAATACCCGAGCGGGCATGTCTTGAAATGTTGTTTCGCTCCCTTCGCTCGGTGTTTGAGTGTTCACTTTCAGTCCATGGCCTTGCACAAGTCGAACCTTGTTACTCAACTTCGTTTTCAGGGTTAGATTGCCATATTCACTCGTGTTTCTTCTCATGTCTTCGTTTCCTATGCAAAACACGAAATGTAGGTAAAGTCTTCGAATATACTCAATAAATGAATGAAATATAAATAATCTACTCTAAACTAGACCTAAGAATGATATAACAACTACAACGGATTACGTGTTATCAACGCCGTTGCCGGGGAATTGATTACGGCTTTAGAGTTAGGATACTTTTAGATTAGGACACAGTCCTCTCCGAAGTCTTATTTGTTTTTCGTGTTTTTGCTTTAAGTTTTTTTTCTTTTCTTGAGTCAAATATTTTTACCTCTCGGAGCCTAACCGATTCTTGTGTTTCTATTTTGTGAGGTACATTATTGTGCGAGACCGAAGAAAAACAAATGGCAGAACGTCGCATTCTAAACGCGCCGCAAATTCCAGCCGCGTTAACCTATGGAACATACATGGCTCCTAGGCATACGCAACTCTTGTCTTGCATCGTAAGAAGGGATGCCCGCGTCGAGTTACAACCAGTATTCGTTCAGATGCTCGGTAACGCAGCATTCAGAGGGAGACCCATCGAGGACATCATGCTCGCTGCCAAACTATCAGAAACGGAGAAGGAATCTCGGATGAGGACGTCATGCTCGCTGCCTTCCCATTCTCAGTGAAGGATAAAGCACAAGACTGGTTGTATTCCCAACCGGCAAACTCTATAGGATCATGGGGGCAGCTAGAGGAAAAGTTCATGATGCGATTCTTCCCTCAGAGTAAAGCTCAGCTTGCCAAGAATCAAATCAACACGTTCGTTCAAGGGGCAGCTGAGAGTCTATACGAAGCGTGGGAACGCTTCAAAGGCTATCAACACCTTTGCCCACACCACGGCATGGATCAGAGCTATCTCATACATAACTTTCTGCAAGGACTCATGGATAACATGAGGATTCTGATCATAGCCGCCGCTGGAGGTTCCTTGAGTAACCTCACATTCCCACAGATCGAGGACCTAATCGATCGTATGGCTGATGAAGGCAGCAACGCCGCTGGAGAGTATAATCGCAACGCTCCATCAAGGGTAGCTCATGTGAACGACACACACGCTTATATGCCGGTTTAGCTGAGGTGAGGAATCATGTCGCTGGAATTTACAATTTTCTATCCGAATCACATCATCCACAATATTCAGAGCAATTAGAGGATCATGAAGTCCAAGGGTACGAGGAAGTGAACTACGTGAGCAACAAACAACCTTTGTGAAACACGTACAATCCCGGATGGAGAAATCACCCAAACTTCTCCTACAAGAATTCTGACGGTGCATCCAACATGCAACAACTATCGGGAAACTTTCAGCCACGAGTGATGCAAAGGAATCAAAATTTCCAGCCAAGGATGGAGCTCCAAACCCAGAATTACCAGCCACGTGCGCCTCCTCCTCCACAACAAGAAGCTAATACCGATATTACGTCTATGCTAGCTCAACTCTTACAAGGACATGAAGAGGCAAAGAAACAATTTGCGGAGATGACGACACACCTAAAGATCTTGGATACTCAAGTTGCATAACTCGCTGCGAACTCCTCTCAACCACGAGGAGTTCTACCGGGGAGGCCAGAAGCAAATCCCCGTGGGCACGTCAATGCCATATATCTACGGAGTGGTAAGACGGTAGATCAGTCCACTCCATTGATGTTTGAAAGGGATGAAGCACCTCGTACAACAGTGGAGAAGGGCAGAAATGATGAAAATCATAAGAAGAAAGCCGAGGAGGAAGAAGTGCCAAAATACGTGAAATCCGAACCAAGATCGCCTCCTTTTCCATTCCCACAACATCAACGTAAGAGATTGATGGATCAGGCCATTCCCTCGACATTTGACATAGGTGAACCGTCCGGTACAGTAATGGGAAAGGGCAGTAGCGTCGAAGAACACAAAAATAAACCCGAGGAGGAGGAAGAGCCGAAATACGTAAAACCCGATCCAAGACCGCCTCCCTTGCCGTTTCCCCAACGTCAAAGCAAAAAGAACGAGGGTGCTCAATTTGTTAAGTTTGCTGAGATATTAAAGAAGATGCAAATTACCATTCCATTCCACGAGGCTTTGAAGAAGATGCCTTCATACGCTAAGTTCTTGAAGGAGGTGCTTGCGAACAAACGAGACGTAGAGATGGAAACCGTCATGGTGACTAACTCGATGCTGCAGCCAAACCTACCCAAGAAGATGCCCGATCCAGGTATATTCGTCATCCCTTGTAAAATAGGTGCTTATGAAATTAGCCATGCACTAATTGATGTCGGAGCAAGCGTAAGCGTGCTACCATTGCCATTATACGAAAAACTGGATCTTAGGGACAGGTTGGATCTTAAAC
>CM071875.1:17257567-17288348 GCA_036759665.1 Gynandropsis gynandra
ACTTCGGTATCCTTTATTATCTTTACTTTCCCGTCTCATAATCTTATGTTGATCGATCTTCTTCTCATGAATTCTTAGTTCTAACGCTGCACTCAGTCCCCAGAGTTCGACCCTTGTACTACACGAACCGTATACTTGCGGTAGAGTGGTCTTGAAAAAATTAAAACCTCTGATCCCACACATCATATGAAAACGAGATGATCACTCCTCTTGGCATCTTCATCTTGTAAGGACCTCTTGTAGTTTTTTTAAGTGTTCTTGGGTGTTCTCATGGGGTCTTTAGCCATCTCTTCATGCCCAATTGTGCGAACAAGTCACAAAACTCCTTTTCCTCGCTCGTCATCGTGTGTCCTTGTGTGACTTGTGGCGAATCGAAGATCTCATTCACATAACCTCCCTCCTTCTTTAAAAGGATTTGTCCTAAAATCTAGCTCTTTAATTTGGGAAGTGTTAGGATTGGTGCATTTGCAAACTCTAAAAAACACATGTCTCTACATTAGAAGTTGTAATTTGTGCCTCTGTAGGAGCTTTTCTTTACGCATGTGCATCCAAAACCTCATCTCTCAACCACATCCATAGAAATAGCAACACATCCTAGCAACCATCTCGAGAACCACTCAAAGAAAGAAACGTGATTCCTTCGAGTGTGCTCTCACATGCCTCTTTTTGGGTTTCTCTCAAGACCTCGTGCTCGTTGAACTTCTCACATGTCTCGTAATGTAATTCCAAGATGTGTTGCATCAGTAGTTTCTCCTCTGTGTAATATAATTCATAGACGTGCTGCACTATAGGTGATTCATCCTTTGTTGCCTCATGTTTTTCACAACTTTCATGTGCATTGTGAAGCCCATGGTCATCTTCGTGTACCACCTCATCGGTTGGTTCTATCACATGTTTTTCATCCACCCGTGCCAACATTAATTGCAGGTTTGGACACTCTTTTCTGTAGTGACCTCAATCTTGTCATTCGAGACATATAATGTCACGATAACGAATAAGGATTTTATTGGTATCTTGTGCTATTTCTATGGATGTCTCTTTGTAAGTGTTCTTTATGCTTAAATGGTTCATATTCTGCCTTTGAATTCATACTCCTCACAAATCATGCCTTTGATGCTTCATATTCCTCGCAAATTCTATCCGATTTGTGAGACATATCATTGACCCCATGAACCACTCCGTTGTCTAATATCGTCTCATATTCACCATCAGCACATATCAACATAATTCTTTTATTTGGAGAATCTTCATTGCAATGCCATCGACCTTGACATTTGAAACATGTAATGTCACCACTTTGAATAGGAATTTTGTTGGTACCTTGCATTTTTTGCCTGGATGACTCTGATTTTGGCTCAACCTTGCCGCCCTTTTGTGGTTTCTCGTACTCTTAAATCACCTTCCAATTTCTTTGGAGTTGCTTTTTAGTTGTAATGTCTAATTGCAAAAGATTTTCCATTTCCATGTAGTCTTGAATTTCTAGGTTAAGACACCCTAGAAAATGTTCCATTGTGGCCTTTGATCCTCCTCTATGTTAGTGCCTATCATCAAGAAGTCATCATTGTAGTAGTCCTCTACGCTCCAACTACCTTGCACTAATTTCCTTAGATGTTGATTCACCTGTTGATGATATTGAGTAGGTATGAATCATTGTCTCATCACCGCCAATATTTCTTTGACATGAAAGGCGTTAGTTAATCCCACCACACATGTTTATGTCACAAAATCTTGTCAAGGTTTGCTTCATTGTTATTAACTTAGAGTAGTGATGGCAATCAAACACCATCTTTGTTTTCCTTTCTCATTACAAATATGCCTCTACGTAGCTCCGTCTTACGAACATTTGAATTTTCATCTTGATGCTAATGATGTCATCATCTATTTAATTTCGAGATCGTGATTATGTCGTGGTTCCTGATCATTCTCGTCATCTATATATTATGCATACTCATCCTTATCCATAACAATGAGATATGGATTTTGAGTTGTACGTGGTGCTACCAATTCTTCTTGAATGTCTCAAGTCGTGTCTTCCATTGAATCAAATGGTTAATTAATGATCATGAGCTCATCTTGCAACAACCTACACAAATTCCACCATCATAAGTTGCATCCAAATTTTCAATGGAGCCGCTCATTCACTTTGTGGTCGCTCGTTACATGACTTCCCACTATAAAATTAAAAAAACATGTTAGGAAAAATAAAAAAAGATCAAAGAAATTGAAGATGAACAAATCTCACAGTCATTCACGAATGTTTGCTCGATTTTCAGAACTCCCATGTCCCTTTCCTAGGTTTCCTTGCTCGACGAGCTAGATAAGAACTCGAGGAATTAAATTCAAAAGTAAATCCCCTACAAATGAAACCAGACTTTGATGCTACAAGTGTATGACGTAGGACACTATTTTTTAATCCTAAATTCTCACACTCATACACTACAAAAACATTGCATTATCAACGGATGGATCAACAGGTCCGTCCGGATGAGCAATGGACGCAATCAGTTGAAACGCCGTTAGAAAACAAAAAAATTGGCCAACGGATGTCCATTGCACCGTGCAACGGATTTCCATTAACAATGGAAACAGATGATCATTGAAATTGTAATTTTCAAGGTTGCCATTGGAATATGTCAACAAGATGTTTCAATGAACATCCGTTGAGGGTTCCATTGGATGTCTGTTGAAAAAATCCAATTCATTGATCGAAATCAAGGCTTCTATCATCAAACCATCAACAACAAATATATTCCAAAATAATGTTCTCTTCTTCAAATAGACATATATATATAGATCGAGAGAATGGATACATAGAAGAAAAGATCACGTAACCGATGGAGTTACTCAAGAATTCTTACACGCATTGGAGAAGTTCATGAGTTTTACATCGATGCAACCTTTGTGTCACGAATGGGGGACAATATTATTTCCCTGAAAAATATGCAAAAACATGAAGTATCGAAGTCAAGAAATTGTTTGCAAACATCTTTACAAGGTGTGTTTCGTAAAGAATTACAAAATTTGGTTATTCAGGACGAAAATTACTGTGTTAGAGATATTGTGCAAGAATCACAAGAAATAGAAAGAAATGAAGAAGTTGTTTATGAAGCATCGACGATTAATCAATATGGTTGTGTTTGATGCTTTTTTCGGAGTTGTTGAATAACCGCATGAAGAGATACCGAACACTGAGGCACGCCGATTATTCAACCCATTGGATTTGGCAAAACAACCTATATGTGAAGGTTTTCATGAAGGTCAGTCTCGTTTATCCTTGTCCACGAGATTGATGAGTAGAAAAACATACTACAATATTGCTGAAAATTGTATGGATTCATTTTGCAAAACCATGCGTGAATATTTACCGGAAAATAATCAAGCTTCCGAGACATATTACGAAAAAAGAATGTTTTAAAAGATTTGGGAATGCCACATGAGAAAATTGATGTTTGTAGAAAGAGTTGCATGTTGTTTTGGGAAAATGATAAAGACTTGTTGGAATGTAAATTTTGCGTTGCAAACAGATTTCGTCCGAAGAAACCATCTTCACATAAATATGTACCGTACAAAAAATGTTTTATATGCTTGCAACAAACAGGTTGAGAAGGTTATCTGAATCGAAAAATACCGTTTTGGTAATGAGATGACACACAGAACACTCGATGGGCGAAATGATAATGCAACATCCATCGGATGGTAAGGCTTGGAAAGATTTCAATGAAATATTTCCTAAATTCACGTATGAAACAAGAAATGTTTATCTTTACCAGTGCACCAACGGTTTTAGGCAATATGAAGAATCTCGAAGTCAATATTCTCTGTGGCCGGTGATTTTATCTCCGTATAATTTCCTCCCAATGTGTTTGAAAAGATAAGTAATGTTTCTAACGTTGCTGATTCCAGTACCAAAAGCTCCAAAGAAAAGTTTCGATGTCTTTTTGCAACCTTTAGTTCATGAATTAAGACATTTATAGAATGATGGAATTATTGATTATGACGTGAGTACGAAGCAAATTTTCACATTGAAAGATATCTTGTTGTGGACAATTAGCTACTTTTCTGCCTGTGGAATGTTATCTGGATGGAGCATGCACAAGAGATTGGCATGTCTATATTGTATGTATGATATAGATTCATTTCGACTAGTACATGGGAAGAAACCATGTTGGTTTGATTCTCATAGAATATTTCTTCCCCGTGGACATGCTTTTAGAAAAGATAATAAACATTTTCGAAAGAACGTGGTACAAAAAGAAGAGGCAATGTGCATGCAAATTGGAACACAAATCCTTTACAACCGATTAAACAAAATGAGAAATTTACAAGAATCAATAGAATATGCTGGAGATCGTGGGCATCAAAAACTAAAAGGCCAAGGTGAATGGTATAACTCGTATAAACGTAGTATCTTTTGGGAACTACCATATTGGAAATCACTGATATAACGCCTTAATTTGGATGTTATGCATATCGAAAGGAACTTTTTTGATAACATCATCAACATTATTTTGAATGTGATGGGGAAAACTAAGGATAATATACAATCAAGAAAAGATTTGAAGACGATATGTCGAAGACCCGAGTTGGAGTTACGAGATAGAAAGAAAGAAGTGGTAAAAAAATTTGAAACATTACTTAATTTTTATTATTATATAAAATTTTGACCTAATTATATTACTATAATGTTACAGATACATAGGATAGGAAGAGAACTGACTCTTCTTGAGCTGCATGAAGAAACCCACACCAAGAAGAATTCTATCGTCAGGGAAGAGAGCGATGAACCTGAACTTGTCAACCCTCGGGTGGAACGGATCATGAAAGCTGTGATGGAGAAGATCACACAACAATTACAAGCCTGTGGTTCAACTCCCGATGATCTCTGTCCTTTACAAAAGGACAAAATTTATTTAGACGTAAATAATAAGATTATTATTTGTAGTTCTTTAATTAAATAAAATATTTTCTAACGATGCTAACTTTAACGGTACTCCCATGGTTCAAGAGAGTTACATGTAAGAACGACGTATCGAGCATCTTGAACCCTCACTTTGAACAACACAAGATACTCTTCCGGTAACACAATCGGAGCTTTGAGAAACTCTAGCAAAGATGCATCACATGGAGAAAATTATTTAATTGCTAACCGACCGAGCGTATCAACCTCCAGAACCGACGGGAAAAAAATAACACCGAGACAAGACCCGATAACCAACCTTGATACAACCCCTTCACGAGGTGTTAGCGATCACGGGGATGAAGACAACGCTACTAACTTAGGTGATTTGTAATAAATTTTGTTTTTAATTTGTATAACTGTTTTTAATTAATTTTATTTAAGTTTTTATTTATCAATTTTTTTTTAATTTTCTTTGATTTAGATGATTTGTAGTAAATTATGTTTTTGTCAAGGTTTCAACAGATGCCCATTGATATTTTAAAAGTTCAACGGGCATCCGTTGGAATACAAAAATTCCCGCCTTTCTTTGCAGCGAAGATCCGTTGATAGTTCCCGCCATTTTTGCCAACGGATATCCGTTGAAAGCTTTAAATTCTCGTAATTTTTATGTTTCAATAGATGTACAACGGATATCTGTTACAAATGTTAAACGACTATCCTTTGGACTATTAGTAATGGGCATCTGTTTCCATTTTCCAACGGATATATCCATTACACACCTGTTGAACGTTATCAACATATATTATCTGTTGCACGTCCGTTGTAAATCACAACAGATGCGTATTTTCAATGATCGATTCCCAACGGCTGAAAATCACAACAGATGCGTATTTTCAATGATCGATTCCCAACGGCTGAAAATCCATTGAAGTCCGTTGGGAATCATTGTTTTCAATGAAAATATAGCCATTTCCAATGGATATATCATTGTTTTTGTAGTGATAATTTTAATCAACCTTTGAATTGCTTTTATTAGCTTTTACAAATGATCTTTCCTTTTTTTTGTTTTAGGTATCCTATAACGCTGATAGGTCTACAAATAAATTAGACTACATTAAAGAAACTCTAATAGATAGTTTTAACTCAAGAATAAGGCTCCAATACCACTTGTTATGATCTTAGATCGATGTTATATTGCTAGACATAAGATTGAATGATTAAGACTCTCTAGTAACTCGATAAAAGAACTTTGAATTTATTTGACAAATGATGAATCCTCCAAATCCCCTTTCAGCCCGATTAGAGAACTCCAAACACAGTGGTGACACCACAACACGTGTGGTTTAATGATGATAAATTAGTAAACACTCTGATCAAAGACAAAGGCCATTTACTAGATCTCAAAAAATAGGAAGACAAAAGACATTTTTCTATATTAAAAAGTAGATTACCTTATGAGAACATGTTCGTGGCTCCACCATGGGTCATACACAAGACAATGCACACATTCAAATGTATAAGAAAGAACAACTCATGGGTGGACGATGACGTCAAGAGGAGTTGAGCCAAGACTACAAAGTTCACCTATAAGGAGAAAATGCCGAGAGAAGCAAGAACATGCAGGAGGTAAGATGATCAGTTCGAGTAGACATTCGCTCCATGCGAGCATATCTAGTGGACACTAAATGGCTAATTCGCTCGGCCCGAGTAGAAGAGCACTTAGCCCTAGCAAACCTACTAGACCAATGGTGCATGCGGAAGGGTTGACCGCGCGGCTCGAACATTAAGGGACTCGACTGGGCATTGGAGAGCGTGACCAAACGTAATTTAGTTTTTACTATTTAAGGTTAAGCCTTAAAGGACACTCGACTAAACATTGAGCCAAGATGATATCATGTCATATTCGAGCATCGTTCTTGCGTTAGCCTATCCAATTTTGTTTCTATCATTTTATTCCTTTTCTAGTTACTTTTTCTTTAGTTTGGTTCAATTTAGCTTGTTTTAGTTCTGTTTTTATCGTTTTACAAAAAAAAAGAAAACAAATACAAAAAATAACCCAAAAAAAGAAGAAAAAAACAAAAAAGGTAAAACAAAAAAAAAGGAAGAAACAAGAAAAGTAAAAATTTCGAAAGGAAACTATAATAAAAAGAAAAAACAAAGAAAAGGGAAAAAAAGAAATGGCAGAAAATATAGATAGTTCTTAGGTTAGAAATAGAAAAAGTCCTTAGGTTAAAATAACAGTACCTTAGATTAGAAAACTTCACTGAAGCGTATACATTATACACTTGTAGCATCGAGATTTAGTTTGAGCATCGAGAATTCACTTCGAGTCGTTCTTGAGTTTTGAACTAAATCGAAGAGGAGAAGCTTAGGAAAGAGATAAGCAAGTGAAAGAGAAATTGAGTAAAAAATTTTTGAGAGATTGTGAAGGTTTGTTCATCTTCTTTTTCTTTTATCCTTTCTGTTAACGTCGAATGTCTAGTTTCGGAGGTCAACGCAATGAACCACCATACGAGGACTCTTTGTCTCTTCATTATACCTACGTGAGGGATACGTCTTCACTGGCTTCATGGCCAATTTCAGTCATGAGATTAAAGATCTTTTCAAGATTGATGCCGAGCGGAACCATCTTTTTGTGAAATGCAGATGCAGTGGTCGATTGCCTTGAAAAAGCATCTTTCAAGGTCTCGTCGCTTCGGTGAATCACTTGAGTCAGACACACCTGTGCGGATTACAGGTGACGGGCGGTGATACATTATTTGGAGGGGTGGCTCACGGGAATGCTCACTGCTACGGGAGCTCTACATTCCTTCGAGACAGTTGCATGAGTTAGCGTTACCGCATATTTAGTGGAAGCAGATAGTTAGGAGTGGCAAATTGATTTGGCTTGTTGGGGAGATCTGGATAAGGTCTTGCTCATAGATAGAGGAAGAGTACGCTTTTTTGCAAGACCAAAATTTGGATGCCCAATCGCTAGCAGAAAGAGCTTTGCTCGGTGGTCCTTCCTACGCCAACGGATGGCTCCTTTCTCTTCTCTTCAGTCTACAACAAGTGGTTACCATCTTGATTTACTATTACATCTAGGGAAGCTCAATTGGTTGCTAGTTCGTGACGTGCCGACCCTTTAGCTTTTGGGAACATGTAAGACAGCCTAGCGGATCCTTTGAATACGCGAAATCTGACCTACTTTTTACATATCTCTCGTTATTTGGGACCCTGTCAATCAATCTATCTTTTAATAAGAGTTTTCTCTAGAAAGAAGGGAGACAGACTGTAATGAGAGCGAGAGCCCGGGGGAGGCGAGAACTGGACAGATGATATACTTTGAAGGAATAAGAAGTCTGTAGCTAAAGATGCGGAAACAATGGGCAAAAGCTTGATGGAGCAATGCCGCGTGGAGGTAGAAGGCCTACGGGTCTGCTGGATAAAATTTCAGTGAATTAGACTGATAAGAATTTTGAAGTCCTAGCTTTTTGGCAGGCGAACCCGCGGTAGCGTTCATGGTGGTGCTTCACGATTCCGTAACAATACAGTTTTTAATACTACGGCAGCAGGTATAACAAGCAAAATTTTACGAAAACGAATCACGCTTCTTCCTTTCCTCGTCTAGGAAGTCACTCTCGATACTGGCTGTGAGGGTGGGGGCAGCCACCGCCCGATAGAGGCAGAAGCACAGAAAGGTCTGTCCCTTAGCATGAGAAAGGGGTAGGCGAGAATACCTCTGAGCTTAGGCGGTGGCTCATCCAGCAATTCCGAAAGATCGACCAATGACTTAGGACAAGCAAAAGCTATGGAATAGAGTCTTTCCTTCCTCTGGCGGCTAACAGGAGATGAAAATGTCAAACTTGCCTAAAAAAAGAAAGAACCAAACGTTGCTAAAGTAAAGGAAAAGAAGAGATGATCTCAAGAATCGAGAGCCGCCCAGGGGTTGGACGACGACAGGTATCAGACTCTATACATCATGTTACCACTTAGCAGAGTCCTGTGTTTTTAATAAACAGTCGACTCAAGGTTTAGATAGTCTTTATGAAAATCCATCTCCACCGTTGTTTGCCTTTCCCCCAAAGTTCGAGAGGCATCGTCCATTCATAACGATTTGGGTTTTTCTGCACCATATTTTGATCTGCCTCTTCAAGTCCTTTGGATATATAGCCGAGTGAATCTCGAAGCTTGTTCTCCCAAAGAAGGGCACCTCTGGAGTCAACCTGGGGTCTTTTCCAACTCTGTACTCTCCGAGCGGCTTCGTCAACAGGCGTGCAATGGTCCGGCTAATAATTCTAGGTACAAGACCGTATCAAAGACTGAGTTAGAATGGAATTCATATCAGCTATGGAAGTTCCGCTCGTCTCTTTCTTAGATGGTTGAATGCTGCTATGGCAGGGGTGGGTCAGCTTATGTGTTGAAGCCGGTCCCATGGAATGAGAGTGAAAGGTTCCATAGCTTTGAGTCTGCTATCCCGAGCATGATTTTCCTACCCCCGGGGGAAAGGTCCTTCCCTTTTGGGCCGGTTGTGGGCAAGGAGGGATTCGAACCCCCAACACCATGGACACGGCCTATTCTATTGGCTTCAAAGCTAGTGAAATTAATGTATTACAAAAGTGTTCTTGCGTCGTTGTCCCCTCACAATGGCCTGGTTTGGCCTGAGCACTAGCCGAGCGGTCCTCGCCTGCACAAGCGGAGCAGAAGGCACTCAGTTGTTTATGTGAAATTAAGGAGCAGCGTGAGGGAGCTACACAGATGAATCCATCATGGCAGTTGACAATGGAAAAATTCTAAAGCATGATGCAAGAATTCACGACTGTCAACCTAGAACATGGTCGGGAGAAGGCAACAACACGTGAAGAACCACAAGGAGGAGGCCAAATGTAGCTTGACATCCATACCTTCTAGACATGGATGAAGACGAGTATGTCAAGGTGCTTGATGAGGGTTATGACCATCCCAGAAGAAACCACCAACACGCAGAAGCTCAACTAGATGATGATATCAACAACACCAAGATGGAGTATCATACTTTCATCGGGAGGAGTGATGCGAAAGGCTATTGAGTGCCATCGTTACTCTAAACTGAACTGAAGAAGGTGAAACTGGAAGCATTCAAGTTCAACAACTACGCATCGCCGTGGTGGGACCAACTCACGTATTCTCGAAGGCATCTTACAGAGCGTGCAATCACCACTTGAGAAGAGATATGTACCATCAAGTGACATCAATTTGTACTCCTTCACCATTATCGAGAGGTCAGCCAACGTTTGAGATGATTGGTACAAGGCAGTAGGAGCGTGGAAGACAAATACTGGGAGATAGACTTCCTCATGATACACACCAATATTATTGAGGAATGCAAAGCCACCATGGATCATTTTATTGGCGGATTTAATTTCGATATCAAAGACCGTGTGGAACTTATCCCTACGTGAATATGGATGATATTCTTCACTTGGCTACCAAAAGATCGAAAGGCAACTCAAACGTAGAAGAATGACAACTCATGAGCATGAGAGATCATACACTAGCAGATGAATCGATTTAAAACCAGAGGTATCAAAAAACGCAAGGTACCCATTAAACCCCTACGCATAATTGAGATATTATATGCTCCAAATGCCAAGGGCATGGACATATGCTAATCCTTGTCTCAATAAGAGGATTACGATTGTACGTGTGGATGGAGGTTATGAGACCGCATCGGATGAGGATGTAGAACCTAAGGTTGTAGAGTTGGATGAAAGTGTTGAAGAGTATGAAGCCGCAAAGTGTGAATTTCTTGTTGTGTGACGAGTGCTTAACCTACATGTTGTAGAAGATGTGACGAAGCAGCATGAAAACATCTTCTATACACATGGGCTCATCAAGGAGAAGGTACGTATCATCATTATAGATTGTGGGAGTTCAACAAATTTGGAAAACGCTATGCTTGTTTATTAGTTATGGCTCGCCACTATGAAGCATCTAAAGCCCTACCAGCTTCAATGGCTAAACGACAGTAGAGAGATTAAGGTACAACATCAGATAAAAGTTTCGTTCAGTATTAGCAAATACAAAGATATTATTTTATGTGAAATTAATTATACCGATACAAACTGGACATTTATTGTTGGGAAGGCTATGGAAATTTGATACACAAGATCAACATGACGATGTAAACAATAAATAGACATATAAATTCTAAGAGAAGTAAGTCCCATTAGCACCCCTTACACCCAAGCAAGTCTACAAAGATCAATTTTGCCTATAGAAGGAGGAACAACATGAAAGATTGATTGATCGTTAGGTAGATCATTAAATTAGTGAGATCTTGAAAAAACCCAAGAAAAAGGCTTCTCATACAAAACCCATAAGCAAGAATTTTCTTTCAATGAGAGTGAATGTAACATCCCGACATTCTTGTTCCATCAGCTAGTGAATGTGCTCGGGCACAAAGAGTCGACACTACCTAACACATTACTGTCTTCCTTCTCCACTGTTGGTCATAAATTATTGCAGGGTTCCCACGATGTATTTCCGAAGAAAGTACCACCCAATAAGGGGTTAGAAGTGATGGTGTCTAGCGGCCAGTGGATGATAAAAAGACTCAAATGACAACATACCTTCCCGAGAAAGAACATATGAGTATCATTCTTCATTGTACCGACTTGATCCGTTTTGATGCAGCTGCAGTATTGGATTTGAGGATGAATCCTTTTAAAACAGGTGGGATGATGAGAACCTAATTGTGGCTCTACCATGGTTCACACACAGAACGATCACGAGGATGAGAGCAAAGGAACTAGGGGATATGCAAATTCAAATGACGCGGAAGGACAGCCCGTGGATGCACGAGGACATAAAGGGGAGCTGAGCCAAGACTATAGATTCCACCTACAAGGAAAAAAGGCTGACAGGAGTAAGAAGTTGGAGGAGCTAAAGTCATTATGCCTGAGCAGTGATTCGCTCAGCTCGAGCGGACATGTAATGGTCGTTTCGCTCGGCCCGACCAAAATAGTGCTCGACCCTAGCGAACCTACTAGACCAATGGAGCATGCATAAGGGTTGATCGTTCAGTCCTAATACTAAGAGACTCAATCGAGCATTGGAGAGCTTGGTTGTGCATTACTTTTGGTCGATCGAACATACTTTAGTTTTTGTTGATTTAGGGTTAAGACATAAACAACGCTTGACCAAGCAATTATACTGCTCGACTGAGTATTTTAGTCTGGTTTAGTAAGTTGTCTTATTTTATTAAGTTTACATTTTTGTTTGGTCACTGAATAGAGTACTCTTTATGACATTATTATCCAATTTTATATCAATAAAGTTGTCTTTTCCTTGCTAATCCTAGAGATTTAGCTATTGCACTCTTGGAAAGATTTCGAGTTATTTTTCGATTTATCAACACTAGATTACAAGTGTTGTGGCGTCATTCGTGGCATTGAAGTTCTCTAGTCAGATTGTAGTCTAGGTTTAAGACATTTTTTTATCCAAAAAACATGTTCTAGGTTCTACTATTGGGTTTCTAATGGATTTCATTCCAGGATGTGCAAATGCTTGCTCGAGTTAAACAAATGGTTGCATGGGCAGCGTAGATGGCTCGTCAAGTGGTACAAGTTATTGATTTCTATAGGCATGAAAATTATTTATTTTATATTTTTGTGATAAGTAATGAAAATAAGGAATGTATTGCTTAGCATTAAGAACCTTTAGAAATAAATAGATGATTAATTTAATTCATAATAAAAAAACATGTTCAAAGGCCAATGAATCAAAATTGTTGAAGACAAAACTATATTTCAAAATTATATTTGGAGAGATTCAAGTAGAATCTTCATACATGAGTGAGATTACTTTGGGAAGATATTCTAACTGATTAAAAACTGAAGAGTACGATGACCAAATGTCACAAAGAAAAAACTAAGACATTTAACTTATAACAAAGAAGTATACAATAAATAATTCCAACGTTTGTATGATTACAGAATGGAGAGAAAAGGTAATTATTCGATCTCAATATATGCTTTGGTTTCGTTTGATTAATCAAGTTTGGTTGCTAATAATATGTTTAATATTTATTTTACTAAGTCAAATCTGAGAACAACATTTGAAATACAAATTGTTACGGTTAATGAAGAGCATCAATTCAATCGATTCTATGTATGTTTTGATACACCTCAAACCTATTGGTTGTCGACTTGCAAACAAATTATCAAATTATATGGTTGTTCCTTGAAACGACTCTCAAATGTGAAATAGGGAAAGATCAAAATAATCAAGTTACAAGTGGAGAAAAAATTTAGAGATGGTCTGTAGAGACTTAAAACATACAAATTCACAAGTACGAATTGGTTTCGAGGGAAGTCGATTGTTACCTTATCCTTTGACGATGTCCCAGGAGCTTTACCCTTGGAACAGTCATCCATCCTTGGTTTTTCCAGCATCCTTGAAGGTTGTTCGGCTGACCATGTGGGTTGTGTCCTTCCTCGACTTTTTGCTTGATTTTTTTATCTGTTGTTCAATTTGAATCACCAAATGTAATATATCTCATAGATCATGGTACTGTCGTCTTTATGCCTTTCTAGCAATCCGTTCATTTAATCTGTCTAGGAATTGAGCCATCATAGTTTCTTCATCTTCGTCATATTATAACCTATTGCACAAATGCTCAAATTCATCGAAGTATTTTTTTCAACAGTTTTACCTCCTTGGTTTAACTTTCGATATCTCCGTTGTAATTCCCTAGTGGGGGTATGTACCTTTTATATATGAGGGCTTTCATTTCGTCCCATTTTGAGATTTGGCCAAATCTTGTACGTTGTCGAGTGCTTACCTCTCGATCCCACCAAGTGAGTGCACCATTTGTTAGTTAAGTTGCAGCATATTGTACCTTCTTGTGATCCGTATACATGTAGCACTCAAAAATATTGTCCATCCGCCTCTCCCAATCGAGATAGGCTTCCGGGTTAACACGTCCAACAAAATTAGGTGGTTTTAACTTCAAATTATTACCGTTGTATTCATGTCGTTATCTTCGAGGTAGCTCCTCGTCTGAATCATCATCCTCGTGGATAATGTGGTGTCACCTTGGACATCTCGGTAACTCTTCGTCCTCCTCCTCAAGATTATGTCGTGATGGTGCTCTACGTTCTCATCATCTAGGTTTAGGATCCGGTTGTTCTACTTCTTCCGCACCATTTTCATGAATGGATGGTACGTCACGTACGGGTGGCCTCCATTCTTCTTCAAGGAAATTCCTTCTTGACTCCATTCGTTGGTTGGTTATTACGTGTAGAGTTCTCTCCTGGTTGCGTGTAGAGTTCTCTCTTTGTTCAGCCATTTATTTCCTTTTTCTAGAGATTTTTTATAACAATAAACAAAACAAAGAAAGGTTTAGTACTATAAAACAAATCAAAAGAGATAGAAGTGTACCTTTGGTCTTTGAACCGAGCTGTGATACCAAAATGATACACGCCTCGAGGTGAAAGCTTGGGACGCGTGTGGAGGATACGTCAATCTCGAATGCTCGAGTAGGATTCGGGGTGTCACGGTTGATTTTATTGACTGGCCTAAGGGCACTCTTCAAGAAAGTCATCTGTTGATGGTTGTTAATTGTGGAGGATGGTGGAGGATCCCTTGACTAGCCTAAAGAGCACTCTTCAAGGTTTTTTCCGACGAAGGTGGAGAATGAAGATTGATGGATAAGTCGATGTGTTTGGGGTGGAGTGATAGACACTACAAGAGGTGCGGAAGCCTCTTGATACAATCGGTAATGGCTTTAATTGTTCTTTTATCAAATTGAAATCACTGTGTTCTTGGCACTGCTCTATAATACGAAAAAAAGGTTTATTTCTTTAAATTTTTGTGTCCATTACAAATGAAATGGAGTTCTTTATATAGGAGAGGCTCCATCTTAAAATAAGAAGAATGCATAAATGCTAGATAACGGATTGATTTACTAGTAGTTGGGAAGATTTTATGGCCGTTAGGAATCTTCAGAATGGGAAAGATGTTGTCCGGTGGGATAAGATCAACTTGGAAGATTTCCTAGCCGTTGAAGAGGATTTTTTGGCCGGTTGGAAAGGATAAGGAAAGATCTTTATCTTTCGCCTTTCCTTATCCATATCGCTTGAGCCCATTGGTTCTTAGGTGGGCGGATTGAGACCTCCTTTATTGAAAAAGACCGATGTGACTCTTGTTTAGGTTGGGCTAGAATCCTCTTTCTAGTTAAGAGTCTCTCATGCCTTCATCACAATCTCCGCTGCCTTGTTACGCAAGCTCCTTGCTCGTCCACATGTTAGTAGCCGATTGGAAGATGGGGTCTGCTCGTTTCTTTGCGATAGCTCCTCGTTCGTGTGACCCTCCTTTTGTTTTGCTTTGAGTCCAATGTCTTCATCAGAAAAGGTATTTGGAGATAAGGTCACTACAAAATACCAGGATGTTTCAACGGAAAAATCTGTTAAAAATCATTATCGTTTTGTTGGAATCACGTCTTCCAAATACTTTTCAATTAATTTTAGGTGGATAATCAACCGTTGAAAGAAACTATTTGTTGCAATTTTAAATGGGGTTGCAACAGTGAGGATCTGTTAACACATTATTAATGATTGTTCAATGTATGCCCTTTGAAAACTTTCAAGGAATATCCACAGTGAATTCCATTGATACCATCAACAATGATATTTTCAGTTACTGGTTAATACTTTTAATAGATCCAACCATTGAAATATGTCGTTGTTCATGAATCATAATGGAATTGTTGAAAGCCCATTGAAACAGCGAAAAAAATATTAATGGCCATCATAGAAACCCCATTGATATATTTCAAAATTATCTATGAATATTTGTTAATAAATATATAATGAATTTCAAATTTCCAATGGATGTCCATTAATAATTCGATGAGGAATTTGAACTTTTTAACAAAAACCCGTTGATAAATTGACAAGATAATTTGGAAAAAATAAATAAAATTAAAGTTTCATAAATTTAAAATATAAATAAATAAATAAATAACTAAATATCATCTACTTTGTCGCCTCACTCTTCACCGTAGAGATTAGCACATCCATATTCGTTGGATTACACTGCCTCAAAATCACATGCCAAATCAATGTGTCTTAGCATTGTTTCTATATCGAAAAGAGGTGAAGGTGATGTTAGGCAAAGCTGGTATGGTTTTTCGATCAAAAGCTCTATTATACTTTTTATGTCACGCATCTTCATAGTATACTCCTGAAACATCGTTTCAAGATGCTCGATGTGTTATTCTTGAGAATAAATCTCCTAAACTTAAAAGGATGGGATCATAGATTCTCTATAATTTCTTGTTTAGAGAGCTAAGGTTGTAGAGTCGCTCTTTATATGGTCGATCTCACAAAAAAAATTATATTAGAAATATAATATAAAGATAAATAAATTTTTAATGTAACAGTAATTAATAAAATTTTATATGTAATTTTTTTATCTTTTTGAAGCAGAGTCTGTCTTTTTAGTTTAACGATGACTTGTAATTATTGTGTGATTTTTTTCAGTTTCATAAGAAAATAGGAAATAACTGAATTCTTTTCAAAGATAAAAGTGTTTTTTATTTCATATGTAAATCTAAGAAATAACTAGTTGAATTCCTTTCAAACCTTACTATCGAATGAATGTTGCATTTCTTGTTTAGTCGTCAAGTGTTATATGTTATCTCATTGAGGTTTCAGTTTCCTTCGACTTGTAAAATCTTTTCAAACTTTTTTCTGTAAGCATATATAACATATTTTTTTACGACACGACACATATACTCATTAAGATGGTTTCTTCGGACGAAATCTTATTGGGTCGCCAAATTTATATTCTAAATGATTTTTCTCTTCACCTCTAAATAACATGCAACTGTTTCTATAAACATCAATCTCATGCAACATGCCTAGTTGCTTTAAAATATTCTTTATTTTATAGTAAGTTTTTCAATCTTGGTTATTTTGCATATGGATTGGTCATCGTTGTTATTGTAACAACCTCATTATAATTTTTTCCTTTGATTATGATTCGTGAATCGTCTCACCTGTAACACCATTGTCTTCATTGTGCAATAATCAAACTTGATATTTCTCCATGAAACAAATCTTATAAATATTTTTCAAACTATAACTTAACTATGATATTATATTATGAACGAACATAATATTATGTTGTGTTCTTGACAAAAGGTTGCATCAATGGAGCTTTCAATGGTAGTAATATGTTGGCATTTCATTCATAATTTCAATGGATTGCAGAAAAAAAAATATATTTGACGATTGATATCTGTTGTAAATCTTTTTGTTTTCATATTTCAAAGGACGAATTTATTGGTTCGTCAACTGAAATCAACATATATTTTTTGTAGTGCGTGTTATAACTCCTGGAGTTAACCACGATTTTGAAAAGTCTAGGTTGAAGGCATCCATAATGATTATAAGAAGTTTGAAGTATTAGATAGCGGCACATAGTATTTGTGGATCTAATTGGGATGATATGTTCTTGTAGAAGATGTGACATAATAGGTATTCCATGTTTTATGTCATTGTTGTAATAGATGAAGAAATTTTCAACAGAGAAATTTATGTCTTTAACATTTATCGAAAAAAATGGCACGAAACATATGAAATTTGCATTAAGTTTGTCAGATGTCGAAGATTGTGGAAAAGATGCTCGAAGGTTGACATTATGACACCCTGTATAAGGGTAACACTAAGACCTAAAATTTTCTACCATAAGAAATCTCCACACGAGTCGCCGCAAAAAAAAGAAAGCCACACTATTGGTAGAATAATGACATGCAGTAATGGTCACTATAAAGGTCACAATATTGCTAATTGCAAACATTCGAAGGGCAATACGCATGCAACTAAAATATGTGTTACACTACTAGAAAAAGAGATTGTTTTTTATTCATTCATTTTAAAATTATCTTTTATATGCAGGTTCATAGTACCACAATAGTACAAAAAAGATGGAAAGTACAAAACCATTCACGTCATCTCACTTAATTAGCATACTCAACAATTTTTGGACACAGTCATCACAACTTGGTTCATGTTTTACCTCAATACAACGACCTCCTAGTTGCATTCTCTATATTGCACCACATAATCAAATTTCATCTAGTCAACCATTGTTGTCATGGGATTAGGTCAATCATACGGTCTTAGAACTGTATTATAAACATAATTATGTATTTTGAAACAAGTTAATCTGTTTTGGAACATGGATTTTGGAGGATAAGTTGTTTCGTTCGAACCAAGCACCACTAAGCTTGGTCTAAGAAAAATTTAGGTTTGGAGGTTCCAATGTGATAACACATAGTGTATGTTAGTTTTAGACTATGCACTTAGATTATTTCTGCATAGTTTGTATAGCACGAGTTATAAAACCGGTACGAATTAGAGTTTCTTGTGGTTATGCGTTAATTTTTATACCTATCAGAGTTTCTTGTATTTTGGTTATATAATCAAAGGGATGAATTTTCTATACTTGTGTTGTCCGCTCAGTAATTTAGGATTTCATGTTTAACTAGGAGGTTAGATTATGAATCTGAAACCATTGATTGTTGATTGAGTTTGATTGATGAGAATCTGACTGGTCGATTAATCGACTCAAGATTTAGGATCGCATGCTTAATGCTACCGTAATTATGTGTAAATCACTACTGGGAGGTAGGGTTGCATGGTATTGTGGTTAGAGAGTTTAGATGTCAAGAGAACCATTCTCTACTTACGAGCATGAATTTCCCGTTATCAAGATAATTTGATTGGTTTATGATATTTTGTTGGTTGCAACCCTACAATTCTAGTAACCCGAGGCCCGTAGTGTTCTTAACTAACAAGTCTTTCGTGTGTTCTCATTTTTAACATTCTCATATTTTACGTTATATCATCATCACTTTCATCCGTCTTAGTTTAGTTATATTCTTAGCTTAGGTTGCATTAGTCCCTAGAGTTCGACCCTGGTATTACACCAATCCGTATTCTTGTGGGAAGTGAGTATTGGGCATTTTAGTTGTTTGATAATTCGCGTATCAAGTTTTGGCACTGTTGTTGGGGACTAATTACGGCCTAGATTAGGAATTTGATATATTAATATTTAGTCCTTTTTGGAGTCTTAGTTATTTTTTGCATTTTTCTTTTCTTTTTATCGACTCTTCCTTACCTACATCGGATTTATACATTGTCTTTGATTGCTCGTCTATTCTTGTGCATGTACCATTGTATGAGACGCCCCACACTAAAGCTACTCATATACGATCCCGAGATTGAAATAACTGAACATGATTTGCGCAAAAAGATGAGAATTAGAAATACAGATTCTGAAACCAAAAGAAATAGAGAGAACATATCAAAAGCACATAGTAACGAGGAGGTAGGAGCTGACAGCATAAGCTTTAGCACGAGCAGAAGCGAAGGCAACACTAGTGAGCCCGAAATGGACGCTTCCGAAGAAACCTAGGGAGCTTACACAGCTCCAAAGCACACCCAGTTGCTATTGTGTATAGCCCATCCAACGGCAAACCAAGTTGAGCTGTAACCAACTTTTGTCCAGATGCTGGGCAATTCTTATTTCAGAGGAATAGAAAATGAGGACCCAAAACTTCAAGATGCTATGCGATACTACCAAAGTCGGCACAAGAGTCACGGGCGAAGACCTATACCTATCCGCATTCCCATTCTAACTAAAGGACGCAATACAAAGTTGGTGGTTCAATCTATCCACCGCTTCCATCACCTCATGGAACGAGCTAGAGCAACGATTCATGCAGTAGTTCTTCCCAGATCATAGAACATTGCTAGCTAAGAGCCGATCAACTCATTTCTTCAAGAAAGAGGCAAGAGTCTACCTGATGTGGGAGCGATTCAAGAGATATCAATGCATTTGTCCACATCATAGGATGGACAAGAACTACCTCATCACTAGCTTCATGCAAGGACTCCAAAAGACCACACACTTCATGATTGTAGCAGTGGGTGGTGGCTCCCTCCGCAACCTCCCTTTCCAACAAATTGAGACCCTAGTCGAGAATGTTGGAGATTAAGCCCGTGATCTCGCATCCAAAGCTAATCTAAAAGAGGTATGTATTGCTAATCTTGATGTGACTGACATAAAGCGACAAGTTGCTGAGATCTACAGGATTATGGTGGGACTACACGTAAAGCGGCAAGGCGCATCTATAGGCAAAGGAATAGAAGAAGTCAACTACGTGAACAACCTCCCTAACCAAAAAAACTACATCAAGAGTCATCCCAACCTCTCTTATGGGAATATAAGTAACGTAGTGAATCTGCACGACTTCCAACGCGAATGATGATAAGAAACCAAAACAACAGAGAGGGAGTGGTCAGAACCAAGGCTATCAGCAACGCACACAACCCTTAGATGACTCTGAGGTTCTTTCTATGTTGCAATTGATGCTGCAGGAACAAAAAAATCAAAGCTACACGCTTGGAGAAATCAAGGCTGAGCAAGATGACACAAGGAAGCGAATGGAGAGCTTCCAAACATGCCTAAAATACTTGAAAACACAACTGGCATAGCTGGCCTAAGGGTCTAGCCGATAGCCTAGAAAACTCCCCGCGAAGCCCTAGACAAACACCCAAAAATAGATTAACACCATCTATCTGAAGAATGAAAAGATGGTGGAGCAACCGATGCCTTCCACAACCACGAGAGAAGAGCTTCTCAGCAATACAAGTGAACAACCCATTGCTCAAGGAATGAAAGAGGATGAGACCGACAAGGAAGATGAGAAGGAGCTGCCCTACATAAAATCGACCCCAAGACCACCACCACTACCCTTCATGTGGTGCCAATGGAAGCAGAACGGTGATGTTCAATTCGTCAAATTCGTGGAACTCCTAAGGAAGATGCAAGTAATCATCTCATTCTATGATGCGATCATGAAGATGCCTTCTTATGCAAAATTCCTCAAGGAAATAATAGCGAGGAAGAGGACCGTAGACATTGAGATAGTGATGTTCACTAACTCTCTCATGCAACCGCCACCATGGCTAAAAAGATGCCCGATCCATGTAATTTCGTCATCCGTTGCAAGATTTTTATTATGAGATTGAACATGTACTAATCGATATCAGAACGAGTGTGAGCTTGCTACCACTGTCACTGGTTAAAAAACTCAATCGAGTAGGAGATCTACAGACCACGTGCATATTGATTGTCGTACAAAGACCCGAAGGCATATTGACGAATGTTGTAGTGCAAGTGGGAACATTCTAATTTCTAATAGACTTCGTAGTAGTGGATAAGGAGATGAATCAGAAGATTCCCATCATTTTGGGAAGGACATTCCTCAACAGAGCAAATATGGTCACATATTACGCTGAAGACAGTCTGGTCATGAAGTTCAGAGATAAGTCCATTGAGTTTAAGCTCAACGATATGCTCAAGAAGTCGTACATGACTGAAACTGTGATGCACATTGACATGGTGGATGAACTAGCTAAGGAAGTTCAACTTGAGCATCTAGACATCCACCTCGTGGAGATAACACTGTCAGCATGCACTGGGAGCTTATTTCAGCCACCCCAAGATGTCAAGGAATGCATACAGCTCATGGAGGAGCTAAGAGTAATTGAAACGAGCTTGAACCTTCGCGTGCCCATCTTGTAACACGCACGTGTTGCATTTGAATTGCGAGATCCGGGCGGGGTGGATCATAACCCGCCACACGTAAACCTATCGAGGCTAAATGAGGTATTCTGAACCCCACGTGGGGGTGATAGAAGAGCCCGTATTAGCTGAATGACTGAACTCGAGCCCACACAGGCTAGACGAAACCCCGACATAGGCAAAATTTTCTAAAATAGAAGACCCATGTGGGCAAATCTTCGAGCACGAGTCGACTAGGTGTTTCAGATTTGCGCATCAACTCCTATGCTTGGATCACCCGCCTATGCATGGATCCTGACTAGAGCTCTAAGAAAGCACCTAAGATCTACAAGGGGCGCACAAAGAAATGACGTGCCAAGCACATCCTCCACGGCTCATTTAAGAAAGATGACTAGGTATTACTCTTTCATTCTCGCTTGAGATTGTTTCCAAGGAAGCTCAAGTCGCGATGGTCGGGGCCCTTCACCAGCAAAGGTGTCTCAGCACATGGAGTCATAGAGTTGGACAAGCACTACAAAAAACACGAGATTTTCAACGGGCGGGTCAACAGATCCGTCCGTTGATAGACATTTGCAACGGATTCTAACGGATTTCCTAGATTGATCAATGGTCACAAATACGTTGCAATCCGTTGCAAATTTCCACGAATGAGCAATGAATATAATATGTTGCACTAATCCATTGAACTATAGTTGAAACCCCAAAAAACCGGCCAACGGATGTCCGGTGCACAACGCAACGGATTTCCATTGGAAATGCCAATGGATGCTCGTTAAAATTGTATATTTTGAGGTTTCCGTTGGAATATTTCAACGTGACATTTCAATGGGCATCCCTTGCGAGTTTTAACGGATGTCCGTTGAAAAAACACTATTTAATAACCAAAATCAAGGCTTCTACCATCAAGCCACAACAAAAAATATATTTTAAAAAAAAATATGGTCTTGTTCAAATAGAGACATATATAGATAGAGAGAGTGAATGTACAGAGTAATGATCCCCTAACCGAGTAAGTTACTCAAGAATTCTTAAACTGATTGGAGTAGTTCATTAGTTTTGTGTTGATAAAACCTTTGTGTCAAGAACGCGGAGCAATGTTATGTCCCTGCAAAAAGATGCAAAAACATTAAGTATCAAAGTCAAGAAATTGTTTGCAAACATCTTTACAAGGAGGGTTTCGTAGAAAATTACGAAATTTGGTTATTTCACGGCGAAAATTGTGGCGTTAGAGATATTGTGTAAGAAGCAAAAGAAATCGAAAGAAATGAAGAAGTTTTTTTTATGAAGCATCGACGACTAATCCATATGTGGAAATAGTATCAGATTCTTTTCTTGGAGTTGTTGAACAACCGCATGAAGAGATGTCGAACATCGAGGCTTGCCGAATTTTCAACCTATTGGATTCAGCAAAATAACCTATATATGAGGGTTATCGTGAAGGTAAGTCTCATTTATCTTTGTCATCAATGAGTTTAAAAACAGACTACAATGTTGCTGAAAAATGCATGGATTCATTTTGCAAAACCATGCGTGAATATTTACCGAAAAATAATCAAGCTCCCGAGACATATTACGAAACAAAGAATGTTTTAAAAGATTTAGGAATGCCACATGAGAAAATTGATGTTTGTAGAAAAAGTTGCATGTTGTTTCGGGGAAATGATAAAGACTTGTTGGAATGCAAATTTTACAGTGCAAGCAGATTTCGTCCAAAGAAACCATCTTCACGTAAATATGTACCGTACAAAAAAATGTTCTATATGCTTGTAACAAACAGATTGAAAAGGTTATTTGAATCGAAAAAACTACTGCAGCAATGAGATGACACATAATACTCGACGAGCAAAGGGATAATACAACATCCATCAGATGGTAAGCCTTGGAAAGATTTCAATGAAATATTTCCTGAGTTCGCGTATGAAACGAGAAACACTTGTCTTTACCTTCGCACTGATGGTTTTTTTCCATATGGACAATCTGAGAGTCAATATTCTCTGTGGCTAGTGATTAGTTCTCCTTACAATTTGTCTCCCGATATGTGTTTGAAAAGAGAAATAATGTTTCTGACGTTGCTGATCCCAGGACCAGAACATCCGAAGAAAAGTTTCGATGTCTTTCTGCAGCCATTGATTCATGAATTAAGATATTTTTGGAACGATGGAATTCCTTCTTATGATGTGAGTACGAAGCAAAATTTCACATTGAAAGCGGTCTTGTTGTGGACAAGTAGCGACTTTTCTCCCTATGGAATGTTATCGGGATGGAGCACACATGGGAGATTGGCATGTCCATATTGTATGGAGGATACAGATTCATTTCGACTAGTACATGGTAAGAAACCATGTTGGTTTGATTTTCATACAAGATTCCCGTGGACATGCTTTTAGAAAATATAAAAATAAGTTTTGAAAGAACGTGGTAAAAAAAAGGCAACATGCATGAAAATCGGAACGTAAATCCTTTACGAACGATTAAACATAATGGGAGATTTACAAGAATCGATAGAATGCGGGGGAGTTTGTGGGCATTGAAAACCAAAAGACCAAGGGGAATGGCATAACTACTATAAATATAGTATCTTTTGGGAACTACCATATTGGAAATTACTAAAATTATGTCATAATTTAGATATTATGCATATCGAAAAGAACTTTTTCGATAACATCATCAATATTATTTTGAATGTGACGGAGAAAACTAAGGATATTATATAATCAAGAAAAGATTTGAAGACAATATGTCGAAGACCTGAGTTGGAATTCCGAGATGGAAGGGCACCTATCCCAATATTCAGATTGTTTGGACCAACGAAAACTGCATTATTAAGGCGGTTAAAAGAAGACGTTAAATTTCAGATGGATATGCATCGAACATTATTCGGTGTGTGGATATTGTTCGTTCGAGGCTGATCGGGTTGAAAAGTCACGATTGTCATATTTTCATGTAGCGACTCATTCCAATTACATTTGCTGAACTCTTACCACGAAACTTTCACGTTGTGCTATGTAGAATTAGCATATATTTCAGAGATATATGTTTAAGAAATTTTAAAAAGGATGACTTGGAATTAATGAAAAACATTATTTCTGAAGTATTATGATCATTGAAAAATGTTTTTCCGCCTTTTTTCTACGATGTCATGGAATATTTGCCAATACATTTACCAGATGAGGCAATACTCGGTGGTCAAGTTCAATTCAGACGGATGTATCCTTTCGAAAGGTTTTTCTTTTAACTAAAAAAAAGAAAAAAGAACGCAACAATTGAAGGATCTATTGTTAAACAAAAATTGTTAGAAGAAACCACATATTTCAGCATGTTTTATTTTGAGTCGCATATTTTGACGAAACAAAGATGCTCAGCAGAAGATCACACAAACTATCTATATCAATATAATCCGCAATTTGGCACAATTTCTGAGATGTTAATACCGATTGGACGTATAGGAGGTAAATCTGAAGAATATTGGCTAATTCCAGAGGAGTATAATCACGTCCACACATATATATTACTAAATTTTCAAGAGCTATTACCTTTGAAAGGTACAAAATAATGAAAATTGATCTTGTAAACATAAATATATATTTAAAAATATATGTGTTAACGTACTTTCATTACAAGATATTTGATGAACAATTAATGGGTATATATCCTCATCTAAATGGAGATGAACTCACGAAAAATGAAAGTTTAACATTATGGCTTGTGGTTGAGAGATTACGTTAGTAAATGTATATTCGTACGTTTTGTATATATATAAATAAAATGTTACGTTATAAAGTATTCATTTGTTTTTTATGTTATATAGGTCAAATCTTCTTATGAGAGACATCGTACATGGTTAAAAGATTTGGCTAATGGTCTTGCACAAAATGTTATGTGTTGGCAAATTTTGTTTACTCGTGAATACATATTCCCCACGTACGAACACAGAAAACATAGAACCACATACAATTACGGTGTTTGTCTTAATAGTGAAATAGCGGGTGATAATTTCTACGGCATTTTGCACCATATTCTGCAGGTGGAATATCTCGTTCTCGTTGAATTTAAGGTAATGCTTTTTAAATATAAGTGGTTTGACTCAACCGTAGGACGTGGTACACGCAAAAATCGATAGGGAGGAAGTGACATCAATCCGGTACGGAAATATTGTAAGTATGATCTATTCATCACAATAGATCAAGAAGATCAAGTATGTTACATGCAATATCCAACAACATTGAAACGTCAAAGAGAGAAATGGTGGGTCGTATTAAAGATCAAGCAGTGAGGAGATATAAGTATATATGAAAAAGAAAAGCCGTTGCGAACCGATCACTCGAGCTGATACGATTAATTGATACAGACAATCGGGAGGAGATGCTAGCAAGAAGTGACATAGATGGATAATACATATATGATTATGAAGATGTTGAATCGAAAGATACAGAAGATGAAAACGGTGATAAATTCAATGAACAATTGAAGGAAGACTCACCAATCGAAGAATCTACCGAAGAAGAAATGTAAATTATGTAATTGTAATACATAACTTTTTCTAACTTGTTAAAACTTATTTTTTAAGTTAATAGTCATGTTTCAATGGGCAACCGTTACCAATGGCAATAGAAATCTGTTAACTTAAATTTTAATCGACACATAGAAAATTTTCAAGGTTTATAACATGTCAATGTGCATTCGTTTGGAAATCGAAACGGATTTTCGTTCTGATGCTTCATGTGGCCAACGGATGTCCATTGCGATTATTCAGAATGGTAATGGATGATCATTGGTACGCACACGCCAATGGACACCTGTTGATGGATTGCAACAGATGTCCGTTGAAGTTTTTCTAACGGGTATCCTTGCACGTTGCAATGGATGCCCGTTAAAAAGTGTCATTATGGCTATCCTACGCCTATAACATCGAATTTGGTTCCCAACAGGCAGCCGTTGGCACCTTCAATGGATGCCTGTTGCAAGGGGAGATGTATCATTGTTTCGGCATATGTTGCCTTGAGAACAAGCGTTCGCAACGGACATCCGTTGGAAATTACAATGGATGCCCATTGAAAACCTAATATTCGCGTCAATTTATGTCGTTCGTTGAGGTGACATATATCATCCGTTGAACCGTTCATTTTTTTAACACAATACCAAAACAAAAATCCTTTCAAACAAAAAATCTCTAAAAAACTTAAACACTTAAACACAATACAAAATGGGAGCTCGATGATTCATGGGTTACGATGGTATGTTGGTGGGTTCGGCAGGAGCCCCGCCATCGCCTCCACCGCCACCATATTGGCCTCCTTCACCTATATCGACACCGCCGATATTTGATGAAGAAGTTGATATAGTGGACATAGACGCTCTGATCGATAGTTTCGACGAGCGTCTTTTCGTCCTGATTTTTTATCGTGAACATCCGACGTGATGGTAAGCATTTAATTACATAATTCATATTGTATTTAATTTTTAATATTATCCATGTGAAGGTTTGATGTGGATGATATTCTGAACATACGAAAAACAACATCATCCAAGGATCGGCACAAGATCGACTATCCTATTCCTGGCAGGTGATGCTAGAACTGATACGCCGCTGATGGTGGTGTACATTTATCGTAAGTAATTTTAATATAACATTTAACTTGTAAATTATTATTTACTTATCTATAAACTAATTTATTGCAATTTAATTTTGCAGCATGCATATAGATGGCGGAAGAAGGAATCATCGCGCATCTACACAGCTTGGATGCATGACATGCAAGCCCGGTTGCGCTTGATGATGAACAATGCCAAGCACAACTATTACAAGAAGAATGCCAAACCGACCTGGGCAATAGATGAGGTATTCAACCAACTCGTCCAATATTGGGAGTCTGAGGACTTCAAGGCCATGAGCGAGAAGGCCAAAAAATGTTGGTACAACGAAAAGGTTCCTAGAGATGGTCCGCATTGCCATACTTCAATATCAAAATAATTCCCGAAACAAAAGAAAGAATTGGTAAAATTTATTTTAACTCATTATTTCAATTTTATTGTTGTATGAAATTGTTATCTAATTATATTACTATAATTTTACAGATGTAGAGAATGGGAAAAGAACCGACTCTTGTTGAGCTTGTTGTAGAAACCCATGCCAAGAAGAAGTCCATCGTCGGGGAATAGAGCGACGAACCAGAACACATCAACCCTTGGGAAGAACGGACCGTGAAAGCTGTGATGGAGAAGATCACACAATATTCACAAGCCTACGGTTCAACTCCCGACGATCTCAGCCCTTTACAAAAGGACGAAATTTATTTAGAGGTAAATAATAAGATTATTGTTTGTAATTCCTTACTTAAATAAAATATTTTCTCACGATACTAACTTTAATATGTTTTATTTTGTAGTCTGCTAGAACGTATAAGAGGCATCTATACTGTCTTGGTTCGCTCCAAAAAGATACCGTCGAGCATGCCACGACGATACCCTCGTGGTTCAAGAGAGTTAAACGCAAGAACGGTGTATTGAGCATCTAAAAATCACACTTTGGTCAACGCAAGATGATTTTTAGGTAACGCAATCAGAGTTTCGAGAAACTCGAGCAAAGATGCATCACATGGAGAGAATTATGGAACTACTGACCGGTCGAGCGTATCAACCACCCAGACCGACGGGGAAACAACATCGAGACAAGACTCGATAATCAACTCTGATGCAACTCCTTCACGAGGTATTAGCGATCACGGGGATAAAGACGACGCTACTAACTTAGATGATTTGTAGTTTATGTTTTCAATTTATGTTTTCAATTTGTATAAATTTTTTAATTATTTTCAAAAACAATATTTTTTTTACTTTTTTGTCACGTTTTCAGTGGATGCCCGTTGATATTTTTTAAAATTTCAACGCGTATCCATTGAAAATGAAAAATTCCCGCTTTGGTAACAGATTCTGTTAACATTTTATGCCATATTGCCAATGGGTATCCGTTGAAAACTTAAATTCAGATCATTTTTCTTTTCAACGGGTCGACACCTGATATTCGTTACAAAGCTCCAACAGATATCCGTTAGACATTTGTAACAGCCATTCTTTGACAGCATGTAACGGGCATCCGTTGTCAATTCCTAACGAATGTATCCATTACAAGACCCTTGAAGACTATAAACGGATATGTTCTGTTTAACGCCTGTTACAAATCGCGACGGATGCAGATTTTCAACGACCGATTTCCAACGGCTCAGAATCCGTTGACATCTATTGGGAATGGTTGTTTCCAAAGGAAAAGTAGACATTTCTAACGGATATATCCGTTGGAAATGACCTGTTTTTTTTTTGTAGTGAACGGAGATGGAAAATCATTCATGGAAAACAATCAGAGATTAAAGCCATACTATGCTGATCACGTAGAGGACGGAAGAGACATATCACTTCTTTCGATCCTATACATGCCTAGAGCATAAGGGTCAAGCTAAATATCGTGAACAAGCACTTCTCGGGAGGCAACCCGAGCTTCAGTAGACGTGCATAACACCAAACTATAACGCTAACTAAAGAAAGAAGAATACACCAGGTGTACCTGTTCGCCACTTTCTTTATCCTCTCTCAAATTTTGGCATACGAGTTATTCTCGCAGATTTTGAACACCAGGACTGTGTTGTGTTCAAGTCTGGGGGGTACTCTTTTAGTGATATGTTTGCGACTAGGATTAGACGTAGATTTCTTTTTATAATTTTGGCATTTTAGGTTATTTTTTCTTTTTCTTAGGATTTCTTACAGGATATCTAGTATGTGACTTTGAGCTTTAGCCATTTTTTGTGCGACTTAATCAAATCGGGAACAAAATCCTAGGTTTTCTAAAAAGAACTTTTAGATACTGGCTAGTCTAGTAGTTGTACATCAATCCATGGCTTATAGTTGTATTCCGCCCTCTAGGTTTTAGTCCCAAGTGTCTATGATATGAGCATGGACAACGTCGAGGAACCCGAGCATGTAGAGGATGCCTGATAACACGTAGTGTGTGTTAGTTTTAGGCTAGGCATTTATATCATTTTCGCATAGTTTGCATAGCATGAGTTACAAAACCGACACGAACGTTCTTTATGTACGCCTTTTCGTTGATTTTCAGGTTTTAAGGTGACAAGGCCTAAACAAGCTTTAGAATATCAATTCTTGGATTCAACCACACATACTGGAAGCTACAAACCACTCGAAGCAAATTCAAGCCACGGAACCAAATGAAACACCCGAGCTTCGAGAAAGAGGAGCAAAAGCACGCAATTAACTCAGCCCGCTCGGGCTTGGAGAGGCCCCCACACGGGCTTCCTCGGCAAAAGTTTTAGCCCGACCCGTGCTGAACATTAATCCGCTCGTGCTCCATGCGACTACGAGAACTCGCACGTGCTGTCACACTAGCCCGCACGGGCTGCAGCTCCAGAAAACTTCACACGCCTCGGGTCAGAAGAGAACCCGCTCGGGTTGGATAAACATGATGATCCTGCACGGGGTGGATATCTTAACCCATGTGCGCTGCTTTTCCAGCGAATATTGCACGACTCGGGGAAGCAAGGAGTCCGCTCGGGCTGTTTGATACATGATGAGCCCACGCGGGGTGAGCACATAGCCCGTGCGGGTCCCCTTTTCATGATCAGTCTGTTTTAGGTTTTGAACGAAAATTCAAAAGGAAAAGGGGTGGCTAATGAATTGAGACGGTGGCTAAGGCCAGGAAAGAGACTGAAAAACACAGGAGAAACTCAGGAGAAGCTGGAGAAGAGAGAAACAACAATCCGGACTTCGGTAATAAGATAGGGAAGACCAAGGAATCACATTTCTTATCCTTTATCATGTCTAGGGTTTATTTCTCTTGTTTTATAGTAGAAACCTGATCATCTTGTTTTCATACGTATTTCTTGCACGATTTAGGAGACGTTTTTTTATATATATGTGATGTTTTACGTATGATTCCGTTTCTGTTTTACTTGTTTTCGTGTTTTCATGTTCTTACAGGTCTTTACGCGTATTTGGATCATTGTGGAGCTAAAAGGACATGCATGGAGCTAAGGAGCAACTTCAAGGATCATCACGGGACAAACGGGACGAGATCTAGCAAGGAAAGCCTCCACCCGGTCGGGCACAAGTCATGCACGATCGTGCAAAACCTACGGCCAATTTTGTGCACATTTCCTGCACGACTCGGGCAAGAATACCCGACCAACTGCCTTGTGCCCGAGCGGGCTCACATACCATGCCCGATCGGGCATGTATTCCAGCCACACAACTCGC
>CM071875.1:17288429-17306308 GCA_036759665.1 Gynandropsis gynandra
GAGGAGATAAGCGAGGAGCATTGGAGATCAAGCACCACCACTTCGGTTTTGTTTGGTTTTTATGTTCCTTAGACTTTCTACTATGTTTATGTTTCTTTACAGATGCATGAGCGAGTAGTTTGTTTGTTCTAGGAGAAGGGATTAGCCCTTGGCTATCCCGAGACCGCTTTTGATCTATTTTGAATGCATCTTCCCATTTTAGTTTATCTATTCTTTATCTGAATGCTTCAATTTACTTGTGTTTGCGCTGGCCACGTAGATGCATGTGTTAGGGGTTAGGAGAAGGACCGAAAGGAGAATTCTAGTCCTAGAAGATCAGGTTTAGAACAACCGAGGTTAGGCCACGAAAGTAGGGTAGCAACGGTTGAGGGTGAACGGATGAATCATAGAGCCTATGGGTTTAGTTCAAGGTGTCAGCCACGAAAGTAGGGGCCAGCATGTCTAGATCACGTGTCTATGCCTCGAAAGAGGGTGGATATCATATTAGGATCGTCTGCCTTAGATAGCTTTAATTGGGATTGCATGATAGATAGGTTGATCGTTGGTTTCGGTAGTCTTGTGGTGAAACCGGATTCCTAGGACGTTTGTCTTATCGTTAGAACCCAAGTAGTTTATTTACAATTAGTATTTCATTCCTCATCACCATTCTTTCGTTAGCAAGTTTGATTCGTAGTTCGAGTTTAGGTAGCGTTGCATAGTCTCTGTGGGATCGACACCTAAAATACTACAACACGTGCCGTGCACATTTACTTTCAGTATTTCATTCATCATCCACATTCTTTCGTTAGCAAGTTTGATTCCTAGTTCGAGTTTAGGTAGTGTTGCGTAGTCTCTGTGGGATCGACACCTAAAATACTACACATGTGCCGTGCACTTGCGGGTAGTTTAGGTTATTTAACTTTGAGAACGCATCAAGTTTTTGGCGCCGTTGCCAGGGACTATTGTCAACGCATCTTAGATTCGAACGTAGAGTCTTTCTTGCTTTGTTTTTAGTTTTTATTTTTTTTCTTTTCTTTCGTTCCTTCTACGTAAATTGTTCTTTGTTTGTCCTTTGCAGAGCCTTCAGATCGACAAAAGATGGATAACCAGAATGGCAATGGACAGATGCAATTACAGGCTCCTCCACCACGTCGTCTGAGGGATTACGTGGTGCCCAACATGAACAACGTGCAAACATCCATAAGGATGCCTGCTGTTGCAAGAGAGCAATTCGAGATTAAGCCAACAATGATCAACATGCTTTATCAGAAGGAATTCATGGGTGGAAACCATGAGGATCCTCATCAGCACCTCAGAGACTTCCTCGAGCTTTCAGGTACATTCAAAATTCACGGAGTCTCAGAGGATGCAATCTTGTTACGTCTTTTCCCCTTCCCTATTGGGGGAAGAGCGAAAACTTGGTTGCAATCGCTCCTCGCTGGATCTATCACCACTTGGGATCAGCTCTGCACACTGTTCCTATCACGCTTCTTTCCTCCGAGCAAGACAATTCATATGAGGGGGGAAATCACAACATTCAGATGCAGAGATGGAGAGACTATGTTTGAGGCGTGGGGTAGATTCAAGGATCTTCTACAGTTATGTCCAAACCATGGACTTGAGCAATGGTACGTTGTCCAAACTTTTTATAACGGAATTTCAGATGAGCACCGCATGAGGTTGGATAACGCTGCCAGAGGATCATTCATGGATCTGAGCATCGAGGAGGCATTTGAGCTGATTGATATCCTCGCCATGAACCACACCATGTGGTCAACTCCGAGAGGTATGCCTAATAGCACTTGTCGTTTATATGAGCCTAATCAGAATAGAGCTATGGGTAATGCAGCGAATGCCATGTACTGTGCGAATTGCGGAGATACGGAGCATGTAGCGTATCAATGCACGGTACATGAGGATTACGAACAGATGAACTACGCCCAGCAGCAAGGTAACACTAAATTCGGGAACACCTACAACCCGAATTGGAGGAATCACCCGAACTTGTCGTATTGAACGACTCAACCGGTAAAGTATTCGGGGTTTCCACAAAGGCAGAATAATTCTCAGCAAAACAAGCAAGTTCCGCAAGCTCCTCAACCAAATGGAGTCTCTGAGTACACATGTGAAGATGTTGGAAAACTCCGTAGCACAGCAGGCTGCCTCATCCTCTCGGAATCCCGGACAGCTTCCCGTTAAGCCCGATCTTAACCCGAGAGAGCATGTGAACGCTATAACCTTGCGCAGCGGTAATGTGCTTACGAATCCACCCCCAAAAGAGCACGAGAGAGTTGCTGGAAAATCAGTAGACAAGGGAAAAGGTATTGCGAATGAGGGAGAAGCTGATTCAGAATTGGAAAAACCGTACGTAGCTCCACCGGCGTACAAGCCTCCGATACCGTTCCCGCAGCGATTGGTGAGCAGCAAAAACGAGCTAAGGTATGGACGTTTCGTAGAAATACTTAAGAAACTTCAGATTAACATACCATTTGTAGAAGCTCTCCAACAAATGCCCACGTACGCCAAATTTCTCAAAGAAATTCTGTCCAACAAACGGCGTATCGAAGAGAGTGAGACGGTAGCACTCACTGAGGAATGCAGGAAAAGATTACATCGAACACGAGAAAACACGAGCGAATACAAGCAACGGCCTTACACTACCTATAACTGCACGACCGGCATACAACAAGGGAGAGAGAGCATGGTCGATCACCATGCAATGCACGACCGGGCCAATGAGAAGATGAGGTGCTCGACCGTGCAACATACAGCAGCCCGATCGTGCAGAGCCATTAGCCTGAGCGGGATCATCAAGAGGGCACCAGGCCGACCGTGCAACAACAATAGCCCGACCAATCTACTCAAGCAGCACCACAAGCCTAACCGTGCAACCACAACAACCTGACCGGACTCTCCAAACAGACAACTTCCTTGAAAGTGCAGCACGGCTGGGGCATGCATGAAGCCCAATCGGGCTTGGATCAGCTGAAGCGCATGACCGAGCTCACTCTTGTGCCCGGTGGAGCATACTAAATCTGTGCGCCACCATGAAGAAAAGGAAAGGTTCGGACAGCGGGAAATAACAGGAAAACTCACGAGAAAGAATGGAAAGACTCGGAAAAAGAGGAAAAAGAAGAAAAGGAAAGAAAGAAGAAGAGGAAAGAAGTAGATTGGATTGTGATTCAGGGACGGTAGAGACGAAGAAGACGACAAACAGAAGAGAAATACTAGAGAAAGCAATACGCCGGAAGGCTGGAGAATGGACGACGAAGTCGGAGTGCGGAGGAGCTATTGAAGACGTCGGTAATAGAATAGGGTGGAATCTCGTTCTTTATTCATGTTGAATATGGTTATCCTTTGCGTTTTGTTTTCTAAGTTCATGTCCGAGTAGGTCCATAGCCATAGGTTAGAGAGCTTTGCAGATATGTAACGAAGTCTTGTTCTTAATGCTTGGTGATTCTTAATGCTTCCGTTCTTGAATGCCACTTGAATGAATGATTTTGGTATTTGATCGTTTTGAGGTTGATTGGTTGTTTTTAATGCTTTCATTCTTGTACGCCAGTCGAATGAATGATCATAGAAGTTTAATGAATCTACGCCAGGGGATTAGACTTTGGAACTTAGCCATGATTTAGGATTTAGTCGGTTTAGAATTTATGCCAAGTCGATCGATTGAATCTATGGATTAGGATAGCAGTCTTAATGCCTCTAGTGGGTGAGATTACGCAATCGAAAGATTGGTAGTATGCACGCTAGGTAGTTGACAAGGCTACGCCAGTCAGTTCCTATACTAGAGCTTGAATTCCCTGAACTCATGATAATATCTAAGACCATGATCTTGTTAGAACTTCGTTGCATAATAATGCATCTCTCGAAACCTGTGGTGTTTAGTTCATTGAGTTTAATCCGTTAGTTAGTTAGCTTATCTTTATTTGCATTCCCACCACTTATTGATTTTACACATCTTACTCATTAGTTTACTAGCTTTAGAGTTGCATCAATTCCTTGTGTTCGACCCTGGTACTATATGATTCATATTCTTGCGGAAGTGTTAGTCTAGGTAAATTATTACTTGAGATTAACTACATCAAGTTTTTGGTGCTGTTGCCGGGGAATTGATTACATCTTTAGAGTTAGGATACTTTTGGATTAGAGCATAGTCCTTTCCGGAGTCTTATTTTTTTCATATTTTTGCTTTCTTTTGTTTTGAGTCAAATTCGTTGACTTCTTGGAACTCACAAGATTTTTGTGTTTTGTTTTCTTATCTCGTGCAGCTAACTTGTGCATGAGAGGTACCGGAAGCGCTGATCTAGTTTATGACCCAGATATCGATAGAAAGCTCAGAGAATTAAGAAGACAAACGAGAGCTAGTGCAAGCCAACCGGTCGATAACACACAATTGCATCTAGACTTCCAACACGAGGTAGTAATCGAACCAAAGATTGTAGACAAGAGCAAAGAAGAGTTAATGGCAGAACGTCGAGACTTGAACGTGCCACAAATGCAACCAAACGTGCCACAAATGCAACCAGCGATAACCTATGGATCATACACGGTCCCTAGGCATACACAACTTTTGTAATGCATCACTAGGAGAGATGCTCGTGTGGAATTACAGCCGACGTTCATCCTGATGCTCGGTAACGCAGCGTTCAAAGGGAGACCTGCTGAGGATCCGAACCAGAATCTTACTGACTTTAATATGCTCTGAAGAACTATCAGAACCGAAGACAAAATCTCGGATGAGGACATCATGCTAGCTGCCTTTCAATTCTCAGTGAAGGATAAGGCGCAAGACTGGTTGTATTCCTAACCGGCGAATTCCATACGATAATGAGAACAACTAGAAGGGAAATTCATGCCGAGATTCTTCCCTGAGAGTAAAGCTCAGCTCGCCAAGAATCAAATCAACACGTTTGTTTAAGAGGCAGCTGAGAGTCTATATGATGTGATCCCATTGGAACGACGAAAGGTAGGATGGATAGGCCTTGCTGCAACGAGTTGCACAAGGTGGATGGAAGGATTGGTCACACGAGAGTTGCGGAAAGACTCTCGATTCACCGGCCCATCTTCAAAGGATATTACGCACCAACGAAGAATGAACGAACATTGGATATGACACACCAATGGGTTGTTGGATATAACACACCAACAAAGGATGATTTCACAAAGGAAAATCAAAGATAATTTCAAATTCAAAGTTGTCTAAGGATGAACACCATGGCCGGCCATAATAAGCAAGAAAAGGCCATGCAACACATTAATACATCATTAAATGCTAGTCACCATGCAAGGAAACAATTAATTGTTTTAGAAAATAGCTAAAGACTTAATTAGGACAAGTCGTAAGTTGTGTCGTTGGATTGCGAACTTGTCTTGAAACCCTCGGGTTAATAATTAGGTCGCAGAAAAGTGAATCGCGGCCTCGTTAAAAACCCGTCATTGTTGGAAAACCCCGTGGGATAAAACCAACGAAGGGAAAAGAGTACATGCGGGTCATGTTACCTAATTATTAACCATTGCGAGTTGTGTTTCGCGTGTAGTATGATGTGGATTTTGGAACTTCTTTGTGGTCTCGAGCACTTGTCTTGAACTTGAACGACCGTGAGAAATCACGACGATAGCCTCCGTGAGGTTCCTAGCTTTAGCTCGGGTCACGGGTCCTTCTTGTATGATCAAGGCTTCCTCCTCTCTAGCCCTAGCACGGGTCACGGGACAAACGTCCTTCTTTCGGGTCGCGTACATCATCTGTAACACGGGGCGTGTCCTTGGCAACATAGGTCGTGTCCTCCTTAACATAGGTCACATCCTCCTCAGCATGGGTCACGTCCTCCTCAGCATGGGTCACGTCCTTATCAAGACGGGTCACATCCTTCTTAGCACGGGTCGCGTCCTCTTCAGCACGGGTCGCGTCCTCCTTAGCACGGGTCGTGTCCATGATCATATCATACCCTCCCACTTGAAAAGGATTTGTCCTCAAATCCGTTTGATCCGATCTCACGTAGAAGTGCAAAGACTTATGTATGCGTTCTCCTTTCTGTTTTAACTGTAGTTGATCTGGTTGCACTTCTCTTGGCATCTTAGAAATAAGACTCATCCTGTTGTTAAGCTCGAAAGAATGCTGGTTAGAGAAATCGTCATGTATTACCTTAGGATCTGATTGCCACGGACTACCGGAAAGGGTAGGGCTTGCGTCCATGGGAAGAACTTCACACATGATCTCGTCCTCGTATTCGCAAATAGTGATAGGCACGGCCACTTGGTTGGTCACATTCACTTTGCCATTCTCGTGGAGCCATTGTAGTTTAGAAGACCTCGGGTGCTTTTTGACCTTTAAATCGAGTTCTTCTTTATAATCCTTGGTCGACGAGTCAGATTCTTTTTCCTCGGATTCACTCTCACCATCCTCACGAAATATCATAAATCTTTTGTTTGGACATTCATCCGCATAATGATCTCGTCCGTGACACTTGTAGCACTTCGCATGTCGAGCCCTCGATGTAGTGATCTCGGTTTTTCCTTTGTCTCGTTGAGCCGATGGAACCACTTTGATTGCGTCTTGGGTTGCTGGAGCAGATTTGTCTCTCCATGGATAGCCCAAATTTTCCTCTCGTGGTTGAATGTATTTTCCAGCCCCAAAGTTAGGACGAGAACTCCTTCTTCGCTGGAGTTGTTGATCGATTGGAATCGATTTGTGTAACTCTCGGAGATTGTGAGTCAGAGCATATCGCTTGCGCATTATGGCTTTCATTTCCAGCCACGTTTCTATAGGTTTCGCTCCATATCGTCGCCTAGAAATCACGAGTTGATACCACCAAATCAAGGCGTAGTCGTAGAACTCCATGGCTGCAATCCTAACCTTCTTGGCCTCGGGTAGTGTTGAAAACCGAACACGAGTTCAACCTTCTTCTCCCACTCGAGGTAGGCGTCCGTGTTGGCTTTACCATGGAACGATGGAATTTTCAGCTTGAGACCAGCGAGGTCATCCCTCGGGTCATCTCGTCATTCCCTTGGCTCACGTCGCCTTCGGTGACTACTTCAGGACAAGGATGAACTGCCTCGTTCGTAGTAGTTGTTGTCCTCCATTTTGTTGGTAAGACTTTGCTCCAATCGAGCTGCGAGAGCCTCTATCAACCTCTCATTTACTAGGCTGGTTTCGGTTCCCTTATCTCCCATTTTGTTGATGATTATAATACTGCAAACTCACTCAATCTGCACACTAGTACACCGGAGCAGCGACAAGCAAAAAACAAGAGAAATGTACGAGCAACCAAGACTCGTAACACAAAATATACGTACTCTTTTTTATTTATGTATTTTTTTTGCGTTCAACCCTAGCTATAATCATCACAACCAAAGCCCTAAATTGAACTAACCTTTTCGCTAGAACGAGCTCTGATACCACTTGACTTGATACCACTGTAACAACGCTCTAGACTAAAGGTCTGATGGATAGGCCTTGCTGCAACAAGTTGCACTAGGTGGGTGGAGCAATTGGTCACACGAGAGTTGCGGAAATACTCTCGATTCACCGGCCCGTCTTCGAAGGATATTACGCACCAACGAAGAACGAACAAACGTTGGATATGACACACCAACGGGTTGCTGGATATAACGCACCAACAAAGGATGATTTCACTATGGAAAATCAAAGATAATTTCAAATTCAAGTTGTCTAAGGATGAACACCACGGCCGACCATAATAAGCAAGAAAAGGCCATGCAATACATTAATACATCATTAAATGCTAGCCACCATGCAAGGCAACAATTAATTGTTCTATAAAATAGCTAAAGACTTAATTTGGACAAGACGTAAGTTATGACGTTGGGTTGCGAACATGTCTTGAAACCCTCGGGTTAATAATTAGGTCGCGAAAAGTGAATCGCGACCTCGTTAAAAACCTGTCGTTGAAAAACCACATGAGACAAAACCAACGAAGGGAAAAGAGTACACGCGGGTCACTTTACCTAATTATTAACCGTTTCGAGTTGTGTTTCGCTTGTAGAATGATGTGGATGTTTGAACTTCTTTGTGGACTCAAGCACTTCTCTTGAACTTGAACCACCGTGAGAAATCACGGCGATAGCCTCTTTGAGCTTCCTAGCTTTAGCTCGGGTCACGAGACCTGCTTGTATGATCAAGGCTTCCTCCTCTCTAGCCCTAGCACGGGTCACGGGACCAACGTCCTTCTTTCGGGTCGCGTACATCTTCCGTACTTTCGGTTCAGCTCGGGTCGCCTCTACTGCGGCGCGGGTCGTGTCCTTTGTGACGCAGATCGCATCATCGGTAACACGGGGCGCGTCCTTGGCAACATAGGTCGCGTCCTCCTCAACATAGGTCGCGTCCTCCTTAGCATGGGTCGCGTCCTGCTCAATGTGGGCCGCGTCCTCCTTAGCACGGGTTGCGTCCTCTTCAGCACGGGTCGCGTCCTTCTCAGCGCGGGTCGTGTCTTCCTCATCATGGGTCACGTCCTCTTCATTCGCCACGGCTCGAGTTGCCTCCTCGACGTTGTCCATGATCATATCACTATACGAAGCGTGGGAACAATTCAAAGGCTATCCATGCCTTTGCCCACATCACGACATGGATCAGGGTTATCTCATACATAATTTTCTACAAGGACTCATGGATGACATGAGGATTCTGATCATAGCCGCCGTTGGAGGTTCCTTGAGTAACCTCACATTTCCATAGATCAAGGACCTAATCGATCGTATGGCTGGTGAAGACAGAAATGTCGCTGGAGAATATAATCGCAACGCTCCAGCAAGGGTAGCTCATGTGAACGACATGCATGCTCTATATGCCGGTTTAGCCGAGATGAAGGATCAAGTCGCTGGAATTTACAATGTTCTATCTGAATCACGTCTTTCACAATATTCAGAGCAATTAGAGGATCATGAAGTCTAAGGGTATGAGGAAATAAACTACGTGAGCAACAACCAGCCTTTGGGAAACACGTACAATCCCGGATGGAGAAATCACCCAAATTTCTCCTGCAAGAATTCCGACGACGCATTGAATGCATAACAACTATCGGGAAACTTTCAGCCATGATTAATGCAAAGGAATCAGAATATTCAGCCAAGGACGCAGCCCCAAACCCAGAATTACCAGCCACGTGCGCCTCCTCCTCCGCAACAAGAAGCTAATGTCGATATTACATCTATGCTAGCTCTACTCTTACAAGGACAAAAAGACCTAGACAACGAGTCTAGAGGGATGAGAGCAGAACATGAAGAGGTAAAGAAACAATTTGTGGATATGAAGACGCACCTAAAAGATCTTGGATACTCAAGTTGCACAACTCACTGCGAACTCCTCTCAACCGCTAGGAGTTCTACCGGGGCGACTGAAAGCAAATCCTCGTGAGCAAATCAACGCCATTCACTTAAGGAGTGGTAAGGCATTAGATCAGCCTACTCATTCGACGTTTGAAAAGGGAGAATCATGTAGTACAGTAGCAGAAAAGGGCAGCAACGTCGAAGAGAACAACGAAGAGGAAGAGGAGCCGAAATACGTCAAACCCAACCGAGGCCTCCTCCTTTGTCGTTCCTTCAACGCCAACGCAAAAAGAAAGAGGATGCTCAATTTGAAAATTTTTCTGAGATGTTGAAGAAGATGCACATCACTATTCCATTCCACGAAACGTTGAAGAAGATGCCTTCATACGCCAAGTTCCTCAAAGACGTACTTGCAAACAAGCGAGATGTGGAGACGGAAACCGTCAAGGTGACTAACTCGATGCTGCAACCAAACCTACCAAAGAAGATGCCCGATCCAGGTATATTCATGATCCCTTGCAAAATAGGAGATTATGAAATTAACCATGCACTAATCGATGTCGGAGCAAGCGTGATCCCTTGCAAAATAGGAGATTATGAAATTAACCATGCACTAATCGATGTCGGAGCAAGCGTACGCGTGCTACCATTGTCATTATACGAAAAATTGGATCTTAGGGATAGGATGGATCTTCGACCTACACGAATGGTGCTCACCATGGCTGATAAAAGCGTTAGAATACCCGAGGGCATGATGGAAGACGTGCCTTTGCAAGTTGGGAAGTTCTTCTTCCCGGTCGACTTCGTCGTCTTGGATATGGAGGAGGACAAGAAAATCCCAATCATCCTCGGTAGGCCGTTTTTTTAACACGGCTAAGACGATCATACATTGTGCAGAAGGTAGACTCACATTGAAGTTTGGTGATGAAGAAGTGGAGTTTAATTTGAACGACATGCTCAAATAGCCTTGTATGGTGGACTCGATATTCTACATAGACGTCTTAGAGAAACTAGCCGAGGAAGTTATCGAAGAGCTTAGGAACATGGATTCTCTTGAGATGGCTCTTTTAGAAGCTGGAAAGGGACTTCATAATAACCCTAACGAAGTGAAAAATTACACAAAGATGCTGGAAGAAGGAAAAACGAAAGAGATCCCGAACACCGAGCTAGACGCACTCCGAGCAGATTTCTGTGTGATCCGAGCACAATAGGTCGTAACCCAAGAAAAAGATGGAATTTCGGACAATCCTTATCAAGAAGACTTCTAAACTCACAACCACATAAGCACAGCTCAAATGGACATAGATTCAAGTCAAGAAAACGTCATAAACCAGTGCACAAACCTCCGCGCATTCTAGAAAGATTCCAGCGCGCCTCAAGCAGCTTACAACGCAAGTTCAACCACTTCTGAGATGCCTAATAGAAAAACCAAGCATCCAAAACATGACTGGAGTGTTGACAAAGCCCCAAATGTGGAGTTGAAGCCCTTACCACCAGGGTTGAGGTACGAATTCCTTGGACTCGAATCTACTTATCCCGTAATAGTGAATGATAACTTAGACGAATCCCAAAAAGCACGATTGCTAGAAGCTCTTAGGAAGTATAGGGATTCCACAGGTTATACATTAGAGGATATAAGGGGACTTAGTCCAGCCCGTTTCTTGCATAGGATTCACTTAGAAGATGACTCTAAGACCTCCATTGAACATCAACGTAGATTAAACTCGAACATGATGGAAGTAGTTAAGAAAGAGGTCCTTAAGTTGTTAGATGCCGGAATTATATATCCTATATCGGATAGTACGTGGGTGAGTCCTGTACAGGTAGTTTCGAAGAAAGGAGGTATCACTGGCGTCTCAAACGCGAACAACGAACTGATTCCAACAAGAAAGGTCATGGGATGGCGCATGTGCATTGACTACCGCAAGCTGAACGCTAAGACTCAGAAAGATCACTTCCCTTTACCTTTCATTGATTAAATTCTTGAACGTTTAGCTCTTCACTCCTATTTTTGTTTTCTTGATGGTTATTTAGGTTTCTTCCAGATACCAATCCATCCAAATGATCAAGAAAAGATGACGTTCACATGCCCCTTCGGTACATTCGCCTATCGTTGGATGCCTTTTGGTTTGTGTAATGCACCTGCTACTTTTTAGTGGTGCATGACCTCTATCTTCTCCGATGTAAATGGTGAAATTATGGAAGTGTTCATGGACGATTTCTTGGTTCATGGACCTTCCTTTGATGTTTGTCTAACCAATCTGTGTATAGTGTTAGACAGGTGCGTAGAAGCGAATCTTGTGTTGAATTGGGAGAAGTGTCATTTTATGGTTCCCGAAGGCATTTTGTTGGGGCATAAGATATCAGCAAGGGGAATAGAGGTAGATAAGGCAAAAATAGAGGTTATTGAGAAGCTGCCACCTCCTAGGAACGTTAAGGCCATCCGTAGTTTTCTAGGTCATGTGGAGTTCTATAGACGGTTCATCAAGGATTTCTCGAAGGTATCTAAACCCCTCACTAATCTATTAGTCAAAGATGTACCATTTGAGTTTACAGCTAAATGTCGAGCTGAATTTGAAAAGTTGAAGAAGGCGTTGGTTTCTCCACCCATCATACAACCGCCGAATTGGGAGCTTCCGTTTGAGCTCATGTGCGATGCGAGCGATTATGCGGTTGGGGCAGTGCTGGGATAGCGAAAGGATCGGATACGCCATTTATTATGCAAGTCGAACATTAGATAACGCCCAATGCAACTACTCCACAACCGAGAAGGAGTTACTTGCAATCATCTTTGCGTTTGAAAAGTTCCGCTCATACCTAGTTGGCTCCAAGGTAATAGTTTACACAGATCATGATGTCTTACGTTACCTACTCACAGAGAAAGACGCAAAGCCAAGGCTCATTAGATGGATCTTACTGCTGCAAGAATTCGATCTTGAAATAAGGGATGGGAAAGGAACCGAGAATGGGGTAGCTGATCACTCCATGGTATGCTGACTTTGTGAATTACTTAGCATGTCAAGTACTACCGGAAAGGCTAAATTACAATGCGAGAAAGAAGTTTTTCCATGATGTCAAGATGTACTATTGGGATGAGTCGTATCTTTTCAAGAGAGGCACAGTCAGAATCTTTAGGCGCTGCATCCCCGAAGAAGAAGCTCCACATATACTGTCACGTTGCCAATCTTTAAGCTATGGAGGACACATTGCTGCAGCTAAGACAGCTGCAAACGTGTTGCAAGCAGGCTTCTATTGGCCTACACTCTTCAAGGACGCCCACAACTATGTCACATCATGCGACAATTGCCAAAGGACGGGTAATATTTCTAGACGCCATGAGATGCCTCAGCAATTTATTCTAGAGGTTGAGCCATTCGATGTATGGGGAATAGACTTCATGGGCCCTTTCCACTCTTCGTGCGGGAACCTTTACATACTAGTCGCGGTGGACTACGTAACGAAGTGGGTAGAAGCTTTGGCAAGTCCAACCAACGACTCCAAACTAGTAATCAAGATGTTTAAACGTGTCATATTCCCACATTTTGGAGTTCAGAGGGTTGTGATCAGTGATGGAGGTAAGCATTTCGTGAACCGCATCATAGAAAGGCTGTTGAAGAAGTACGGTGTTCGACTTAGAATAGCAACTCCATATCACCCTCAAACCAGCGGCCAAGTTGAAGTTTCTAATCGAGAGATCAAGTCGATTTTGGAGAAGACGGTCTCTAAGTCTAGGAAGGATTGGGCACTTAAACTCAACGATGCATTATGGACTTATTGTACAACATTCAAAACGCTAATTGGAATGACTCTGTTTCAGCTAGTGTACGGTAAGGCATGCCATCTACCGGTCGAGTTAGAATATCGAGCGTATTGAGCAATCAAAGCACTCACTTACGATTATAAGTCAACTACTGAGAAACAGATTCTACAGCTCCATCACCTAGAGGAGATGTGCCTCCATTCATATGAGAACGCCAAGATCTACAAGGAGCGCACGAAGAGATGGCACGCATCAGGTGCACACGTTCCTATCTATCGTATTTTCCCCGAGTTTTTGCATGTTAGTCCTTCTCTTAGATTTTGAACACCGGGACGGTGTTCCGTTCAAGTCTGGGGGTGTATTCTTCGAACGTTATGACTGTGATTAGGATTTAGATGTTGAGTTCTTCGTTTATTTTTGGTTTTACGTGGTTTTGTTAGGATTAGACAGACAGATATCTAGTACGAAAAATTTCGAACTGTAGTTACCTTGTGCAACTTTGTCGAATTGAGAACAAAAGTCTAGGTTTGCTGAAACATACCTTTAGATTCGATTAGTTAGTGTTTGTGCATGAATCCATAGCCTAATGTTATATTCCTCCCCTTAGGCTTCTATCCCAAAAGCTTATATCTCCGAGCATACCTTTTATTCTATATTTTGTTTCAATCATTATATTTCCACGCACTTACACTCCGCTGTCAATAGACTAAGTTCTTTAATTTTTTCAGCTCTACATTGACATGAGTGCATCAACATTGATGGTTCGGGTCTAAGTGGTGGGTCGAGGCGGTTTTTCTACGTCCTAAGGCTTAGAGTCGATGCGTATTCACAATAGTTAATCAAAAGAAAAAAAATTCAGCAATGACGCAACCTCTTCACTCCGCTAAGGTTACAAGACCTTATGAGTGTGCCAATTGGCAACCTGGGTCTAAGTAGAAGGCTATCCTCTTCAACTCCAATGTCCTAGAAACCAAGTGCGAATATAAAACAAATGTGTGGAAACAAAAAATAAGAAAAAGAGAATCGAAAAAAGAAAGAAAAAGAAAAAGAATAATAAGTGTCTTAAAAAGGGTATCGAACTGTTTGTGCATTAGAATAGGTATGGAGATCGCTTGGATGTTGTATAGGGGTTAGTGAAATGAACTCATGATATGTGTAGGATTGCACGGTTAATGACTTTTGGTAGATAGGGGTCTAAATTTGATGCGCATATATCTATGTTCGTGTGACGTGTTGTTGCGTAGAGTGGCTGACTTTTCGAGTTGATTGTGCTAGTGTCCGGTTGTTGTCTAACTCCTGTCTTACTTAGTTCTAGTCTTGCTCGAGGACGAGCAAAGGTTCAAGTCTGACGGAGTTTGATAACGTCTATTTTATCATAGTATTTTAGTTGATTTTCGTAGTTAGTTTACCAAGCATTAAGCATCATTTAGTCCTCTTTCATCCCTTTTTCGTGTATTTGCAGGAAAAGATTACATCAAACACGAGCAAACACGAGCAAATACGAGCAATGGCCTTACACTACCTACAATTGCATGATCGAGATCGGGCATACAAAAAGGGAGAGAGAGCACGGTCGATCACCATGCAATGCATGACCGGGCATATGAGAAGATGAGGTGCCCGACCGTGCAGCACACAGCAGCCCGACTGTGTAGAGCCATTAGCCCGAGCGGGCTCATCAAGAGGGCACCAGCCCGACCGTGCAACCACAACAGCCCGACCGATCTACCCAAGCAGCACCACAAGCCTGACCATGCAACCACAACAGCCCGACCAGGCTCTCAAAACAGACAACTTCCCCGAAAGTGCAGCACGGCTCAGACATGCATGAAGCTTGACCGGGCTTGGATCAGTTGAAGCGCCAGACCGAGCTCACTCTTGTGCTCGGTCGGGCTACTAAACCTGTGCACCGCCATGAAGAAAATGAAAGGTTCGGACCATGGGAAATAACAGGAAAACTCACGGGAAAGAATGGAAAGACTCGGCAAAAGAGGAAAAAAAGAAAAGGAACGAAAAAAGAAGAGGAAAAAAGTAGATTGTATGAAAGGTATGATTCGTCTTATTGAATTCTCAAAACCAAGTACAATATGTATATGTAGATACAAGAAGTAGAAAAGTAGAAAACCCTAGTAGTATGAGAAATTACATAACTACCCCTACTGCTTATATGCCCCCTCAAGATGGAGCACCATCAGTGATTCCAATCTTGTGACATAGTGACACGAACGGTTTACGAGATAGGGGTTTGGTGAGCAAATCCGCAAGCTGATCAGCCGAGCTAACATGAGATACTCGGAGGAGGCCGCCTTGGACTTGTTTCCGAACAAAGTGATAATCCAAGGCAAGATGCTTCATGCGAGAATGGAAGACGGGATTTGCACTCAGATATGTGGCACCAATGTTGTCATAGTATATTACCGGGGGTTCAGACATAGGCATTCCAAGTTCCGTCAAGAGAGACATGATCCAGCGAAGTTCGGCGGCGGTATCCGCTATAGAGCGATATTCCGCTTCTGTGGATGAGCGGGCTGTGAACTTCTGTTTCCTCGAGGACCATGAAATTGGATGGCTACCGAGGTAGACAATGTATGCCCCGGTGGAGATATATTCATCATGATCCCCTGCCCAATCTGCATCATTGAAGGCATGGAGAGATGAGGTATTACCCGTGGAGAAGAAGATGCCCCGATCCCTTGTACCAACCAAATACCGTAGTACCCGTTTGAGAGCTTGAAGATGTTCCGTCGTCGGTGCATGCATGTATTGGGATAGACGGTTGATAACAAAACTGATGTCCGGTCGCGTAAGCGTGAGGTATTGGAGGCTGCCCACAATTGTCTGATAGGCCGTGGGATCGTCCAATTTTTCACTCGTTGTCAAGGAGAGACGCAAGTTCAGAGCCATCGGTAATGTAACGGATTTGGCATCTGAAAATTTTGCTTTGTCAAGGATATCATTGATGTATTTGCGTTGAGTGAGGCGCAAACCCGAGGCAGTCCGTGTGGCTTCAATTCCAAGAAAATAAGAGAGATCACCCAAGTCTTTGATGGAGAAGCGACGGCCCAGGGCGGTGGTGAAGCATTGGACAGCCGTGGGATTGCTTCCTGTGACCACAAGATCATCCACATAGACAAGAACATATATGGTTACCTCAGTGTTGCGGAGAATGAACAATGATGCATCCGCGAGAGAGTTGACAAAGCCTTGGCCAAGTAGGAACTCTCGTAGTTCTGAATACCACGCCCGGGGAGCTTGTTTTAGACCGTAGAGGGCTTTGTGAAGTTTGCAAATGTGGTGCGGACGATCGGGATCAACAAAGCCTTGAGGTTGGGTCATATACACCTCATCCGTGAGAATGCCTTGGAGAAAGGCATTGTTGACATCGAGTTGACGAAGAATCCATCCATTTGAGATCGAGAGGCTCAAAATCAATCAGATGGTGGCTGGTTTGACAACAGGACTGAATGTTTCAGTGAAGTCTACCCCGGGTCGTTGAGTAGAACCCTTGGCCACAAGTCGAGCCTTGTAGCGTTCCACAGAACCATCAGGCTGACGTTTGATGCGAAAGATCCACTTGCAACCAACAATGTTCTAGGCTTGGTCCGCCGGCACGAGATCCAGGTTCCATTGCAGACAAGTGCATCAAATTCCTCGCTCATTGCCTTTCTCCACCGCGGATCCTTAAGAGCTTGAGGGACCGTCGTCGGTTCAAGGTGTGCCTGCTCGGGTGGAAAAGGAGTGCCCGCTCGGGTAATTGTTGCAAACGCACCCCCGTAGCGTTGCCCGACTCGGGCTGAACAGGTACACGCTCGGGCATGGTGCACGCTCGGGCAATTAACTTGGGACAATTTTGCTTTAGATCTTGTTTGCATGGGGTGAATGTTGCCACGAACAGCGAGATCATGCTCCACAATAGCCGGAACATCCAAAGGTGAGCTAGCTGCAACAGAGACCATGTCCGGGGACGCACGCGATGTGAGCATGTCCGGTGAAGGATCCGTTGGAGGAGGAGCCGGAGAAGATGGTGTTGAGGGCAGCCGAGGACCCGTAGGGACAATAGAGACCGGTGGTAACCATGGGTTGGATGGTGGAGTTTCGACCGGGGAAGTTGAGCCCAAAAAGTGGGAGTATTTTGAGTAGTGGGAGTAGTTTGAGTAGGGAAAAATTGTTTCGTGAAATTCAACATGACGGGAGGTATAAACCCTAGATTGCGTGGGATCAAAACATAGGTAGGCACTTTGAGTGGTGGAGTACCCTTGAAACACACACGGTTTGGAGCGGGGTGAGAGTTTGTGGGTGGAGTATGGCCGAAGCCATGGATAGCATAGGCAGCCAAACGTCCGAAGTTTAAGGTAATTCGGGGAAGAACCTAGAAGTTTAGTGTATGGGCTGACATATGAGAGAATGGGGGTGGGTAAGCGGTTAATGAGATAGACTGCAGTGTGGAAAGCATACGTGCAAAAGGACGTGGGAAGTGAAGCGTGGGATAGGAGGGATAGACCGGTTTAACCAATATGACGGTGACGACGTTCAGATATGCCATTGTGTTCGGGAGTATGAGGTGGGGTGGTACGATGGGAAATGCCATGTGTGGTGAGGAAAGACGCTAGTGCAATGTACTCTCCACCATTATCGGTATAGAGAGTACGGATGAGGGTTTGGAATTGGTTTTCAACAAGGGTTTTAAACGAGATGAAAATCTCCCGAACTTGAGATTTTTGTTTGAGAGAGCATAGCCATGTATAGCGAGTGTAATGATCAACGAAGATGACATAATACTTGAAACCACCAACCGAGATGATTGGAGATGTCCAAACATCGGAGAAGATGATTTCAAGAGGATGGGATGTTG
>CM071875.1:17306408-17319152 GCA_036759665.1 Gynandropsis gynandra
CGAGATCGATGGTTCGGGTCTAAGCGGTGGGTTGAGGCGCTATTCTACGTCCTAAGGGTTAGATTGATGCGTATACGTCATTAAAAAAAGAAAAATGAAAAAAAAAATAAGCTTCAATGACGCATCTCTTCACTCCGCTAAGGTTAAGAGACCTTATGAGTGTGCCATAGGCAGCCTGGGTCTAAGTAGAAAGCCAACCTCTTCGACTTCGACGTCCTAGGAACTAAGAGTTGAACCATAGAAAAGAAGAAAGAAAGAGAATAAAAAAAAGAATAAGAACGAGAATGTGAATTCAATGATATCTCAAGCTTAGGAGAGTTGGTATGGAGAGCGCTTGGACGTTGTTTAGGAACATGGACTAGCTAGGGTCATTGGTAGAATTGCATAGTTTAAGACTTTCGGTCGATAGAAGTCTGAACTTGGTACGCTTAGGCTTGCATTCATGTGACGCGTTGTTTTGCATAATGGCTAATCCTTTGATAAGTTTGTGTTAGTATCCATTGTTGTTTAATTCTTCTATGACTCGACTCTAGGTTTGCTCGAGGACGAGCAAAAGGTTAAGTCTGGGGGAGTTTGATAACACGTAATCCGTTGTAGTTTTTATATCATTCTTAGGTCTAGTTTAGAGTAGATTATTGAGATTTCATTCATTTATCGTGTTTATTCGAGGACTTCATCTACATTTCGTGTTTTGTGTAGGAAACGAAGACATGAGGAGAAACACGAGTGAATATGGCAATCTAACCCCGAAAATGAAGTTGAGTAACAAGGTTCGACTTGTGCAAGGCCATGGACTGAAAGTGAACACTCAAACACCAAGCGAAGGGAGCGAAACAACATTTCAAGAGTGCCCGCTCGGGTGGCATTGAATGCACGATCGGGCTATTTGCTGCCAATTACCCCCGTAGCTTTACACGACTCGGGCACACAAGGTACACGACCAGGGAGGTGTGCCCGCTCGGGTGCAATTAGGATGCCCGCTCGGGCTCATTAATGTCAAGAAAACCCCGTAGGTTTGCACGACTCAGGCTGATGATCTACACGATCGGACATGGTGCCCGCTCGGGCTCAAATGTGTGCAACACGGTCGGGCAAAGGGCTTGCACGAGCGGGTACACGCTGTGCCCGCTCGGGTCCTTGGATCTCAACAAACTTTCCTAAGATCTAGAACGGCAAAAAAAAAGGAAAATCAGATCTGAAGGAGAGCATTCGAACCAGATTAGATGAGAGCAGATAGAGAGACATTAGAGCAAGAGGAAGAAGGAAGAAAAGACGGATCTACGGATCGGGAGCAAGGAGAATCTACCGAAGACATCGGTTCATGAATAGGGAGTCATCTCTTTCCATATCTATGTCGAATCTAGACTTCTCTTGTGTTTCCTTTTCTGTATCTATGTCTGAGTAGATCCTTTGCCATGGGTTAGAGAGATTTGCTATGTTGTAACGAAGTCTTACGCTTAATGAATGGTGGACTTAATGCTTTCATTACCTGCACGCCACTTGAATGAATGAAATTGGTATCTATCATGTTTTCAGAGTTCATGGTTGTTCTTAATGCTTTCTCTACCTGTACGCCACTTGATTGAATGTTCTTAGAAGCCTAATAAACCAACGCCAGGGCATTAGACTTCAGAACTTAGCCATGATTTAGGGTTTAGCCGGTTTAGAATCTACGCCAGGTCAATCGGTTGAATCTAAGGATTAGGATAGCGGTCATAATGCGTCTATGCATGTAAGATACGCAATGGATACATTGGTATATGCATGCTAGATAGTGGACAAGTCTACGCCAGTCAGTTCCTATAGGAGAGCTTGAATTCCCTAAATCCATGATAGTACCTAGACCAATTATCCTTTTAGAACTTCGTTACTTCATTATGCAAACTCTCGATACCCATGGTGCTTAACTATAATTTGATCTCATCGATTTAGTCTAGTCTAGCTCAATCACAATCCCAACTTTAGTCATCTCACACGTCTATTCAATTAGTTTAATAGCTCATTAGTCGCATTAACTCCTTGTGTTCGACCCTAGTTACTACACGATCCGTATTCTTGCGGAAGCGTTAGTCTAGGTTTTATAACTTGATATAACGCACATCAAGAGGCGATGATCGGCATGTACGGCGTCAGCTCCGTAATCATGTCCGACCTCACTGGCCATCCGTGCTCTGGGTCGTGTGCGTCTGATCGACGTTTCTTTGAGCTTTGGGAAGATCTAGAGGCCATCTACAAAACAATCGAAAGATAAATCCGCTCGTTGCTCGGGTGTTCCTTTGGGTTCTGGAGCTCTGAGTAGATATGTCGTCAATTCTTGTGGTTTTAGCAGGGAATCCTTCATATTGAGCTCATTTAGGCCTCGTCGCCTAAAAACCTGAAAACCAACAAAACGGGTGTGTAAAGCTCGAAATCGTATCGGATAAGTATGACTCGATGTAAGATACATGCGAAAATGGTGTAAAAACCTATCCTAATATTGATACACTTTCAGTGTTATCAGTTCCCTTTGATTTACTTTCTCATGGGTAACCGTTATGGACCTAGGATTAAGACTGAAAACTCGATTAGGCCAAATTTGCTCTCAACATGCTAGTTAATCGGTTAGGTTCGCTTTAGCGGTATTTCTAGGAGAAGGGGAATTCTCGTGTTTTTCATACCCCATGTGTTCCACGTTTACGTTTGCTTAGGGACAAGCAAACATTCAAGTCTGGGGGATTTTGATCATCTCGTTTTCATATGTATTTCTTGCACGATTTAGGAGACGTTTTTGATATATATGTGATGTTTTACGTATGATTCCGTTTCCGTTTTACTTGTTTTCGTGTTTTCATGATCTTACAGGTTTTTACACGTATTTGGATCATTTTGGAGCTAAAGGGCATGCACGGAGTTAAGGAGCAACGTCGAGGATCATCACGGGACAAACGGGACGAGATTTAGCATGGAAAGCCTCCACCCGGTCGGGCACAACTCATGCACGATCGGGCAAAACCTACGGCCAATTTTGTGCACAATTCATGCACGACTCGGGCATGAATATTCCCGACCAGCTGCCTTGTACCCGAGCGGGTGCTTGCCATGCCCGATCGGGCGCCCCTTGCAGCCACACGACCTGCACGTTATGTCCTAGCCGCACCCGAGTGGGCACATTGTGTGCCCGAGCGGGCCGCGACCCGAGCAATCAGCAAAATTAAGTTAAATTAGCTTAAAACAAAAGGGAACTCGTGGGGGCAATTAAGGCAACAATTCGACCAACTTAGGAGGCATAAAAGAGGCCAGAAGACGTCATTAGAAGCAGCTTACATTGGAGATTAATTCAGTTCGTGATTGAGGAGATTCTTGCGAGGAGATAAGCGAGGAGCATTGTAGATCGAGCACCACCACTTCGGTTTTGTTTGGTTTTCATGTTCCTTAGACTTTCTACTTTGTTTATGTTTCTTTACAGACGCATGAGCGAGTAGTTTGTTTGTTCTAGGAGAAGGGATTAGCCCTTGGCTATCCCGGAACCACTTTTGATCTATTTTGAATGCATCTTCCCGTTTTAGTTTATTTATTCTCTATCTGAGTGCTTGAATTTACTTGTGTTTTCAATGGCCACGTAGATGCATGTGTTAGAGGTTAGGAGAAGGACCGAAAGGAGAATTCTAATCCTAGAAGATCAGGTTTAGAACAACCGAGGTTAAGCCACGAAAGTAGGGTAGCAATGGTTGAGGGTGAACGGATGAATCATAGAGCCTATGGGTTTAGTTCAAGGTGTCTGCCATGAAAGTAGAGGACAGTCATATTAGGATCGTCTGCCTTAGATAGCTTTAACTGGGATTGCATGATAGATTGATTGATCGTTGGTTTCGGTAGTCTTGTGGTGAAACAGGATTCCTAGGACGTTTGTCTTATCGTTAGAAACCAAGTAGTTTATTTACTTTCAGTATTTCATTCTTCATCCATATTCGTTCGTTAGCAAGTTTGATTCCTAGTTCGAGTTTAGATAGTGTTGCGTAGTCTCTGTGGGATCGACACCTAAAATACTACACACGTGTCGTGCACTTGCGGGTAGTTTAGGTTATTTTATTTAACTTTGAGAACGCATCAGACATGCAGCCCGAGCGGGCTACACACCCTACCTGCGTGGGCTGCTACAAACACTTTGCCTAATCTTTCCTATTTCTTTGACTGTTTTGCAGATGGCTCCAAAATTGTTTAAGAGCTCAAAGAAAAGACGAGCCGATTATGATTCGGAGGAGGGATGGCCCGTACAGTCGGACGCCATCACGGAGCTAACTCCATATATGCCCATCACCATGTCCCACCAGCAGTACAACTACCGGTCACAAGTCCAAATTCAACAAGCTGCTGCCGCGCATTCAGTTGTCCCGCTTCTTATCCACGGAAGCCATGTGTGCTCTCCACATCGAAGAGCACATCAACAACATGTTTAACACAATGGAGTGGAGGGGATTGCGGGCGGCAAGGAAATACACGTACCGCAACCTCACTGCGGAGTTCTTTGCATCTTACAACGCCTTCTTCCCCGAGTCAGGAGACCCGGACAAAGTGTTTATAGAGTTTCGTCTGCTGGGATTGAACTACCGGCTCCACGCAGCGCAGTTCGCTTTTCTGCTTGACGTTTTGTATAGCGCAAATGCCAAACTGTCGGGATTTGATAAGCGGCAACAAGCAGAGTTCTGGAGCCGGATGGCGTATGGGAACTACTCTAGTACGAAGTCTAAGGCCAGCCACATACGACATCCCGCCATCAGGTACTTCCACTATTTCCTATCTCGTCCATATTTGGCAAAGGAGCACATAGTGGAGTCAACCACACGGAGCTGGGGTACCTGAAGCATGCGGTCCACTTAGACGTTGATGGTGACGATTGAGAGATGGGCGATGTCGACTTGGCATCAATGATTATGCGGCACTTCTATAACATCGCAACCGAGAAGGGCAGCACGGATACGAAGATCCATTGTGGCGGAGTGGTCACAATGATAGCTCGGAGGCTTGGGATCAACCTTGGTATCCTGACGGAGGACAAGATCGATGAGGTGCCTGAGCTCAACCTCTAGAACCTCAGAAACCGACGAGCCATAGCCAACAATCCATGGAGGATCATCTAGAGTTACCACGATGAGCGTGGTCAAACCTTATAGGATGACCTCGACCAAATTCAGATGCCTTTACTAGACGAGGAGGGCATGCGCTTTATGATCGATCCTGCCAGAGGCCACCTTAGTCTACAACCGAACGAGGCAGATCCAGCACCAGCAGCTGCACCAGGACCAGGGATATCCCGACAGCGCAATCGGCGCACTCCTCCTCCACCTCATGCCTGCCCTGACTACCGTGGACAGCGCTCTAACTTCCCTTCTATGGAAGGTGTTTCTAATGTTCTCAGGGACATCACGGAGGAGATCCAGTATCAGTCGTTCATGGCGGACAAAGGATACGACCTCGAGGCAGCGAGGTATGCAGAGCAGCAGCAATTCCATGAGCAGTCCATTCAGCACACATACTACATCTAGGAGTCCGTTCGTCAATTCCAGCAGCTGAGTATATAGCACTTCTCGAAGCCATACGTGCCAATACCACAGGACTACCACACGGGGGAGATTCCCTACCATCCACACCTCCCATACGAGCTTCAATCGTTTTATTTCCACCTAGGGAAGGGACCTCCACACAGCCAGCAGACCCTCATGCCACCTCCGGCGGGGAGGAAGAGGACTAGTCCATCTATCTTTCCTTTTTCTTTTCTTCTTCCTTTTTTTTTTGCTTTATCGAACTTATTTTTTCCTTTTTTTTTGTAATTATGTACACTCTATCAGACATTGTGATGTATTACTTTCTTCTCTATTTTGGGTTGCATGACTCTTATCATAGGCTCTTCACGATAATACCCGCAATAGAGTAGACGTGTATACCATCCAGCTGTATCACCAACTCGAGAAATCAAAATACACCAGGTGTACCCGTTCTCATTTTTTCATCTTCTCTCGAGTTTTGGCATGCGAGTCCCTCTCATGGATTTTGAACATGGCACTGTGTTCCGTTCAAGTCTGGGGGGCACTCTTTGAGTGATATGATTTCTTTTAGTGATATGATTGCGATTAAGAATAGGATTAAATGTTTATTTTTTATCTTTTCCAATTCTTAGGATTTTTACCGGATACCTAGTATGATTCTACGAACTTTAGTCATCTTTGCGCAACTTTGTCAAATCGGGAACAAAAACCTAAGTTTTCTGAAAGGACTAATAGATACCGACTAGTCTAGTAGTTGTGCATGAATCATTGGCTCATTGTTGTATTCCGTCTGCTAGGCTTCAGTCCCAAGTGTTTATATCACCCTGTATATCTTATGAGGATATCACAAAGAAAGCAAGCCTCGAATGGATGGACGGAACGGATGAGTCGAACGGGAAAGACAATCACGTAGACGCACGGGATGCTGACGAGGACGTGCAGGATGCTGACGAGGATGCGTGTGAAGCATACGAGGACGCAGATATGCGGACCATTGACGAGACTTGCGGACTAATGGTCGCTTCCGATATTCGCGGGCCGGCTTACTCGAAGATGAGACTTTGTATGAAAACACCTAAATGGAGGCCTTCCCGAAGTCCAAATTCGATGAAACAAAGACCATTGGAACCAGCAATCAAAGAGCTTTTAGATGAGTACCAGATCAGTACCGGAACGCCACTTTTCCGGCGACATTCCAGCGACATTTCCGACAAAACCTCTAGTGCACATTTAGAGCCAAATTCCGAGGTTTCAAGCATGTCGAAGGGGTCTTGGACTAAAATCTAAGGCCAGGTGACTACAAGAGAAGATTCAAGACATCTTAGAAGACCAAGAAATTGAACAGCAACATCATTTGAAGGGTTTAAAGCCTCACAAGCCCATGGACCACATAGAGACCCATCAAGAGGAAGTGTATTGGATTTGTGTCATTCAAATTCAAATTGGAATTCAAATTGTACCAAGAACACCTATAATTTAGGGCTTATTTCGTGCATTGTTAGTAGGAATAAAATCTAGGAAGATTAGTGGGCAATAAGAGTCTTAGACTTTTGAATAGGAGTGTAATGTGGGAAATTTGTTTTGGCCTTCTTTCTTTTTAAGGAGGCACGCTTGAATACTAAAAACAAGTCATTTCCGAACCAACTACAGACCAAAAAAGCTTAGCTCATTGTTCTTGAGATTGAGAGATTCATCTCACACAAACCGTTCAAGTTTGGCACTTGCTCGATTTGACTTATCAAGTAACAAACCACGGTTGCTTGTGGCATCTTCTATCATCCTAAGAGTTCTAGAAGTGAATATGCTCAAGGGTTTTGGACGGTCTCACTGAGATTTGGGCCAACGTTCTTCAGCATATATCCGTCTACGGGTTCAAAGGCATCCATCCGCACAACCGAGTGAAACGCACGACCCAGTCGTGCATCAGTTGGTATCACAGCCGCGTTCTCACGGTTGTATCTATCCAATTTTTATTCATTTTATTCCTAAAATATTTGTTTGTTCTCTCTCTTGTAGGTTCAGCCAAGGAGTCATTTAGGGCTTAGAGTTAAAAAAAAGAAACGGCCAAAGAGCCTAAGAAAAACAAAGAAACGACCAAAGAGTCTAAGAAAAACAAAGAAAACAGCCAAAGAGCCTAAGAAAATAAAAAAGAAAGAAAACTAAAAGCAGAAACAAAGAGCCCAAAGGGCCACTCCTTAGAGGCTGAACCAAGGAGACACCATCCTAAGTTCATCATCAAAGAGCGACTAGATACATGAGAAACACACCACTCGCGGCAAAGCACTTGGACCCGGACGACGAACACGTTTTGAAAACGTGAACTCGAAGATAGGGAGTCCTAAGAGACATGAGATCAGTCCACCAACGGATCCCAAAGGAACCTAGTAGACCTCACAATCATCAGGGACTAAGCTTGATAAGAAGGTTGAGTGATTATCTTCGCTTGAATTCGTTTGTGCGTAGGTTATTTCTCAATTTCTTTTGCGTGAGTACTAACTTTTTTTTGTCACATTTCCTTTGATTCATCATGTCAACCGAGAGTGAAGGATCAGTGAATAGAGCACCGGAGCCTCAAGTGACACGAGACGAGTTTCAAGCTTTCCAAGAACAAATCGCAAATCTCACGCGTCTCCTCACGGTTCAACAACAACCACCACAGCTCGAAAGGGGAGAACCAGCTCATCCAAGAACCACAAACTAGAGCTGACCTAGGAGAGGACAAAGATCACAATGCAAACTTGCATTTTGGCCGATACGGCGGGAGAGGTGCTAACGGACCCTCCAATGACGAAGATGACCTACCCTTCATGGCAAGACGAAGGCAAGAGGGAAGAGCACCATACCCTTCATGGCAAGACGAAGGCAAGAGGGAAGAGCACCACATAGAGACTTCCATGACCATGAAAACGATGGTGTAAGAGTGGACATTCCCATGTTTACCGGGGGTAGCGATCCGGAGGCATACTTGGAGTGGGAAAGATGCATGGAGATGGTGTTTGATCTCCACGAGTACATCGAGAAACGAAAGATCAAACTAGCCACTGTTAAATTTAATGACTACTGATGTGCGGAAATTCAAGCTAAAATATTTCCTAGAACACTCTTTTTCGTGTGTGCTCTTTGAAAAATCTCCATTGTTGGTGTGTAATATCCAACAAACAAAGTGTGTTCTTCTTTGGTGTGTCATATCCAATGAAGACAATCCTCGGTATATCGAGAGTCTTTTGCAACTCTCGTGTGATCCATCATTCCACACACCTTGTGTAGGGGAGTCACTTGGCTCAGCTACAGCAAGGATTATCCCATTACTACCTTCGTTCTAGAGTGTCTATTCAGCGAGGAACTCATCTAGTGGTATCAGAGCTCACTCTAGAAAAGGTTTGTTCATCTTCTCGGCTGAATTGTTGTTCATTGGCCGATAGTGAGTTGTTTGAGCCGCAAGTATTGGCAGCTCGTTTGTTAATTTGTGCTACGTGTATTGGCTGCACATTGTGCTACGTGTACTGCTTGTTGGCTGCTCGCCTGTAATACGTGTGTAGGCTGTCCGTTTTGGTGTTGTGTGTGTGTTCGTCATCTGCAATGGAAGAAAATGGAGCAGAGTCCAGCCAAGTGAACAAGCTTTTAATCGAAGCTCTTGCGGCTCGTTTGGAGCGAACTCTCAACACTAAAATGGAAGAGTTTAGGCAGGACATTCAGTAAGAAATTCAAGGCCAACAAAGAGTGAATCCTAATCTTAATCCACGAGAATGGATTCAGCAAGAAGAAGATAGTAATTATTATGAATGAGGCAGTTCATCCTCTTCGTGGAGTAGCCAAATACTACGCCGAGGGGTGCGAGAAAACAGGGACAATCCATGAAACGACCTTGCTGGTCATAAGCTCAAGATCCCTCCGTTCAATGGCAAGGCTGATCCGGATGTGTATTTGGAATGGGAGAAGAAAATCGAATTCGTATTTGGTTACCAGCACTACGCCGAGATCAAGAAGGTTAGGATTGCTGCAACTGAGTTCTACGATTATGCTTTGAGTTGGTGGGATCAGTTAGTAACTTCTAGGCGATGTAATAGAGAGGAATCGATAGAAATGTGGCTGGAAATGAAAGCCATAATGCGTCAACGGTTTGTTCCGAGCCATTATGACTGAGAGCTACATAGGAAGTTAAGAAAACTCACTCAAAGGAATCGAACCGTAAAAGAGTACTATAAAGAGGAGTTGCTGATGTTGAGGGCTGATATTTCGGAGGATAGGGAATCTCTCATGTCTTGGTTCTTCGGAGGATTGAATCTGGAAATTCAGGAAAGTTTGGAGATGTAGCGCTATGTTGAGATAGAAGAGATACTACATACAACGATCCTAATGGAGCTACAACTCAAACGGAAAAGAAGTGCTCGTTCTAACTTTGGGGCTGGAAAATTCAGTCATCAACAGGAGGAAAAGCCGAGTTATTATAGAAGTGACAAGGCTGTCCCAACAGCCAAAGACGAGGTAAAAGTGGTTCCCATGGCTCAAAGAGACAAAGGAAAAGCTGAGGCCACTACATCGAGAGCTTGGGACGTGAAGTTCTTTAAGTGTCAAGGAAGGGGTCATTATGCGAATGAATGTACAAACAATAGAGTTATGATTATTCATGAGGATGGAAAGTTCGAATCCGAGGACGAAGAATCTGAATCTTCGACCGAGGAGTACGAAGAAAAACTGGTTAAAGGGAATTTGTTGGTAGCAAGGTCTTTGAGTGTGAAAACTAAATCCAAAGACCAAGAACAACGAGAGAACTTGTTCCATACCAGCTGCCTTGTTCAAGGGGGAAGGTGTATAGCTTGATTATAGACGGAGGAAGTTGCACTAATGTCGCAAGTGCTACCATGGTCCGAAACCTCGGTTTAAAGGTCAAGAAGCATCCGAGGCCTTATAAACTCCAGTGGCTCAATGAGAGAACTTGTTCCATACCCGTTGCCTTGTTCAAGGGAAGGTGTATAGCTTGATTATAGACGGAGGAAGTTGCACTAATGTCGCAAGTGCTACCATGGTCCGAAACCTCGGTTTAAAGGTCAAGAAGCATCCCAGGCCTTATAAACTCCAATGGCTCAATGAGAACGGAAAAATGAACATGACCAACCAAGTGACCGTGCCTATCACCATCGGCAAATACCAGGAGGAGATCTTGTGTGACGTTCTTCTATGGAAGCAAGCCATATCCTTCTCGGTAGATCGTGGAAAATCAATCGTAAGGTAATACATGACGGTTTTACTAACAAGCATTTGTTTGAGTTTAATGGGAGAAAAACTTTCCTTATTCCTTTGACGCCAAGAGAAGTGCAACAAGATCAAAGCGTCTCAAACAGAAAGAAGAACGCGTACTAAAGTCCTCGAACTTCTATGCTGAATCAGGTGAGATCAAGAAATCTCTTCACTCTAGTCAATCGGTTTTATTATTCGTGTTTAAGGAAGCTCTTTCATGCTTGACTAACCTTGCACTAGTGCTGCCGAGTGAGATCACTTCTTTATTGCAGACTTATGAAGATGTTTTCCCCAAAGACAACCCTACGGGATTACCTCCTATACGCGGCATCGAACATCAAATAGACTTCACCCCAGAGCCGCACTTCCAAATTGGCCAGCTTATTGTACCAACCCGGTGGAGACTAAGGAGTTGCAAAGGCAAATGGAGGAATTCATGGAAAAAGGACACATTCGAGAGAGCATGAACCCATGCGTCGTTCCTGTTTTACTCATGCCAAAGAAGGATGGCAGTTGGCGTGTGTGCGTTGATTGTCGAGCAATCACAATATCACGGTGAAGTATTGACAACCCATTCCTAGATTAGATGATATACTTGATGAATTGCATAGGTCTAGGATATTTTCTATAATTGATCTTAAGAGCGGGTATCACCAAATTAGAATGAAAGAGGGTGACAAATGGAAAACGGAATTTAAAACTAAGTACGGTTTATATGAATGGTTAGTGATGCCTTTCGTGTTGACAAATGCAACTAGCACTTTCATGTGTCTAATGAACCACGTTCTTAGAGAATTTATAGGTCGATTTGTTGTGGTCTACTTTGATGATATATTGGTCTATTGTAAAATCTTAGAAGAACACATTGATCACTTAGAATCGGTTCTAAAGGTAATAGAAAGGAAAAGCTCTATGCTAATCTTAAGAAGTGTACCTTTTAAAGGATAACGTTGTGTTTCTAGGTTTTGTTGTAAGTGCAGATGGAGTCAAAGTGGACGAAGAGAAGGTTAAAGCCATTCGGGAATGGCTGAGCCCAAAGACCGTCGGGGACGTCCGAAGCTGTAAACGGTATGATTTCGTCTTATTCATCATTAAACAGTACAACGTATATATATATATAGATACAAGGAGTAGAAAACCCTAATAAAGCATGAAATGACTGAAATGCCCCTTCTTCTTATATGCCCCCTCAAGATGGAGCACCATCGGTGAGTCCAATCTTGCTACAAAGTGACACGAACGGTTGGCGAGAGAGGGGTTTTGTGAGCAAATCCGCAAGTTGATCAGCCGAGCTAATATGAGATACGCGTAGGAGGCCGCCTTGGACTTGTTGTCGAACAAAATGATAATCCAAGGCAACATGCTTCATACGAGAATGGAAGACGGGATTGGCACTCAGATATGTGGCACCAACATTGTCACAGTATATGACCGGTGACTCAGAGATAGGCATGCCAAGTTCCGTCAAGAGAGACATGATCCAGCGAAGTTCAGCGGCAGTATCCGCTATGGAGCGATATTCCGCTTCGGTGGATGAGCGAGCCGTGAACTTCTGCTTCCTTGAGGACCATGAAATGGGATGGCTGCCTAGGTAGACAATATATGCCCCAGTAGAAAGATATTCATCACGATCCCCTGCCCAATCTGCGTCACTGAAGGCATGAAGAGACGAAGTGTTACCCGTGGAGAGGAAGATGCCACGGTCCCGTGTACCAACCAAATACCGAAGTACCCGTTTGAGAGCTTGAAGATGTTCCGTTGTTGGTGCATGCATGTATTGAGATAGACGGTTGACAACAAAAATAATGTCAGGTCGTGTAAGCGTGAGGTATTGGAGGCTACCCACCAGAGTTCGATACATCGCGGGATTGTCTAATTTATCACCCATTGTTAAGGATAGGCGTGAGTTCGGGGCCATAGGCGTTGTAACTGATTTGGCATCTGAAAATTTGGCTTTGTTAAGAATATCATTGACATATTTGCT
>CM071875.1:17319477-17333384 GCA_036759665.1 Gynandropsis gynandra
TGCAATCAACAACATTGGAGGCTTGGTCCGCCGGAACTAGATCCCAAGTGCCATTGCGGACAAGTGCATCAAATTCCTTGCTCATGGCCTTTCTCCACCGCGGATCCTTAAGAGCTTGAGGGACTGTTGTCGGCTCGACGGTAGGAGGGAGTGCCCAATCGGGTGGAGCGGAAGAGCCCGATCGGGTAAGTGTTGTTAAATCATCCCCGTAACATTGCACGACTCGGGTGGAAGGGTTACTCGCTCGGGCATGATGCACGATCGGGCAATGTACCTGGTGCCCGGTCGGGCGAGTAGCCTGAGACAATTTTGCTTTAGATCTCGTTTGCATGGGGTGAATGGCGCACGCGATGTGAGCATGTCCGGTGAAGGATCCGTTGGAGGAGGCGCCGGAGAAGACGGTGTTAAGAGCAGCCGAGGACCCGTAGGGACAATAGATACCGGTGATGCCATGGGTTGAATGGTGGAGTTTCAACCGAGGAAGTTGAGCCGAAAAAGTGAGAGTAGTTTGAGTAAGGGAATATTGTTTCGTGAAACTCAACATGACGAGAGGTATAAACCCTAGATTGAGCGGGATCAAGACACAGGTAGGCACTTTGGGTGGTGGAGTATCCTAGAAACACACACGGTTTGGAACGAGGAGAGAGTTTGTGAGGGGAATATGGTCGAAGCCATGGATAGCATAGGCAACCAAACGTTCTAAGTTTAATATAGTTCGGGAGATTACCTAGAAGTTTAGTGTATGGGCTGTCATATGAGAGAATGGGGGTGGGTAAGCGGTTAATGAGATAGACCGCGGTGGGAAAGGTAAGCGGCTAAAAAGATAGAGCAGCGACGCACGTAGCTGATCTCTTCTTCAAGGAGGTGGTGCGTCTACATGGGATTCCGAGATCAATCGTTTCTGATCGGGAGAGACTCCTATCCAATGTCTAGAGCAATGCACGATAACCTACATATTGAACGCATTATCACACGATATTTTTACTCTTAGACAGGTTAATCAATTCATAGATGATTACTCATGCCTATCTATTAAATTAGGTCTAGCCTAATCTGATATCTCCATATGAACTAATCAAACAAACAATCAATTTACTTGATCCTTCATAAATTGAAAAAGTAAAGCATGCAATAGGCCATAGAGTTAAGAAAACGATACTATAATTTAAGTTCGTAAGAATCACATACAAAGTACTCTAATCTAAAACGGGATCAAACCTATAGATCTACATCATTGAACTAAATTACAAATAAAAATGGGAAAAGAAAAGGGCTAGGAATGCTCAGTCTTTGGAATTATTCTTTGGGCATGATCCTAAAGTGTTTCTCACTTTTTGGTTACTTTAAATTTTTTTCTCGTCCAAATCCATCCTCTCCCATCCTCCTTTTCCTAAAAAAACATCGCCTTTTATTAGAGAACCATCCCTTATTCTTTAAAAATTCAAATTTTAAATTTTTAAAGGGATTTGGTACAACGTTCGGTGGAGTAGACCTTAACTCGGGCTGAGCGGTAGGTTGTTCTACACTTCTCTCATGGAAATAGGAACCGTTTTGACTAATTCAGATGGATTGCTCGGTCAAGAAATCAACCGCTTGGGTCAAGCGTTTCCTCTGGAAAAAATTTACACCTCTCGATAGATGAACGCTCGGTCAAGTAGCCATTTACTCAGGTTGAGCGAATCTACTTAATGATTTTTAGGTTTTGCAACAAACGAGTGAATGACCGTTCTATCTAAGAGAATTTGAGAATGAACTTTAGTACGCTCGACCGAACACATATAGCGCTCAAGTTAAACAAAATTGAGGAAGCATTTTCCATGTTCCCCTTAAGTGTGCTCCTTAGTCTTTATTACCCACATGATCACAAAATGATCCAAAAAAGGCGTCGAGAGTAAAATAAGTGTGAGCAGCTCGCAAGGCCTAAGGTGAGTTAGCTGCAACAGAGACCATGTCCGGGGGCGCCCGCGATGTGAGCATGTCCGGTGAAGGATCCGTTGGAGGAGGCGGTGGAGAAGACGGTGTTAAGAGCAGCCGAGGACCCGTAGGGACAATAGATACCGGTGGTGCCCATGGGTTGAATGGTGGAGTTTCAACCGAGGAAGTTGAGCCGAAAAAGTGAGAGTAGTTTGAGTAAGGGAATATTGTTTCGTGAAACTCAACATGACGAGAGGTATAAACCCTAGATTGAGCGGGATCAAGACACAGGTAGGCACTTTGGGTGGTGGAGTATCCTAGAAACACACACGGTTTAGAACGAGGGGAGAGTTTGTGAGGGGAATATGGTCGAAGCCATGGATAGCATAGGCAACCAAACGTTCTAAGTTTAAGATAGTTCGGGAGATTACCTAGAAGTTTAGTGTATGGGCTGTCACATGAGAGAATGGGGGTGGGTAAGCGGTTAAAGAGATAGACCGCGGTGGGAAAAGCATATGTCCAAAAAGACTGGGGAAGGGAGGCGTGTGATAGAAGGGATAGACCTGTTTCAACAATGTGACGGTGACGACGTTCGGAGATGCCATTGTGTTCGGGAGTATGAGGTGGGGTGGTACGATGGGAAAAATGCCTTGTGTGGTGAGGTATGACGCGAGGGCAATGTACTCTCCACCATTGTCGGTATAGAGAGTACGGATGGGGTGTTGGAATTGTTTTTCCACTAGGGTTCGAAACGAGATGAAAATTTCCCGAACTTGGGATTTGTGTTTGAGAGGGTAGAGCCATGTGTAGCGTGTGTAATGGTCAACGAAGATGACATAGTACTTGAAACCATCAACTGAGATGAGTGGAGATGTCCAAACATCGGAGAAGATGATTTCAAGGGGATGAGATGTTGTAACAGTGGATTCATGGAATGGCAATTTATGGCTTTTATTGGTTGAACAAGAGTTGCAAAACAATTACGAACAAGACTGAGACAATGGTAAGGAATTCTTAGAAACAACATGTTTAAAAATTGAAATTGAAGGATGACCTAAGCGAGAGTGCCACTCGGACAAAGTGGTCTTGACACTATGAAGAGCCACAATTGGAGGTTTGGAAGCAACGGGATTCGGCCACTCATAGACACCATCGCTAGACTTCCCGTGAAGTAGACGCTCCCCCGTTTTTAGATCCTTCACCTGAAAATGATCATCAAAAAATTCCACAGAAACTCCATTAGTCCGACATAATTGTTGAATGGAGATAAGATTCTTGTTCGTCGTGGGCACACATAACACGTGATCAAGATGCAGATCTGAATCATGTGATAAGCTAGGGATAGAGAAAGAACCAATGTGGGTGATGGGCACTCTTGTTCGTCGTGGGCACACATAACACGTGATCAAGATGCAGATCTGAATCATGTGATAAGCTAGGGATAGAGAAAGAACCAATGTGGGTGATGGGCACCGAGGAGCCATCACCGATTACCACTTCTTCACCACCCTTGTATGGAGAATGGAGCGACAAATTGTGTAGACCCGACGTAATATGATGAGAGGCTCCGCTGTCAAGGAGCCATTGATGACGAGCACTGTGGCCATGAACGCCACACAATTGGCAGCGCCCTTGATACCCCGAAGATTGCCGGTTATCTTGTTTGCTCCAATTAGAGGTATCGTGCCTTCGCCAATTAGAGGTATCTTGCCTTCGCCAATTAGAGGACTCAGGCTGTCGATTGTAGTGTCGCGGACGAGTGTTGGTGGCTAGGGCAGTGACCGGCGGCGTGAATTGCAGCGGCATGGATTGGAGGAGTTTGGCTTCATGACTAAGGAGTTTTTCATGAAGCTCCTCAATCGGAATAATGTTGTCTCGGGCATTCACCGCATCAATGATTGGTTTGTAGTCGTCCGGGAGTCCATCAAGGATGTTTTGGAGTAAATCCTCGGCATCAAGTGGCTTGCCTAGGAGCGCTAATTCATCCGCTTTGTTGATGATAGTCCTCATGTATTCGTCAATGGTTTGTGTTCCCTTCGAACTTCGTTTGAGTTGTTCCTTGAGTTGAAGGATATGCCCCCTTGATGCCTTGCCATATGTTCGAGCAAGGAGGAGCCACGCCTCGCGTACTGAGGACACACGAGCGACCATGGGTTGGAGGGGAGGAGAGATCGCTCCAAGAATGGATGAGAACAAGAGCCGATCTTGTTGTTTGAATGGTGCAAATGCCGGATTTGGGGTGACAATGCCCTCGACGAGGAGGGTAGCATCGGGGATGACGGAATCGGATTGGATAAAACAATCCAACCTATGGCCTTCGAGTAGAGAACGGATTTGAATGCTCCAAATCAAGTAATTGGATGAGGTAAGCTTGGTTACATTCGACATGTTAACCGTGAGAACCGTACCATTGGGTTCATAGGGATTGAACGCCGGAGTAGCGTCAGCAGCGGATGAGTGTGACATGGTGAGACAAGGAGCATTGGTAATGTGCCCGATCGGGTAGTTAATGAGTGCCCAGTCGGGTAGGGCAAAACGTGAGACGATCGGGTAGTTAATGAGTGCCCGGTCGGGTACGGCTGAACTTGAGACGTTGGCAGCAGAAAGACGTTTGGCAACAGCCGAACGTGGGATGTGATCCCACTGGTTTGTGCGACGGCTGAAAGGATGAGCGGAGGACGAACGAGCGGTTTGGCTGTAACGTTGAGCGCACGGTTTGAAGATGTCGTGCGTGAGACGTCGGGTGAGCAGACGAGCGGACGAGTGGCTGATCGTGAGGTTACGTGCACTGGCTGGGGCTCGAGAGAGCGACTGGGCTGTAGGCGGACGAGCGGCTGAGCGTCTGGTCTGTAGGTGGACGAGCGGCTGAGCGTCAGCGGCTGACAGATGCAACGCCGGAAAGTGCAGCTGGAGGCTATTGGCGGTGGAAGAAGAAAAGAAGAGTGGCGGCGCCGGATAAAAAAAATTTAGGGTTTGGCCGGTTGAAATTTTGACGTATGTCTTTAGGGCTCTGATACCATGTAAACGGTATGATTTCGTCTTATTCATCATTAAACAGTACAACGTATATATATAGATACAAGGAGTAGAAAACCCTAATAAAGCATGAAATGACTGAAATGCCCCTTCTTCTTATAGAAGCTTCCATGGACTCGCGGGGTTCTATCGTCGATTCCTAAAGGACTTTAGCACTTTGGCAGCCCCTCTCACCGAAGTTATCAAGAAAAATGTCAGATTCAAGTGGGGAGAAGCACAAGAAGAAGCAGTCCAAAAAAAAGAGAAGCTTACTCATGCCCCTCTATTAATTTTACCGGATTTTCTTAAGACATTTAAAATCGAATGTGATCCATCCGTTGTAGGAATTGGTGCTGTTTTGATGCAGAAAAATAAACCAATTGCTTATTTCAGCGAGATTGGAGGCACAACCCTCAACAATGCCACATACGATAAGGAGTTTTATGCGCTTGTGAGAGCGGTGCAAACGTGGCAGCATTCCCTATGGCCAAAGGAGTTCGTTATACATACCGGCCACAAATCGGTCAAGTACTTAAAGGGCAGAATAAATCAGCAAGAGACATGCAATGTGGGTCAAATTCATTGAGAAGTTTCCTTACGTCATCAAGTACAAGCAAGGTAAGGGAAATGTCGTACCGGACGCCCTATCCCGAAGGTATGCTCTACTAACTACTTTAGATGTTAAGTTGCTAGTATTTGAACAACTTAAAGAGATAAATGCATATGATTTGGAGTTTGGAGAAGTGTACAAAACGTGTGAAAAGTTTGCATCAGGTCATTACTTTAGGTAAGATGAATTTATGTTTTATGATAACTGTTTCTGCGTGCCTAACTGCTCTATGCTAGAATTGTTTGTTAGAGAAGCTCATGGGGTGGTCTTATGGGTCATTTTGGAATTGCAAAGACGCTTAAGGTATTATATGATCACTTCTATTGGCCGCATATGAAGAGGGACGTTGAACGAATTTGCAAAAGGTGCGTCACATGCAAACAAGCTAAGTCTAAAGTTCAACCTCACGATTTGTATACCCCTCTACCTATCCCGACTCACACTTGGAATGACATATCTATGGATTTTGTGATTGGTTTTCCTAGAACTAAGAATGGAAATGATTTAATCTTTGTGGTTGTTAATACATTTTCTAAGATGTCACATTTCATAGCATGCCACAAAACGGATGATGCATTGCACGTAGCGAATATGTTCTTTAAGGAAGTAGTCATGTTGCATGGGATGCCTAGGACGATAGTTTGGGATAGAGATACGAAGTTCCTGAGTCATTTTTGGAAAACTCTATAGTCTAAGCTAAAAACTAAGTTATTGTTTTCCACGACATGTCATCCGCAAACTGATGGTCAAACCAAACTGATGGTCAAACTGAGGTAGTTAATCAAACCTTAGGAACTCTTTTGCGTGCATTAGTTAAAAAGAACTTGAGAACGTGGGAAGAATGTTTACCGCATGTTGAATTTGCATATAAATATGATGTACATTCTGCTTCTAAGAATTCTCCGTTTGAAATTGTTTATGGGTTCAACTCCACTTCACCTTTGGATCTCATGTCGTTACTTTTAAGTGAACAAGTTAGTTTGGATGGAAAAAGGAAAGCTAAAATGGTACAGCAGATCCACGAGAAGGCTAGGAAGAACATAGAGGAGAAAACAAAACTCTATGCAAAGCAGGCAAACAAGGGACGGAGGCAAATGATTTTCGAGCTCGATGACCAAGTGTTGATTCATTTGCGAAAGGAGCGATTTTCGCACGAGAGAAAATCAAAGTTGATACCCCAGATCGATGGACCTTTCACAATGACCAAGAGAATCAGCAACAACGCTTATCAACTCGACTTGCAGGGTAAGTATAATGTGAGTTCCAGTTTTAATGTTACTGATTTGGTTCCTTTTGTCGCAGATCAAACAGATTTGAGGACAAATCCTTTTCAAGAGAGAGGGGATGATATGAGCATGGACAGTGACGAGGAACCCGAGCATGAAGAGGACGCCTTAACATTACAAGAAGGTCTCGTGACACATGCTAAGGCTACAAAATAGGACGTTGTACCCGTGACCCATGCTAAGGCGAGAGAAGAGGATGTCGGTCCCGCGACCCATGCTAAAGTGAGAGAAGAGGACGGCGGTCCTCCGACCCGTGCTAAGGCGAGAGAAGAGGACACCAGTCTCGTGACTCGTGCTAAGGCTAGAGAAGAGGACGCCTTGACAATACATGCAGGTCCCGTGTCCCATGCTAAGGCTAGGACGCTCAAGGAAGTTATTGTAGGACTACTTGCAGTCGTGCGGGTTCATGACGAGTGCACATTCCACGAGAAAGCTCCAACCTCCAAGTCGTACTACACACCAAAGATCATCTTGCAAAGATCAACGATTAGGGCAAGTGTTTCGTGTGTGCTCTTTTCCCACCGTTGGTTTTGTCCCACATGATTTTCCAACAGCGGGTTATTAACGAGGCCACGAATCACTTCCGTCCTCCTAATTGTTGACCCGAGACTTCATACGTCGATCGAATCGAGACACATTACCGTTACGTTTATTTTATTTTAAATTTCTGTCCATTTAATTCACTAGTCTTCCATGGCTTGCATACATGCTAAACATTTATTACGGCATTTAAGTCTTGCATGGCTTCCTTCTCTTCTTATGCCCCCCCCCCCCCCCCCCCCCCCACAACACAAGAAAACAATCTTCCACTTTAAATTTCAAACTTTTCTCTTTGAGAAATCTCGATTGTTGGTGTGTAATATCCAACCAACAAAGTTCATTGGTGTGTCAGTCATATCCAACGAAGACGATTTTCGGTATATTGAGAGCCTTTCGCAACTCTCGTGCGACCCATCATTCCACATGCCTAGTGTAGGGGAGTCATTTGGCTCAGCTGCAGCAAGGATTATTGATGAGCGGAAATCAGAGGTTTTAATTTCCTAGACCACTCTACCGTAAGTATACGGTTCGTGTAGTACCAGGGTCAAACTCTAGGGACTGAGTGCAGCATTAGAACTAAGAATTCACGAGAAGAAGATCAATCAATATAAGATTATGAAACAGGAAAGTAAAGATAATAAAGGATGACGAATCTAGACTCAACAAGATAGAGTACCATGGGCTTCGGGAATACCGGAACATGCAATGGATGTTTCTATGGATCATGAAATCAGCTTATATCAATCGATTGGGAACCAAAATCTAATCCTCTACCTAGGGAATCAACGTCACTCATCTTTCGATGTAGCGCGGAACATCTAGATGCATGAAGAACGATAGGGAATTCGACCTCTAATGCTGGAAATCACTCTTCCAAGCCCAAATCCTCTACCTAGCAAATCAACGTCACTCATCTTCCGATGTAGCGCGGAACGTCTAGATGCATGAAGAACAATAGGGAATTCGACCTCTAATGTCAGATTGGAACTCAACCTCTATAAACGGAAATGACTCTTTCGAGCCTAAACCTTCTATCTAAGATATAAACGTACTCACCTTCCGATGCACTAAATCTATAACCTAGATGCATGACGAACAATGGGAGTTCTACCTCGATTATTACCGTTCCTAAATAGACTAACCGATCGGTCAAATTCTCATTAATCTAATTCATTCGAAGGTTGATTCCCGAGACTCAAGTCTGACTCTTACAAGCCTAGACGAATCTCTAATCTCATTCAAACATGTCTAATCTCACTCGAACGGATCTAGTCTCATTCAAACATGAAATCAACAAAGTAAGAACGCATTACGCACATATCTATAACCTATCGAACCATACGATTGAACAAAATCAAAATCAAGCATTAACGAATCAAACTATCCTTTACAATGGCATCCCTAACCCATGGCAACGAGAACTACTCAGAAATCATAGAGAAACAAATACAAATGCAGTAAGGTATTCATCTTCCTTATCCTCCGAGCGTGACCTCCGATGAATCCTTTGGTTCCCCGAAGTCTCCTTCTTCGGTCGTGCTCTCTCTCTTCTCCTTTGGCCTGGTTCGTGTCCTTGCTCTCTTCCTTTTCCCCGTCTCATCGTGGCTTCCCCCTTTGGTTCCCCTTGAATTCAGCCCATTCAAAATTCAAAAGAGGTTGTTGAAAAAAGGGGGCCCGCTCCTTACACAACCCGAGCGGGCTCTTTTTCTTCAGCCAAAACCGTGTGTGCTGATCAGTTCCCCGACCCGTGCAAACTTTGCTGGAGTTTGGCAGCCCGAGCAGGGCCTCTTCCAAGCCCACCCGAGTGGGCTATGCTATCTTGCGGTTTTCGCTCCACTCGCTCGACGCTAGGGTATTCCTTTTGATTATGTGGTCGTGCACGTATTGTATATTATCACTTGGTCACGTTTTCGGGTAGATTTGCCGTATTCACTCCTGTTTGCTTCACATGTCTTAGTTTCCTACACAAAACACAAAAACATAGAAGAAGTCCTCGAATATACTCAATTAGTCGGTAAAGTCCAAGAAATCTAATCAAAACTAAACCTAGGAATCATGAAAATACTATGACGGATTACATGTTATCAATTATCATGTTACTAATTTCGTTCTAGAGTGTCGATTCAACAAGGAACTCATCAGTCTATATCTATGTGAATATCGTTCAGTCTTTGCTAGGTCGGACATCTTTTAGATTTTCTTTTTGTTCTTATGATTCCACGCGCTTACACTCTACTATAGACGAGATAAGCTTCTAGCTATTTCTGCCTTACATTGAAATGAGTGCATTGATCTCAATGGTTCGAGTCTAAGTGGTGGATTGAGGAGCTTTTCTACGTCCTAAGGGTTAGAGTTGATATGTGACCCTATGGTTCGAGTCTAAACAGTTCTTCAATAATGTAACATCTTCATCCCTCTAAGGTTACAAGACCTTATGAGTCTGCTAATTGGCAACTTGGGTCTAAGTAGAAAGTTGTCTTCTCCGACTCCGATGTCTTAGAAACCGAGCGCGGAATGTTCTATGCTAAAAAACAAAAGAAAAAAAATTAAATTAAATAAATAAATTTGTCTTTAAGGAAGGTGTCTCACGTATGCATCGCTAAATTGGTATAGAGATTGCTTGGATTTAGGGGGTAATGAAATGAACTTTGGTGATGTGTTTGATTGCAGGGCTCATGGCTTTCGGTCGATAAAAGTCTGAACTAGGTTTGCCTAGGTTTATGTTCGTGTGACGCATTGTTTTGCATGATGGCTGATTTTTCAAAGTACTTGTGCTAGTATTCGGCTGTTGTTTGACTCTTCCTATGCTTAGCTCTAGTTTTGTTTGATGAAAAACAATGGTTCAATTCTGGGGGAGTTTGATAACACGTAGTGTAGGTTAGTTTTAGGCTACACATTTAGATCATTTCTGTATAGTTTGCATAGCATGAATTACAAAACCGGCATGAATTAGTTATGTATCAATTATTTTTGTTTTCATGTTTTAAGGCGACAAGGCCTAATCGAGCTTAATGGTGTTAATTTCTGGAGTCAATTGTGCATACATGGAGCTACAAACACTCAGAGCAGATTCAGGCCAAAGAACCGCATGGAATACCCAAACATCGAGCAAAAGGAGCAAAAACACAAAGTTAATCCAATCCGCTCGTGCTTCTAGAAGGCCTTGTTCGGGTAGTACCCATCAGATGTTTTAGCCCGACTCGGGGTGCCTTTTACCATGTTCGTGTTGCGTGCAAACCAACAGCTCGAGCGGGTCCTACACTTGAACCCAAGAGGGTTACATCCACAAAAAATTCTGCCCGCCTCAGAGAGCTTCCAAACACACACGGGGTGCCTCAAAGACAAAGAGCCCGAGCGGGTCTTCCACTTGAGCCTGCACGGGTTGTGTGTCGTAACAGAATCCTTAGAAGCGTTCAAACGAAGGAAAAGAATGGAAAATGACGCCCCAATTAAGTTTGGACGGCACATAACCTTAGAGGTATGAAAAAACACACTGAGGAGGGTCAAGAGAAGTGGAGAATGAAGGAGACCACATCGGAACATCGGTGACGAGATAGGAAAGTCCAAGGCATCGTATTCTTTACTTTTTATCATATCTAGTGTTGTTCTCTCTTGATTTATATCAGAATCTATGATTGAGTAGGTCTCTAGCTATAGGTTAGGGACACCCGTTTTGTAAGGGATGCTTATGGTTATGCATTAATTCTTAAATCTTTCAAATTTTCTTGTATTTCAGTTCTACGATCAAGGCGATGAATGTTCTATACTTGTGTTGTCTGCTTAGTAATTTAGGATTTCATATTTAACTGGGAGGTTAGATTATGAATTTGAAACCATTGATTGTTGATTGAGTTCGATTGATGAGAATCTGACTGGTCGGTTAATCGACTCATGATTTAGGATTGCATGCTTAATGCTACTGTAATTACGTGTTAATCGCTACTGGGAGGTAGGATTGCATGTTCTTGTTGTTAGGGAGTTTAGATATCGAGAGAACCATTCTCTACTTACAAGCATGAATTTCCCATTATCAAGATAATTTGATTGGTTTATGATCTTTTGTTGGCTGCATCTCTGCAATTTCGGTAACTCGAAGCTCGTAGTGTTCTTAATTAGCAAGTCTTTTGTGTGTTCTTATTGCTTTCGTAATTAGTTTAACATTCTCAAATGTTTCCTTATATCATCAACACTTTCATCTATCGTAGTTTAGTTATATTCTTAGCTTAGGTTACGTTAGTCTCTAGAGTTCGACTCTGGTATTACACCGATCTGTATTCTGATGTAAGTGAGTATTAGACATTTTTGCTTGATAATTCGTGTATCACAATGATTCCGGTAAGACTGAGCAATATTAAGCTCAATACCAGCAATACTTATCTTTGAAGAATCGGTATTTTGCTTGATTCGATCACCACTAAGCTCGAGCATTCAATACTACAAATACATTAGAAAACATCATTTCCAAACATATTACATTACAAATTTAAAACACTGTTACCCAAATACATATTATCATGTGATCCCCGACATAAACTTTTTGTTAATCGGTGGTTGATATCCCTTCATTGCTAATCAATATAAAATGAAAAATAAGTCACTACGTGTCTGAAGAAGACCAATTATAGCTCTAGAAATAACCCGAATTACAAAGACAATGATGAATGACACCACAAAGACCGCACGAAATCATACTTGACAAACCGAATATGAACTTCGAATAGAAATTAATGAAGCTCTAGAACATCAGTTTTAAGAAGATATTTTTAGAAAATATCTCAAAATAAAAATTAATGTTGTTGAAAATGATTAAAAAGATAACTTGATAAAAACTAAATCTAGAAAAAAACAAATACTTAACGAAAATTAGAAAAAAATAATAGGAAAATGGTAAAATGTAGATTTCTGATTAATAAAGTGTCTCGGTGCAAGCAATATCTATACGAAATTGATCACATTTTGACTGATTTCGACCTAAAGCTTGATTAAATGATCTGATTCGATCCGAGCGGATCAACTGACTGAAAATAAGCGAAAATACTTGATTTGAATGATTTGATGTTCAGTCCGAACGTTCAAAAGATGAATTATCTGGAGATCTGCATGACCCAAGTGTTAAAGTGTTCCATCCGAGTGTTTCTAATGGCTTCTAATACTGGATGGAATGAAAACTTTTCTTTGTTGAGCAGATGTTCATGTCATCTCGAACTCGGATTAAATGCACAGTTTCAAGCTTCCAACCGTGAGGTGATTCGTCTTGGTTATCTTGCATAAGGTGTTGTATTTTTATATTATTTTATTTTATTTTTTTGCCACATAAGTTTGAAGTTGTTCTGCCCAAACATTCGCGATTGATCATGTCATTGCCATATCGTTCGTTATTTGTTGAGTGACTGTATTATTTTTCATAGTTTTGATGACCTCCTTATATAAAATATCATATTCCATATCACAATTCAATTACATGTTCAAAATCAGATTTATATTACCTAGTACTATTTGTATAATGTAACCATTATAAAATTCTATAATACGATAAGATAAGAGAATTATGAAAAACTATTATTGTTGATTCTAAGTTAGAGATTATTTTCTTTAAAATATTAATATTCAAAAGAATTTCGCTAATTTATTCTTGTGTAACATCAAGTCTTTGTTTTTTATGAAATATTTTGCTTTTCTCCAAGATGATTCTTAGACTTTTGAATGGGGGAACTTCAAAAATACCTTTGTAGGGCTAAAGTGCTTCAAAAATACCCTTCGTTGAAAAAAAAGTTTCAACTTCAAATCTACCCTTAAAATATTGATAATCTCATATTACCCTTTTCGACAAATTTTCTCTCTCCTCCAGAGCACCTCGATTTCTCTCTCTACTGTGGTGCGAAAATAACTATTCTCCCACACAACGACAAATTCGGCGAGAGTAGCTCGAAATCGGCATCAGATTCGCTGCCAATAGGTTGAAATCGTTTTTTGTCAACAAAGAAGCTTGCAATTAAGCAGGTTCCACAGAAAAACTGTTGCACTGGGTCACAGAGTCTTAGGGGTCCAAGGGTGCAAGTGTAAAAGGGGTCGCAAAGGGGTCAAAGGGTCACAGGGTTTAGGATGCAGGTTCCACAGAAAAACTGTTGCACTGGGTCACAGAGTCTTAGGGGTCCAAGGGTCGCAGGTGTAAAGGGGTCGCAAAGGGGTCAAAGGGTCACAGGGTTTAGGATAGGGACGCAAGGGTCCAAGGGTCGCAGAGGGTAAAAGGGTCGTAGGGGTCCAAGGGTCGAAGACGTAAAAGGGTCGCAGAGGTACAAGTGTCACAGAGGGACCTCTTCGACCCCAGGACCCCTGCGTCCCTTGTACCTCTTCGAACCTTGGACCCCTGCGACCCTTGTCCCTCTGCGACCCTTGGACCCCTGCGACCTTTGTCTCTCTGCGACCTTTGGACCCCTGTGACCCTTGTGTCTCTGCGACCCTTGGACCCCTGTGACCCTTGTCTCTCTGCGACCTTTTTCCCTCTGCAGGGGTCCAAATACAATTGAATCGGGGGAACTTCA
>CM071875.1:17359874-17381939 GCA_036759665.1 Gynandropsis gynandra
TGATGCGTATCATAGTTAAATATAACCTAATCTACCCGCAAGTGCACGGCACGTGTGTAGTATTTTAGGTGTCGATCCCACAGAGACTATGCAACGCTACCTAAGCCCGAACTATGAATCAAACTTGCTAACGAAAGAGTGGTGATGAAGAATGAAATACTAAAAGTGACTAAACTACTTGGGTTCTAACGATAAGACAAACGTCCTAGGAATCCGGTTTCACCACAAGACTACCGAACCCGACGATCAACCTATTTATCGTGCAATCCCGATTAAAGCTATCTAAGGCGGACGATCCTAACATGATATCTACCCTCTCTCAAGGCATAGACACGTGATCTAGACAAGCTGCCCCCTACTTCCGTGGCTGACACCATGAACTAAACCCATAAACTCTGTGATTCGCCCGTTCACCCTCAACCGTTGCTACCCTACTTTCGTGGCCTAACCTCGGTTGTTCTAAACCTGACTTTCTAGGACTAGAATTCTCCGTTCGGTCCGTCTCCTAATCTCTAACACATGCCTCTACGTGGCCATCGCAAACACAAGTAAATTAAAGAACTCAGATAAAGAATAGATGAACTAAAACGGGAAGATGCATTCAAAATAGATCAAAACCGGTCTCGGGATAGCCAAGGGCTAATCCCTTCTCCTAGAACAAACAAACTACTCGCTCATGCGTCTGTAAAGAAACATAAACATAGTAGAAAGTCTAAGGAACATAAAAACCAAACAAAACCGAAGTGGCGGTGCTTGATCTCTAATGCTCCTCGCTTATCTCCTCGCAAAAATCTGCTCTAACTTCGCTGAATTGTTCTCCTCTGTAAGCTTGCTGTAATGACGTCTTTTTGCCTCCTTTTAAGCCTCCTAAAACGGTCCAATTGTTGCCTAAATTGCCCCACGAGTTCCCTTATGTTTTAAGTTAAGTTTACTTAAGTTTTGAGAGGTTTCGGGCCGCTACCCGCTCGGGTAGTGAGTGTACCCGCTCGGGTGCGGCTAGGGCAGTTCGTGCGCGTCCTGTGGTGCTGGAATGGTGCCCGATCGGGCATGGCATGTGTGCCCGCTCGGGCACAAGGCAAAATGTCAAGAATGCTTGCCCGAGTCGTGCTAAATGGTCCACACAATTGGCCGTAGGTTTTGCCCGATCGTGCAAGGGTTGTGCCCGACCGGGTGAGGCTTTTCCATGCTCAATCTCGTCCCGTTTGTCCCGTGATGATCCCCGAAGTTGCTCCTTAGCTCCGTGCATGCTCCTTTAGCTCCAAAATGGTCCAAATACGCGTAAAAACCTGTAAGAACATGAAAAGCACGAAAGCAAGTAAAACAGATACGGAATCATACGTAAAACATCATATATGTATCGAAAACGTCTCCTAAATCATGCAAGAAATACGTATGAAAACGAGATGATCATCGGGATGATAGGGGAGTCGAACATCTACTTCGTTTTTGTTTGTTTCTCTATGATTTCTGAGTAGATCTTTTGTCATGGGTTAGGGATGCCATTGTAATGGATGTTTTATGTTATTAATGCTTGATTTTGGGTTTTGTTCAATTGAATGGTTCGATAGGTTATAGATTTGCGCTTAATGCCTTCATACGTTGTTGATTTCAAGTTTGGATAAGACTAGATCTATTCTACTGAGATTAGACACGTTTGATTGATATTAGAGATTCGTCTAGACCTGTGAGAGTTAGATTTGAGTCTCGTGAATTAACCTTCAAATAATTAGATTAATGAGACCGGTCGATTAATCTATTTAGGAACGGTAATAATCGAGGTAGAATTTCCATTGTTCTTAATGCATCTAGAAGTTCCGCGCTACATAAGAATATGAGCGACATTGATTCCCTAGATAGAGGATTTAGGCTTACGCCAAGTCATTTCCATTTATAAAGGTCGAGTTCCCATCCGACATTAGAGGTTGAATTACCCATCGTTCGTCATGCATCTAGATGTTCCGCACCGCATAGAGATATGGGGGACGTTGATTTCCTAGGTAGGAGATTTTGGCTTACACCAAGTCATTTCTAGCTTTAGAGGTTGAGTTCCCTACTGTTCTTCATGCATCTAGACGTTCCGTGCTACATCGAGAGATGAGTGACGTTGATTTCCTAGGTAGAGGATTAGATGTTAGTTCCCCATCGATTGACACAAACCGAATTTCATGATCCATAGAAACATCCATTGCATGTTCCGTTACTCCCGACACCCATGATACTTCTCATTTCTTAGTCTAGCTTCGTCATCCTTACTTATCTTTATTTTCTAATTCACTACGCATCCATTGATCGATCTTCTTCTCGAGATATCTTAGTTCTAAAGCTGCACTTAGTCCCCAGAGTTCGACCCTCATACTACACGAACCGTATACTTGCGGTAGAGTGGTCTTGGAATAAATAAAACTCTGATCCCACACTTCATTACATATAGACAAAGCACAATAAGGTTTAGTACACAATGACACAACTCATAGACGATGCACTCAAAATGTAAGCACTCGATGTCGTACATGACTTGAACAAGTCAAACTGTGAAAGGAAATGAAAACCCTCATCCGCAATAGATATGTAAAACCATACTTTCAAAGGGAATTAGAACGTCGATAAAAAAATTAACCTAAAGAAGTCAGGATTTTAAAGAATAGTTCGAAGAATTTGAGCATCTTCTTAATAGATTAGAAATTGATGAAGATGAAGAAATTTTGATGGCTCATTTTCTAGATGGGTTAAATGAACGAATTGCTATAATAGTAGAAAGTCAACACTACCATGATTTGCTAGAATAGTAGAAGGACAACACTACCTTAAGGATGCCAGAGAAATCAGGAACATATGACCGTTCTATGGCTAAAGCTCCCAAAATATTAAGGGATGTCAAATGAGAAGGTTACAAATTAATTTCATCTAAGTCAATTTGTACGTGTGAGCTGATATATTTAAGTGTAAAGGAGTGAGATATATGACACGAGATTGTCCTAACCCTCGTGTCCTAATCCTCACTGATTACGGAGAAGAAACTGGATGAAGATGAAAATGATGAGATCGAGTACCCAGAAAATGGATAATTATTTGTGATAATATGCATTTTGAGCACGAAGGTCAACCCTCAAGAGATGGCCCAACACGAGACAATCTTCTACACAAAATATCTCATTTGGAATAAGGTACGTGGATTCATCATAGATAGTGATTCTTGCATTAATGTTGCAAGTGCATATATGTTGAAAAAGCTTGGTTTGGAACCAAAGAAGCATCTGTATCCATACAAGCTACAAAGGCTCAACAATAAATGGGAACTCAAGGTAACCGAGCAAGTCTCCATGCCTTTCAACATAGACAAGTACCACGATGAGGTACTATGCGATACCGTACCAATGATATATGACACATCCAACTAGGGCGACCATAGAAATTCGACCGAGAGGTAACGCATGATGGAAGAAAAAAGTTTATTCTTTCGTTCTTAACAAAAATAAGGTAACACTAGTAACTTTTAGTCATTCACAAGTGCATGATAGTAGAGATGTCAACATGGGTTGGGTGTAGCAAGTCAACCCAACCCATTAAAAAAGATGTGGGTAAGTTAAAGGACTTGTTTTAATATATGGCTTAGAATTTAGAGACATGACTAAAATTTGCCCATAAATTTACAATTAACCAAAATTCATTCTATAAATATTATTAAATTAAAGGACGAATGTAAAAATTGTTCAAAATATAATACCTACTCGTAATGAAATTAGTGTTTGGATATCCTAAAATTTTCAGATATTCAATCCATACTAAATCTTAGTTTTAGATATAAAATGATCTAACACACATACACACATATTTAAAAACTATTATCTATATATATACATTAATAAACTATACAACATTCAACTCATTTGACCTAATTAAATGCAATCCATTAATACATGTAACTAGATGGGTTGAGTTTAACCATACCCATTAATGAACATAGCCCATTTCATTATTAGATAGGTTGGGTTCATCCCAACCCATTGACATTTATACATGATAAACAAGTAAAATTAAATCATTGAGACAAAACTAATTTCAACATTAAAGCTAAATGCGATTTGTAATATTTTGAGTAATCAAAGCCCGATATTACTAATGATCTACAAAGATGTTTTGATAAGCAAGAGTATCCCCTAGAGATCAGCACTATATTGGAAAAATATCGAGATTTGTTTCCTGAGGAGACGACGATCGTACTGTCGTCAATACAAGGCTTTCCACATCAAATTGACCTTATCCTGGGATCACCATTGCCAAATTGACCAGCATACCACATGAACCCTGAGTAGAGGAAATAATTACGATGGCAAGTCCAAGATCTAATGGAAAAATACTACATCCGGAAATGTTTGAGTCTGGGCATCATTCTCGTACTACTAGTATTAACAACATCATAATTAAATACCAACATCCTATTCAGCGGTTAGATGACATGATAGACGAGTTGAGTAGTGCAATGATCTTCTCAAAGATCGATCCCAAGAGCGTATATCACCAAGTCCACATGCGAAAAGGCGATAAATGGAAGACGACCTTCAAAACGAAGCAGAGGTTCTTCATGCTTTTCGGATTTTCCAATGCCTCCAACACATTCGTGAGACTCATGAACCATCTTCTAATAGTCGACATTGCTAAATTCGTTGTAGTTCTTTTTTATGATATTCTGTCTCATGGTAAAATTCTTAGTGAACATATAGTACATCTTGAGGAAGTGCTAGAAACGTTTCGGAAGGAACAACTCTATGCAAACCTCAAGAAGTGCACTTTTTGCGTTGATAAAATTATTTTCCTAGGTTTAGTTGTAAGTTCACAAGTATTACATGTAGACGAGGATAAAATCAAGTTCATACAAAAATGTCCCACACAAACCACTGTTGCACACATATGAAACTTTCATGGGCTAGCAAGTTTCAATCGTATATTCATGAAGGACTTCAGCAACATAGATGCACTTCAAAGGGGAAGATACATAGACTAAGATGTTTGCAGCACTTAAGGAAAACCTGACCACTACGCTTGTCTTAGTGTTGTGATAACGTCTATTTTGTTATAGTATTTTCGTCTATTTTTATAGTTAGTGTAATTATTCATTTATACTTTACCGAGTATTAAGTATCATTTAGCTCTTTTCTAGTGTTTTCTCGTGCATTTGCAGGAAATGAAGATATCGAACACTAACACGAGGAATAAAACTAAGAAAAACCATTCTCCTATCAACTATGCATGATCAGCATCCAAGAATCATAAACCGAAGAAGAGAAATGGAAGCTAGCCAGCTAGAACATACATGGACACGCGGTTGGAGTAAAATGGAAACTTGTTGGCCGCTTGAATAAAATGGAAATCTTCAGCTAGTGCAAAATGGAAACACCAGCCGTGCCTTCAAAGAAATGGAAACTCATGGCCAACACAAAATAGAAACATGGTTGGAAAAAGAATGAAAATGGCCGCCGCCCACACAAAAAGGAAACAATTGCTACCGCTCACGAAAATTGAAATAGTGGTTGTTGCCTACAAGAAAGGGAAATCGGTTGTTGGCTACACAAAATGGAAAGGTAACACGGTTTTATGCACAAGAATAAAAGGAAAACATTACTGCACAAGAAGAAATGGAAACACAAGCCGCTAGAAAAAATTGGAAACCATTACTGCACAAGAAGAAATGGAAACACAAGCCGCACAAGAATGGAAATCAGTTGGAGCAACAAAATGGAAATCGGTTGGACAAACAAAATGGAAATTAGCTGGAGAAAAAAAAAGGAAACCAAAGGCTACACAGCTAAAGAGAAGGAAGGAAACAGTCGTTGCAACAAAAAAGGAAATCCAGACGTTGTAACAAAAAGGAAATCCAGCCGCCTACACAAGAAAATGTAAACTACAGCCGCTGGACAAGAATGGAAGTGCATGGCCAAAGAGGAAAGAAGGAGAAAAGGAAAAGAAGAGAAGAGGAAAGAGGACGAAGGGGACAAAAGGAATCAGATCAATTTCAGACACAACAACACACTCGAGAGAGAATTGGAGAGTTGAACACATATAAGGATAAAGACGGGGTGATGAAATCGGAACATGGAGGAGCTGTTGAAGACTATGATATTAAAATAGGTAGGAATCTCGTTCTTTATCTATGTTTAAGATAGAATTGTTTTGTGTTTTGTTTTCTAAGTCCATGTCTGAGTAGATCCATAGCCACGGGTTAGAGAGCTTTGCCGATATATAATGAAGTCTTGTGCTTAATGCTTGGTGGTTCTTAATGCTTTTATTTTTGTATTTGATCTTTTTTCAGAATGATTAGTTGTTCTTAATGCTTTTGTTCTTGTACGCAACCTGAATGAATGCTTGTAGAAGTCTAATGAATCTACGCCAGTGGATTAGACTTTGGAACTTAACCATGATTTAAGGTCTCAATTGATTTAGAATCTACGTCAGGTTGGTCAATCGGACCAAGGGATTAGGAAAGCGGTATTAATGCATCTAGTGGGTGAGATTACGCAGTTGGAAGATTGGCAGTACGCACGCTAGGTAGGGACAAGTCTACGCCATTCAGTTCCTACATTAGAGCTTGAATTCCCTAAATTCGTGATAATATCTAAGACCAATGATCCTATTAGAACTGCATTGCATTATCGTGCATCTCTCGAAACCTATGGTGTTTCGTTTATTGAGTTTAATCCGTTAGTTAGTTAGTTAGTTTATATTTCTCATTAGTCAACTAGCTTTATTGTTGCATCGATTCTCCAATGTTCGATCCTGGTACTACACGATTCGTATTCTTGCAAAAATATTAGTTTATGTATTTATTACTTGAGATTAACCACATCATATTGTCTAACTTTGATAAGACGTTCGAAGTGGAGTGTGAATACTTAGGGATCAACATTGGTGTGGTCCTAATTCAAGAATGATGACCCATGACATATTTCAGAGAGAAGTTAAGTGGAGCCACACTTATTACCCCCATGTTTGACAAGGAACTCTATGCCCTGGTTCGAGCCTTAGAAATGTGGTAGCACTACCTATTGAGAAAAGAGTCTGTCCTTTCCGTACAAAAATGTGTAGCCGACACATTATGACGTTTGAGCACCTCAAGGAGATGTATGAACAAGACTTGGAGTTTGGGGATATATTCCAATTGTGTAAGGAAGAAGCTAGCGGACCTTTCTACATACACGATGGTTATCTTTTCCATGACAGAAGGATATGCATTCCACAAAGCTCAATGAGAAAGTTTGTGCTTCGAGAAGCACATGGATAAGCTCTCATGGGACACTTTAGCGTGGAGAAGACCTTGATCACAATAAAGGAGCATTTCTTTTAGCTATGCCTCAAGCGTGAAGTTGAACGGTTTTATACACGATGTATCACGTGTCACCAAGCCAAGTCTCGTGTCCATCCCCATGGTTAGTATCTTCCTCTACCCATTCCAACTCATCAATGACTAAATTGTCGATGAACTTCGTTCCCAGACTTCCAAAGATCTGAAAAACAAAGATTATATCTTTGTTGATGTTGACATGTTTTCCAAGATGACGCACTTTGTACCATGCTCGAATACAACGATGCAACAAGTATTGCAGATCGTTTCTTTAAAGAGATCGTACGCATCCATGACCTACCCAAGAAGATCGTATTGTGTCGAGAAACAAAATTTCTAAGTCCTTTCTAGTGGATACTTTAGCGAAAGCTAGGAACAAAGCGTGTGTTCTCCACCACATGCCATCCACAAGTTGATAGTTAGAAAGAGGTGGTCAACCATACGTTAACAGTTTTGCTAAGAACGTTCCTTGGATGATACCCAAAGAAGTTCTTTGATTACCTACCATATGTTGAGTTCGCCTACAACTGCACACAACACTTCGCTACAAATTACTCGCCATTTGAGGTCTTCTATTGGTCCATTCCCATTAATACCTTGGACCTCGCAGCACTACCATCACAAACTTGGATGGCCAAAAAGAAAGTCGAGTTGATGAAGAGGCCAAGAAAAAGTTCGAGAAAACATAACGCGGAAGATTGAATGATACGCCAAGCATGCCAACAAAGGACGGTGAAAGATGGTGTTAAAAAGAAGGAGATTATGTGTGGCTACACATGAGACAAAAAATGTTCCTCGATAGAGGAGTTCAAATCTAGCACCAAGAACAGACGATACATTTCGTGTTCTAAAGCAGATCACGACAACGCCTACCGCCCTGAACTACCAAATGAGTATAATGTGTCTACAATATTTAACATTGTTGATCTATCTCCTTTCGATGTAGTTGATAAAACTTCATGGACATACACTCGTAAGGGGGAGGGAATTATGAGGACATCAAACACGAAGTGCAACCAAAGGAGGGTCATACGAATGAGCTAACTCAAGGAGCTAAGTGGATAGAACCTTCTCATGACCCACTCACACGTGGAAAGCAAGGAGCTCGAAACAAGGCAATCGAGATAGTGGAAGAAGTATGAGAGACTCTTGATCAAAAGGAGGATTCGGGCCCAACTCGAAAAAAAACTTCACAGAAGTCGTCTATATTGAATTGGGCCTCAACCCACAGATCTAGAACCTAAAGACTCGTATGAAACATATAAGAAACGAAAAAAGATAAAGATATTTTTTTTATCTTTCCCATCAGCTAGAATATCCCCCTTAACGACTAAGAAATCGTCCAAGCCAATCTTATCCCATCAAATTCTCTACTTTCCTCTTTCTAAGATTTCCAACGACAAGAAAATCTTTCCGATGACTAGTAGATCAGTTTGTTATATTTCAGTTATGTGTTTTCCTTGTTTTAATGTGGGTCCTTTCTTATATAAAGGACTCCACCTCCTTTATAACGTCAGACTAAATTTGCAGAGAATAAACACTTTTTGTTTTATTGAACATTCTTGAAGAACACGATGTTTTCAACTTGTTCCAAGAACAATTGAAGTCATATCCAACTATATCAAAAGGCTTTGACACCTCTCGTGTTGTCCTTCATTCCACTCCAAAAACACCTTTTATCCACCTTCTTCCACTAATGAAGCTAATTTTCACTCGTGAAACCATAACCTCCACCATCAACCATCATCATCCATCATCAACAGATGAACTCTCTTGAAAAGTGCCCTCAGGCCAATCAAGAGATCCTCCATGTAAACCACCATCATCCACTATCAACAGACCAATTCCTAAAGAGTTCCATTAGGCCAGTCAAGAGATCCTTCCTGACTCAACGAATCTTACCCGAGCGATCAAGAATAACGAATTCTTCGTACGTGTCTCGAGATCCAACACCCAAGGTGTGTATTAGAACCCAAAACATCGTTGTTATCTAACCTCAACACTTAGTTGAACATCAAATTTCTAGGTTATCTCTAACACTTCAGTTTCACCAAATCCCAACTTATATGCATACTATTGATCCTTATATAGTGAATATAGGGTTTGGTCCAATATTCATTTATACCGTCTCAATTCTCCCATTTTTAATTTTATAAAAACTCTATTGTGTTCATGCCTCATTTTGAACATAAGAACTTCTCACGAATCAAAAACAAAACCAAATTTTGATGGGAAAGGATCATCATATTAGTTTTTCCTGATGACTTGACAATTTCTGATGATATTGTTAACAATAGAACGAATCATTTTTCCCTATTACAATTCCACCAAAATAATCAAAATTCATAATATATCTTCAAATTGTTGAAATAATGATAAGAGAAGTCAAAAGTTTTACAGAAATCTCGAATTGAATTAACCCACAAAAAGAACATGACGAGAAATTGGTGAATATCGCTCCAATTCTCTTTATCTTCTCATCCCATCTCTTCTTTCTCTCATCTTTTCTCTTCCTTTCTCTTTTACGACCACCAACGGTGGCTGCCCTTTTTTTCTCTATAATTTTACCTTACCACCCATTTTAATCTTTTAATAACAGCAACAACAATAACAACAACAACAGTAGTAGTAGTAGTAATAATAATAATAATAATAATAATAATAATAATAATAATAATAATAATAATAATAATAATAATAATAATAATAATAATAATAATAATAATAATAATAATAATAATAATAATAATAATAATAATAATAATCGTCATCATATTTTGGGTTTGGACCAAACAATTTGCTCCCATTACAACGAAATTCGTCCTCAAATTCAATATCTTTGATTCTTACAACGAACATTTGCATCCAATGCATAGAGAAATCAGACTACTCATCTTAAAAAAACTTTGGATACTCGTGCATCATCTTTTCTTCTAATTCCTATGTCGTTTCTTCCATGCCATGATGTTCCGACTTGACTTTTATCATCAATATCTCTTTACACCTTAACTATTTCACTTGGTGATCCACGAACGCACTAGACGTTCTTTATACACTAAATCTTTCTTCAGTATTTTCCAGTATTTTCCTTGATACTGATAATACTTATGCAACAATGACACATGAAACACATCATATATCCTCTCTAAAGATGAGGGAAGCTCCAAGTGATAGATCACCACTCCAATCCACTCGATCACCTTAAACAACCCCGTGAAAATTGGTGATAGCTTCTACACCCAGCTCCCATGTGATCTCCTTTGCTTCTCTTGAACTTGTAAATACACCATATCTTCGATGTTAAACTCAATGTCCTTTTTTCTAGATCACATAACTCATCTGACGTATGTGACCCGCTTTCACTTTTATTTTAATAATTCTCAATATTTTTCGTAGTCTCCTCAATAATCTATGCTCCAAACATATATCGCTCCCCCACTCCGATCAACCACAAGGGTGTACAATATGATCGCCCGTATAATTTGAATGGTGGTATTCCAATGCTAATGTGATAACTGTTATTGTATGCAAACTCAAAAAGCTTTGATTCTCACAACTACCAAGCCACTCGAGCGCACATGCATAATAGGTGTTTAAGCGTTCTTATCCTTATCTCAGATTGTTGATCTATTTGTGGATGATGCACAATGCTCATGTGTAGTGTGGTCCACCAACTCATTTTGAAATGCCTGCCAAAGATGCAAGGTGAATATCTCATCCCGATTTGACACAGTGCTTGATGAAACCCCATTAAACTTCACAATCTTTCAATATAGATATTTGCTAACTAATTCATAACAAAATTCTTCTGTATCGAAATGAAATTATTTGATTTCGTTAGTCGATCCATGAACACCTCTGCATCCTTGGAAGACCCATCACAAAATCCATAATGACACGGTCCCAATTCCATTTGGGAATTGACAAACTTTGTAATTTTCCGCTTGGTACTCATTGCTTTGCTTTGATTAATTTACACGTTGGATATTTCGCTACTTATCGAGCAATGTCCTTCTTCATCCCTGACCATTGATAAAACCGATGAACGTCTCGACACATCTTCATCGATCTTGGATGAGATTAGTGAACTTAGCTCAAAAACTCTTTTTTATCTCTTCATTCTTTGGCACACAAACTCTTTATCATTGATCATTATCAGACCATCTTCTATGACCTGGTACAACTTGTATGTCAAGTCCTGCTTAATATAACAAATCTTTTATAATCCATCATCGCATGATTGTGCTACTCGAATTCTATTTAGTATATCATGTCAGTTTATTGCTTACCCACACACTCTGTCGTGATTTACATTGTCTCTAATCTCAAAGCACTTATCAAACAAATCAAATCGTTAAATTCATGCATGGCTTTGACCTCGACTATCTATGTGGCTCAACGCATCAACATCCATGTGCTTTCCTCGAACAGTATACGATATCTACCTCGTAATCTATGAGAATCTCCATCCATCTTCTTTGAAGTAAATTCAGCCATAGTTGCATGAATATCTACTTCAGAATATTGTGGTCTGTAAAAATCTATACATTCTATCCATAAAGGTATGTTTTCAAGATTTTTAATGCAAAGACCACAAATGTCATTTCTAAATCATGAGTCGGGTAATTCTCCTCATACTTATATAATTGTCTTGATACATAAGCACTCACATTCTCTCCCAGTATAAATATACATTCCAACCTCATTTTTGACGTATCCATATACACTATGTATGGAACTCCTAATTGTGACATGGCTAACACTAATAACTCAATTATCTTCTCGTCTATGACCACATGTATCTTCTTGAAAACTCATTGAAGTTCTAAATTATTGCCTCTTGGAGTATGTAATCAATTTATACTCATACTTAACATCTAATATGTTAGCCATCGATGCATTCACGAATAATTTATTAGCCTACAAATGCCTGAGCATTTTCTTATTAGCTCTCGCATTCATTCTAGTGGCCTCCTATGGTGTATACTGATGGTTGCCTGGCTATACACTTTGGCATGTGCTCTTCTGCCTTTTAGCTCTACTTCGTGACACTAGATCTGCTGGTGGTGGTGAGGGTGATGTCCTTGTACTATCCATCATTATGTTCTTTACTTCCATAATAGAAACACTTGGTCGATTGTTCTCACATTTTACGTCATTCTCCCACTTGCTGAGGACACTCACAAATCCTATGTTCAAAATTGGCACATCAAAAGCGTCCAACTCCACTATTAAATCTGTGGTATGTATAATTTACTTTGATTGAATGAGTTTGAATCGTTCTCCTCTAATATGGACTCCTTCAACCTACTAAAAAACTTGTTTTCTTTTTTGCATATGAAGTTTTCAAAATGCCTTCCTCGATGAGTCCATTCTCTACTAATTTAGTGATAACATCTATTTTATTTATAGTATTTCAGTCCATTTTCATAGTTAGTTTAACCATTCATTTAGACTTTTTCGAGCATTAAGCATCATTTAGTTCTCTTCTAGCGTTTTCTCGTGTTATTGCAGAAAATGAAATATTGGGGTACAAACATGAGGAAATGAAGCAAAAACCAATCTGCTATCAACCATACACGTTCAGCATTTAAGGATCATGAATCGAAGAAGAAAAATGAAGCAAGAACGACTGGAACACACATGCTGGCCGCTGGAACAAAAATGGAAACATACTGACACGGCTAACACAAAAATGGAAACTTGTTGGAGTGTTACTTGGAGGGACCCGGGTGGAGAATAATGGAAGTTTGCCGGCACATAACAAAGGAAACTCCAGCCGACACACAAGAAAGGTAACTCCAGCCGACAAAGAGAAAAAAAAAGGAAATTCCATCCTTGTAAAAGAAAAAGGAAACTTCAGGCCGCCTAAAGCAAAAAAGAAAACTTCAGCCGCGAGAAGAGAAAGGGAAGTGCACGACAAAAAAGGAAAGAGGGAGAAAAGGAAAGGAAGGGAAGAGAAGAGAGGCACGAAGGGGTCAAGAGGGCAGAGGAGAATTCGGACAGAACATACAATCCCACACACAACTCACACGTAGAGAGAAGAGAGAGAGCAGAACGCCGGAAGGCTAGAGACGGGGCGACGAACTCAGAACATGGAGGAGCTATTGAAGACTACATTATTAGGATATGGAGAAAACTCATTCTTTATCTATGTTGACAATATTTTTCTTTCGTGTTTTGTTTTCTAAGTCCATGTCCGAGTTGTTCCATAGCCACGAGTTAGAGATTTACCGATATGTAATGAAATTGTATGCTTAATGCTTGGTTATAATATTTGATCGTTTTTGGATTGATTGGTTGTTCTTAATGATTTTATTCTTGTTGGTAGCTTGAATGAATGATTATAAAAGTCTGATTGCATTGGGAGATGAATTAGATTTTAGAACGTAGCCATGATTTGAAGTCTCATTTGATTTAGAACATTGGCCAGTTGGTTAGGACTTAGGAATTAGGATAGCGATCTTAATGTATCTATAAGTGAGATTACACAATTGAGAGATTGGTAGTACGCATGCTAGATAGTGGGTTTAGGAATCGGGAGAGTCATTCTCTAGGAAAGAGCTTGAATTCTCCGAATATGTAATGATATCTATAACCATGATCTTGTTAGCACTTTATTGCATCATTGTGCGTCTCTCGAAACCTGTGGTATTTAGTACATTGATTTTAATCCGTTAATTAGTTAGTTAGTTTATCTTTATTTGCATTCCAATCACTAATTAATTTTACATGTCCTATTTATTAGTTAACTAGCTTTATTGTTGCATCGATTTCTCAGTGTTCGACCCTCGTACTACACAATTTGTATTTTTGTGGAAACGTTAGTCTAGGTATTTATTACTTGAGATTAACCACATCATTTAGCATTCTAGAATAGCTCCAATAATGACTCATACCTAGTTATCTCCATCTTGCATCTAATTTTTGAAGGCAGTCCTTGTAAAATTTTGTTAACCTTGAGAGTATCTAAGGTCACTGATTTTGGCTCAAATCACGTTATCCCCAATAAACCTACGGTGTTGAGCAACGATATGATCACCTTGCAACAGCAATAGAAAGGCTAATTCCATCTCTTCGCGAGCATTATGTTACACATATTTCCGCTTAAATAGCTATATGAACTTAATACAATAGAACATATATTCTGGACGTTCCCATTGGATTTTATCCACCTCAAAAATCGTTTCGCCTTCCATATAGAGAAGCACAATATCCACCTTAAACATCAGTGGGCACCTCGATAGATGAAACATCAGAAAAAAAGGGGTGGTGGTGACAACAATGGTACTTATAGTGTCACTAAACTTTCCTATTGGTCATGTTGTCAATATTTTACTAGTAACACTCTTAAGACTCTCATATGACATCTCCATATATCTCGTTCTCTAACTTTTGTCCCGATTATTGGAAATGTGTACGACTAACACACAAAGAGCCTTTACTCACACTATGACAAAGAGTCTAGTAACCATCTTCCTTGATACCATCCACAAAACATGATTAGCCTCATAACTTTCCACAGTTCATAATCCCAACTTGCCACTTCAAGTCATATGTGGTACGATATCATAGCTTTACTAAAATATTTCGTAAAACACTTTGAAATCATATAAAAATGATAGAATACGAAAACGATAACCAGACTACGATACCAATTTGTAACACCACTATCCTGAAACACATCAAGACTAGGAGTTCCCACCACATCTAAGAAGTGATCACATGTATCATCGCTCAAATATATTTATAAAACAAATTAATGTTTTTATTTTGAAATAAAAATGGTCTAAACCATACATATATATATAACTATTATATGATAAAATACAAAATGAAAAATAATTGTTATCAATAACTTTTACATGCATCTCCTTTCGGTCGGCTGTTTTTAGAATTCAAGAGCAAATCGTATTTTTTTCATAATCGTTTATGTTTTGTTAATGTGACCCTGTGGATCTCATCACGTTAAAACTTGAACTCGTGGATTTTTCAATTTTCGTTTCAGGTTCAAGATGGGTTTTAGGTTTTGCCGCTATTAGGTTTTGCCGCTATTGTTATTAAATCAGAAAAAAAAAATATCCTAAAACACTCGAACTATCTCCGGACTTTTCTAAAACAACCACGATAGATTGACAGACGATTTAATGTACGAATTTATTACTATTAAGTTGCTTTATATGACTCTGATCTGGTAAAAAATTTTGTTGACTTACCACGTCATATGCCATGTCATAGATAGTTTTCTCGCGGTTAAGAAAGTTTAAGATAAAATCATGGTTTAAGGTAATTTCGGGAAATTTTTAAAGGGTGATCAAGGAATTTTGATTTCATTTTATCTATATACTTATATATATAATATATATATAGATGTACAACATATATATATACAATATATACATAAACACATATATATACACACATACATATATATAAAAATATTCATAAACATATATAGATATACATATACACATAAACACATTTATATGAATATATGTACATATATATACACAAATATATAAACACATAAATATATATATATTATACACATAAACGTACATATCCTATATATATATATAAATCTATACACACTCGTATATTTGTTTATGATTATATATATATGTTTATATATATATGTAAGCAAAATGGCCTGAAACCTTAATCACATCCGGCTTTTCTAAAACCTTCCTGAATCAAATCATGTATTTCAAACTTGTTATTTGAGAAAAAAAAAATATGGTATATAACGTGGTATTTGATGGGAGAAAACAACTAGTTTTCACCACATTCACATCTATGTAACGTAAACATCACATCAATAAAAAACGGATATTTAATCGTTCACATACTTTCAAAAAATCCCAAAGATAATATGATTTTCGTCAAGTTAGAATTTGAGATACATGATATGATTTTTCATCGCAATCCGATTTCGCATATGAAATTTCAAATTCTTCTTTATGTTTTGGAATGATTTTTGACAATTCACATATTTAATATACATAGTTCAAAAAGATTAAAAAAATCCAAAACTGATTAAGAGGTTTTCAGTAACCAATAATTTTATTATAATATACTGAATAAAATATAGAACATCAAACTCAAAAGAGTTCTAAAAAAATGAGACCAGCACAGGCATTTGAGGCCTTTTTTTGTCTATTCTTGTATAATAAGCATATTTATTTATCGTTTAGGATTTCAAAAGTTTTACAAAATATTCAACTGAATCTTGTGGTATAATGATAACAAACAGATAATTAGACGGCATGATGACGTCATCATCTTGATCCGTTACAAGATCTACGCTTTATCACATACAAACAGTCTGCAACGTTAGACATGATCACTTCCCCTTCCAAACCCTAGAATTTTACCCTTCATCACTTATCAATGTCGGATCAGAAACCCGCCATATTCGAGCTCAACAATGGCTCCATGCATGTCTCCATCTCCAACTACGGCGCTACCATCACCTCCCTCTCTGTCCCCGACAACACTGGTTCCTTCTCTTCTTACTCATCCCTATGACTTTTTTTTCTGCTCTTTTCTGATGATCGAATTCGTTGATTTTTTCTTTTTGAAGGGAAACTGGCCGATGTGGTTCTGGGATTCGATTCTGTCGATCCATACATGGTAAATTTCTCTCGACACAGATTCACTCGATCCGTATTGAAATTTTTACACCGCGTGTCTGATTCATATGCTGCCATATATGTTTTATCGATTTTATGAATGTTGATCAGGGAACAAGTGATGTTTATCTGCGGTTTGTCTCTTCTGTTTCTCAGAGGACCAAAAGCACATTCGCTTTTCAAAATTTGGGCCAACAAATGTACTCAAAACTTTCATCCAAAAAGAAAAACAACTATTACTAAGCAGAATATTTATGCCTGGCACATATTATGAAAAGTTTGGTTCCTTTGTTCTCATTTCTGATATTATGGATTTTAAGTTGGGTGCAACTAGTCCTGTTTTTTGGGCAATTTTTTTGTCTGACTGAGTCTGACATAAAATTGTCATCACCATACATTGGATGCATTGTCGGCCGGGTACCAAATAGGATAAAGGGAAAAACATATTTCTAAGCCGAATATTCATGTTTGGTTCTTTTGTTGTGTACCCAAAAAAAATATTATTTGGTTTCATTCCTTTCAAAAAGCTAGATTGATACTATGGATTTTAAGTTTCAATGTAAGTAGTCCTGTTTTTGTGCAATTTTGCTGAGTGTGACTTTGTCTGACGTGAAACTTGTTATGGTCAGCAAGGACTTGCACCATACTTTGGGTGCATTGTTGGCCGGGTGGCAAATCGTATAAAGGAGGGAAAGTTCGTTCTCAATGGTGTCCTATACTCATTGCCTATCAACAAACCTCCCAACAGCCTCCACGGTATCTGGTTTATCGGATCAATTTTAAAATTAATTCATACTCTAGTTGATTGTCAGACGACTTTGTGTGAATTATAGACTGTAAGGCGTCAATAAAATTGGCTTCATTGGTATCTCTTGCTGTTGCTGTTTCGAATCAGGCACAAGATATCAGCATGATGCTCTATTAAATGATCTCTACGAAAATTAACCCTGACTATGTTTTCCAAGATAACAGCAGCCAAGTTATAACAGAAAGGGGCGGTATAGTGAACATGTTTAAGTGGTTGATTACGCTCTTGATTGGTGATATTATGGGCCACGTCTCTGAACTGTTGGTAGTTATGTTTGGAACAAGATTTTTGTTTTTTATCTGCTTCTCTTTACAGGCGGTAACAAGGGTTTCGATAAGAAGATATGGGAAGTTGCCGAGCACAAGAAAGATGGTGGAAACCCTTTCATCACTTTCAAGTACTTTAGCGCTGACGGGGAAGAAGGTTTTGTCTCTCCCTCTCTAATGCTCTCTTTCTCTCTTTATGATATTTAAATGGCTACTTAACACGAGTGTGGCTTGAGCAGGTTACCCAGGCGCAGTTTCTGTCACGGCCACATACACTCTTACTTCAGCCACAACAATGAGACTCGACATGGAGGCTGTTCCAGAGAACAAGGCCACTCCCATCAACTTAGCCCAGCACACCTACTGGAACTTGGCAGGTCATGACTCTGGAGACATTCTCAACCATCGGCTCCAGATATGGGGCTCCAAGATCACGCCTGTCGATGAGAACACTGTTCCAACGGGTGAGTTCATGCCCGTGAAGGGCACTCCATTTGACTTCACCGAGGAGAAACGTATTGGTGAGTCAATAGGAGAGGTGGGCATTGGGTACGACCACAACTACGTGTTGGACTGCTCTGACCAAGAAAAGGAGGGGCTAAAACACGCAGCTAAACTCAAGGACCCAAGCAGCTCAAGGACTCTGAACCTGTGGACAAACGCGCCAGGAATGCAGTTCTACACGGGCAACTATGTGAATGGTGTTGCTGGGAAAGGCGGTGCAGTATATGGGAAGCATGCCGGAGTGTGCATGGAGACGCAGGGGTTCCCGAACGCCATCAACCAGAGGAATTTCCCTTCGATCGTGGTTCAGCCAGGTGAGAAGTACAACCACTCTATGTTGTTCGAGTTCTCGGCCGAGTGAATGGAGGAAGCTGATGTGGTTGTTTACTCGGGATTTTGACGTCTTGTCTTGTTCTCTCGCTCTGCCCTATTTTATTTAATCAGATTTGATATCCTGAAAATAAAAAACAAAATGAAATAACAATTTGGATGAGTTGAATAAAATTATGAATCTTTTAATATCTGAATGAAGACATTAGATTTCATTCGATATATGTCCCAAAAACTTTACATTTATAAAATACAATTATATATTTTAATTATATTAAAATAATAGAGCATATTTAAAATTAAATATGATATCAAAATACTAAATAATTATATACCATAAGAGCATTTTTGGTATAATTTTTTTAGAACATTTTAAGTTTTCTAAAATCAAAATTCAATAATAATAATAATAATAATAATAATAAATAGGTTAAGCTCTTATTCTCATCTTATTTCATTCATGTTTTGGTCATACTTAGGAGTGTCAAACGGGCCGTTCGGGCCCGGCCCGGCCCGTTTTAAACGGGCCTAAATTCTTCGGCCCGCGGCCCGGCCCGACGGGCTTCGGGCGGGCTTCGGGTAGCCCACGGGCTTATATAATAATAGAGTAGCAAAATACCCTCATCTCGGGACAAACCTAGCTGGGTTACTCAGGAACCCGAATACCCAACACGATAATTCATCGAACCAGTAGAGAAAATGCCCACAAATCATGACAACAATACTTGGAATTAACAGACAAATCAGTAGACTTACGAGAAGGGGAAACGAACGGCGATGAGAAGGGGAAACGAACGAAGGGGAAACGAACGCAGGGGAAACGAACGCCGGCGACGAGAAGGGGAAACAACGCCGGCGAACGAGCTGTTTTAGGGGGAGAAACAAGGGGACGACGAGAGAGAGAGAGGAACGAGAGAGAGAGAACAAAACGAACGAAGCTCTGTTTCTTCTGTTTTAGGGTTAAGATCGGGCCGCCCGGCCCGGCCCGAAGCCCGACGGGCCGAGCCCGTTTGAAACGGGCTTTGTGGTCGGCCCGAGCCCGAAAGCCCGGTTTCATTCGGGCCTTAAAATTCTCGGCCCGAGCCCGTTATTTTCGGGCGGGCTTCGGGTAGGCCCGCGGGCCGGGCTCATTTTTGACACCCCTAGTCATACTCATATTTCTCCCTCATGTTTTGTAGTTTGGTCTATTAATTCAATTTTGGCTCGACCCAAAATTGAATTTGATCAACTACATTATCTGCCACTGAATCAATCTCATATGAATTGGAGAAATATCGAAGAGAGTCAGCTTCAAAGGCTAAAATTTCCAGAAGAATCATGTTTAAGGATGAGCTCGCATTTCCTCTATCTTTATATCAATTAGACATCATCGACAATTTCAAGAACCTAACCAATCAAGACAACGACAAATTCATCTTTATTATCAACTAAATCGCAACTAAGATGGAAAGAATACCTTGATGAGAATTGACAATCCATATTTGGTGATCATGAACTACCAAGCGGGCAGCCGAACATCAACAACAAATACCAACGGCGAACCCGCAACAGCCAAGACCCAGCGATACCGAAGAGAGGTACCGGCGAACCCGCAACAGCCCAGACCTAGGGACCGCCGAACCCACAACAACCAAGACCCAAGGAGACCGACGAGAGGTATCGGCGAAGAGAGCGTCACGAAGAGCTGACGAAGAGAAACAAGAAACTAGCGAACCCGCAACAGCCAAGACCCAACGAAAAGAGATCAACGAGAGACCGAAGAGATATCGAACGGAGAACTGAGACCGACGAAAGAGCGACACGAAGAGTCCGGCGAAGAGAAACCAGAAACCGGCGAAAAGACCCATATCGACCGATGTGATAATGTCGTCGAAGAGGAAGGTGAGGAAGGTGAGTGTGTCTGTGTGTTAGGGATAGAACTTAGTGAAATTAGGGTATTAGGGATAATTGGATAACCAAAATAAAATTTGGTTAAATTGGTTTAAAAGTGGATTAAAATCAAATTCAATTTGGATCGGATCAAAATTGGGTATGAAATGGGATCAAAATTGATAGTTATTTAGGGTTTGGGATAAATTTTTTAAATTTAACGAACGCTTAGACGAAAGGATAATATACCGAATTATAAAACATTAGGGAGAAATAGGATTAGGGTCAAAACATGAGGGAGAATAAGATGAGCGCAATAGAGGAGGGGAAATAGGCAAAGTAGTTAAAGTTTGTGTGAGAATAAAAGTTTAACCCTAATAAATAATATATATATATATATATATCCCTCGGTGGACTCCATGATTTGGAAAAAAAATGTGTGGTGAAAGGAAACCTAACCATAGAGAGAAAGAAATAAAACTAAAGTTTTCGAGCGTTTTTAGCAATTTCGAGCGTTTTCTAGCAATTTCGAGCGTTTTCGAGCGTTTTCGGGCAATTTCGAGTGATTTCAAGTGATTTTTGATCAATTTCGAGCGTTTTTCGAGCGATTTCAAGCATTTTCGGACAATTTCGAGCGATTTTTGACCGATTTCGAGCGATTTTATGGGATTTCCATCAATTTCATGTGATTTAGATTGATTTCGAACGATTCGAGGGTAGCAAGGGTTGCATGGATCTCACAATGTCGCATGAGTCTCATAGGGTCGCATGAGTCTCACAGGGTCGCATGGGTCACACGGTCGCATGGGTCACTGATCATCTCATTTTTATACGTAGTTCTCGCATGATTTACGAGATGTTTATGATATAGATACGATGATTACGTATGATTTTATATACGTTTTACTCGTTTTCGTGTTTTCGTGTTTTCGTGTCCTTACAGGTTATAATGTAAATTCGGTTCATTTTGGAGCTAAAAGACGTACACGAGACAAAGTACTAACATCGAGGATCATCACGGAACAAACGAGACGAGAATCGGCGAGGAATAACACAGCCCACGCGGGGCATTCACCTAGGCCGCGTGGGGCTTGACCCCCAGCAACTTCAGAACGAGTCGGGGAGGTCCTCAACACGCAGGGGTCTTCAAGACAAGCTTCAGCCCGCGTGGGGCACTCCCTAGCCCGCGCAGGGGGCATTTGGTTCAACATTTGGTCTAGCAAAACGAGCACGGGTTGGGCAGGTCCTCAACTCGCACGGGCTTCACTATGAGCATCAGCCAGCGCGGGGCACTCCTTAGCCTGTGCGGGGGGGGGGGGG
>CM071875.1:17381969-17395890 GCA_036759665.1 Gynandropsis gynandra
ACACAACACGTCGCAGCCCGTGCGGGGCACACACTCCAGCCCGCGCGCGTCGCATTCGTCACCTGCAAAAAACAGAAAAATAAATTTGTCTAAACACGAAAAAGAACTCGTTAGTTACTTATACAAAAAGGAAAACGACGTTAGAGAAGACGAATAAGAGATATTTTGCTAGAGAAAGGAATGGAAACGTTGCCCAACTTAATCAAGAATGGAAAACACACGAAAAGGTAAAACGGTGTTTGCTGCGACAAAGAGGAAGAAGTGAACGACCAAAAGGAAAAAACTAGGAAAAAAAGGAAAGAAAAGAAGAAGGAAAGACAAGGAGGAGAGCTAGGGTTCGTGGAAAGGAGTTAGAGAGAAAAAACACAGCCGTTGAGAGGGAGTTGAAGAGAGATAGAGAGAGAATCTGAGAAGAATGAGACTTTTGCGAAGGAGACATTCAAGGGGCATTGGAGATCAATTTAAAACTTCGGTTTCAGTTGGTATTTATGTTCTTTAGACTTTCTACTTCGATTATGTTGTTTGCTTTTGAACGCATGAGCGAGTAATTGTTTTGTTCTAGGAGAAGGGATTAGCTCATGACTATCGTGGAACCACTTTGATTTATCTTTGAATGCAATTTCTCGTTTTCGTTTATCTATTCTTTGTCTGAGAGCTTGAATGACTTGTATTTACGAAGGCCAAGTAGATGCATGTGTTCGGGATTAGGAGAAGGACCGAAAGAAGAATTCTAGTCCTAGAAGATCAGGTTTAGAACAACCGAGGTTAGACCACGAAAGTAGGTTAGCATCGGTTGAGGGTGAAACAGATGAATCATAGAAGTTATGGGTTTAGCTTAAGGTGTCAGCCATGAATGTAAAGGATAACTTGACTAGAACACGTGTCTATGCCTTGAGAGAGGGTAGATATCATATTAGGATCGTCTGCCTTAGATGACTTGATCGGGATTGCATGATTAGATAGGTTGATTGTTGGTTTCGGTAGTCTTGTGGTGAAACCGGATTCCTAGAACATTTGTCTCACTGTTAAGAACTCGTAGTTTATTTGTTTTTAGTATTTCAATCTTAAAACTCAATATTTGTTTGTTTGCAAGGTTGATTCATAGTTTGAATTTGGTTTGTGTTGTGTAGTCCCCGTGGGATCGACACCTAAAGTACTATACACGTGTCGTGCACTTGCGGGTAGTTTAGGTTAAATTTGTTTAACTTTGATACGCATCAAGTTTTTGGCGCCGTTGCCAGGGAATATTGTCAACACTTCTTAGATTCGAGCCTAGAGTCATACTTGTTTTGTTTTTTCATTTTGTTTTCTTTTCTTTGGTTCTTTCTACCTAAATCGTTTTTATTTTTCCTTCGCAGAGCCGTTAGATCAACGAGAGATGGATAATCAGCACGACCATGGACATTTGCAGCAACAACAACTCGGACCACGAGAACCACATGCTCCTCCACCACGTCGCCTCAGAGATTACGTGGTGCCAAATATGAACAACGTGCAAACAGCCATACGGATGCCTGCTGTTGCTGGGAATAGTTTGAAATTAAGCCGGCGATGATCAACATGCTTTATCAAAAGCAAATCATGGGTGGAAATCATGAGGATCCCCATCAGCACCTCAGAGACTTCCTTGAGCTTTCTGGTACATTTAAGATACACAGAGTCTTAGAGGACGCGATCTTACTGCGTCTCTTCCCCTTCTCAACTGGGGGACGAGCGAAAACTTGGCTGCAATCGTTTCCCGCTGGTTAAATCACGACTTGGGACCAGCTTTGCACATTGTTCCTCTCACTATTTTTTCCTCCGAGCAAGACAATTCAGATGAGGAGGGAAATCACAACGTTTAGATGCAGAGATGGAGAAACGTTGTTCGAAGCATGGGGCAGATTTAAGGATCTTCTACAGATGTGTTCACACCATGGTCTCGAACAGTGGTACGTTATCCAAACCTTTTACAACGGAATTTCAGATGAACACCAAACGACGTTGGATAACGCTGCTAGAGGATCGTTTATGGATCTGAGTGTTGAAGAGGCATACGAGCTGATCGATAACCTCACCATGAACCACACCATGTGGTCCATAACGAGAGGTATGCCTAATAGAACTTGAGGTTTATGTGAGCTGAATCAGGGAAGAGCAATGGGTAATACAGCAAATGTCATGTACTGTGTGAATTGCGGAGATACAGTACACAGGGCTTATCAATGCACGCTGCAAGAGAACATGGAATACATGAATTATGCCCAGTAGCAAGGAAACACGCATTTCGGGAGCACCTACAACCCGAATCAGAGGAATCACCTGAACTTGTCATACTGAACGACTCAACCAATGAAATATTCGGGATTTCAGCAACCACAACAGCCGTACCAGCAAAATAATCAGCAATTTCAGAATGCTCAGCAAGTTCCGCAAGCTCCTCAACCTCCTCAAGCCCCTTCGTTAAACCTTGAGGCGGTAATGCTCGAATTTATCAAGGAGCAAAGGCAACAATAATCGATTCAAGCCAAATACAATGCGAATGTGGGGACAACGATCAACGAGCTCAAAACTCAGATGGAATCCTTGAGCAACCATGTGAAGAGTTTGGAGAACTCCGTAGCACAACAAGCTACCTCATCGTCTAGGAATCCCGGACAGCTTCCCGGTAAACCTGATTTTAACCCGAGAGAGCACGTGAACACCATCACCTTGCGCAGCGGTAATGTGATCGAGAATCCGCCCCCGAAAGAGCAAGAGAAAGCTGCTGGAAAATCTATGGATAAAAGAAAGGGCATTGTGAATAAGGAAGAAGCTGAACTAGAATTGGAGAAACCGTACGTTGCTCCACCTACGTACAAACCTCCAATACCGTGTCCTCAACGATTGGTGAGCATCAAGAACGAGGTAAAGTATGGACGGTTTGTAAAGATTCTCAAGAAGTTTCACATCAACATACCATTCGTAGAAGCCCTCCAAAAAATGCCCACGTATGCCAAATTTCTCAAAGAAATTATGTCTAACAAATGGCGTATCGAAGAGAGTGTGATGGTAGCACTCACCGAGGAATGCAATGCCATTCTTCAAAAAAAGCTGCCCCCGAAGTTGAAGGACCCCAGAAGCTTCTCCATTCTGTGCACAATAGGTAATCTTGATATTGACAAAGTATTGTGTGATTTAGGAGCAAGCGTGAGCCTCATGCCACATTCGGTCTTCAAGTGGATGAACTTCGGCGACCTCAAACCTACCAAGATGTCTCTCCAACTCGTTGACCGTTCGGTAAGATATCCGGTGGGGATTGTTGAAAACATTCCCACCAAGGTAGGTAATCTTTGTATACCCGCTGACTTTGTTGTACTTGATATTGAAGAGGATGCTAGGATACCAATTATTCTTGGTAGACTGTTCTTAGCTAATGAGGTGCGATGATAGACGTATAACAAGGAAAACTTTCCTTACATGTCGGAGATGAAACGATTGAATTCAACTTGTCCAAATCCATGAACGGACCCTCCATCAAGGAGTCTTGCTTTCGAATTGACTTGCTGGACGAGTTAACGAATGATACGTTTGATCAAGTAAGTATTTACGATCCCCTCATGAGATGCTTAACTCAAGTTTGCAAAGATGCAGGATTTACCGATGAAGAAGCTGGGGCGTATCCAGAATTTATGAATGTTTTTGAAGCACTAAGAGACGCCCCATGTGAGGAGATATCACAAAAAACACACGCTGGTTTTGTAGTGGAGAAGACTCCCGAACCTCCTCCGTCTTCTTTTCGGTATGAGCACATTGAATGCGATAAAATATATCCTGCTGTTACGAATGCTAACTTGAGTGCAGATGAGATGAGGAAACAACCCACTCGCGTAAAGAAGCGTAGGAAAGTTAGCTCTTCAATATGTATGCACGGAAATTATACGAAAGACAACCACGAACCTTCCACCGAAACTCAAAAAAGGCCGCCCCCGCACTTGAAAGATGTAATGGAAAAAGACATTATAAAACTTTTTGATACAGATATCATTTGTCCAACCTCGGGCAACAAATGAGTGAGTCCCGTGCCAAAGAAAGAATCCATGACTAAGGGATGTCACAACAAAAGACCCTACCTCATGACTTCCAACTAGGTGACTTAGTTCTACTTTTCAATTCTCGTCCTAAGCTTTTCTCGGGCAACCTACAGTCTCGTTGGTCTGGTCCTTTTCAGGTACGAGAAGTCTTCACACATGGAGAGGTAGAACTTTGGAGTGCGACAAGTGGGATGTTCAAAGCTAATGGACATCGACTAAAGCTCTTCCACGCCGCTCAACCAATCGAAAGTGGAAACTCCACTTCCCTTTCCGATCCACCCATCGCGCACGCATGAGGAATGGAGACGTCAAAGCTTAAAGACGTTAAATAAGCACTTTCTGGGAGGCAACCCAACTGTTTGTTTTCTGTTTTTTTAGTTTTTTTAGTTTAAGACTCGGTTAATTAAAAAAACAAAAACAAAAATACCATCACAAACGTGACTTCACATCTCTTACCCTCTATCGGAGCTTCATGTCGAGGACGCCGTTCAATTCAAGTCTAGGGGAGCAGATCACGTTTGTCAGGTGATTTCATTTCATTTTCTTTTATTTTCTCTTTGATTTCGTAGATTTTTAGTTTGTTTTTGCTTTCGTGAGTCAGAGTCGTCCTAGACACTTGTCCGGTACCACGTTTTGAGATGAACCCTGAACCTATGAAACTTAAGAAGTTAGTCTTTTCCGTGAGATTTTGCATGTTTGAGTTAGATTTTTCCTAAGCGTTAGAGCTTATTAGTCGACTGAAAGACAATAGCTCGTAATTCTTTGGGAATCCTAGTGTTACTTGTGGGAGGTTTAGACGAGGTTGCTAGGCTAGTTTATCGTTTATTCTCTCTATCCAGATGGTCATACTTCGTATAGACGATGCTTCACTTCTTTTTTATGAGGATTATTAGATCGTATGAAATCGAGCTTATTTTGCAGATTAAGAGCGGACACTAACACTCCATTGTCGGTAGAAATAATGCCTAAAAGCATGATCTAAAATCGATATGAGTGCATCGACCTTGATACTCTTTCGATGGTTCGGTCTAAGTGGTGGGTTGGCGATCATCTTTCTACGTCCTAAAAGCATGCACAATAAATACGCCACCTACTCCGCTGCACTCTTAAATGAGAAGAATGAGTATACTGTCATCGGTAGTCTGGGTCTAGGTAGAGGCTGGATCCCTTCAAATCTGACGTCCTAGAAGCCTAGTCTATATGCATAACAAAGAAAAAAAAAGAAAAGAAAAATAAGACATAAAAACAAAAGAAAAGAAAAAAAAGAAAATAAAGAAAGAAAGAAGCTCGGAAAAGAAACAAGTATCCTCGATTATTCTAGGTTTAGCATTTGTCTGAAGTCTTTTTTGGTGGAGAGAGTTACGGTGGCTTGTTTAGTTTGCCTTCGATTTACTTTCTCGTGGGTAGCCTTGGTGAACCTATGATGAAGACTGAAAATTTAATTAGGCCGAATTTGCTCTCGACTTGCTAGTTGATCAGTTAGGTTCGCTTTAGCGGTATTTCTAGACGAAAGGGAAATTCTCGGATTTTGTATACCTCACGTGTTCCACGTTTAGTTTGCTTAGGGACAAGCAAACATTCAAGTCTGAGGGATTTTGATCATCTCGTTTTTATACGTATTTCTCGCATGATTTAAGAGATGTTTATGATATAGATACGATGATTACGTATAATTTTATATCCGTTTTACTCATTTTCGTGTTTTCGTGTCCTTACAAGTTGTAATGCAAATTAGGTTCATTTTGAAGCTAAAAGACGTACACGAGACAAAGTAATAACGTCGAGGATCATCACGGAACAAACGGGACGAGAATCGGCAAGGAATAACACAGCCCCGCGGGCATTCACCTAGCCCGCGTGGGGCTTGACCCCACCAACTTCAGCACGAGTCGGGGAGGTCCTCAACACGCACGGGTCTTAAAGACAAGCTTCAGCCCGCGCAGGGCACTCCCTAGCACGCGCAGAGGGCCTTTGATTCAGCATTTAGTCCAGCAGAACGAGCTCGGGTCGAGCAAGTCCTCAGTTCGCACGGGCTTCACTATAAGAATCAGCCCGCGCGGGGCACTCCTTAGCACACCGGGGGGTGTTGTTTCCTGCGAACACAGCATGCCGCAGCCCGTGCGGGGCACACACCCCAGCCCGCGCGCGTCGCATCCGTCACCTGCAAAAACCAGAAAAGTAAATTTTTTTTAACATGAAAAGGAACTTCTTAGTTACTAGTACAAAAAGAGAAACGACGTTAGAGAAAAGGAATGAGAGATATTTTGCTGGAGAAATGTATAAAAACGTTGCCCAACTTAATCAAGAATGGAAAACACACGAAAAAGGTAAAACGGTGGCTGTTGCGACAAAGAGGAAGAAGTGAACGGCCAAAAGGAAAAAAACCAGGAAAAAAAGGAAAGAAAAGAAGAAGGAAAGACAAGGAGGAGAGCTAGGGTTCATGGAAAGGAGTTAGAGAGAAAAAAACACAGCCGTTGAGATGGAGTTGAAGAGAGAGAGTAGAGAGGGAGAATCAGAGGAAGAAGGAGATTTTTGCAAAGGAGACATTCAAGGGGCATTGGAGATTAATTCAAGACTTCGGTTTCGTTTGGTTTTTATGTTCTTTAGACTTTATACTTCGATTATGTTGTTTGCTTTTGAACGCATGAGCGAGTAGTTGTTTTGTTCTAGGAGAAGGGATTAGCCCATGGCTATCCCGGAACCACCTTGAATTATCTTTGAATGCAATTTCCCGTTTTCGTTTATCTATTCTTTGTCTGAGAGTTTGAATGACTTGTATTTACGAAGGCCAAGTAGATGCATGTGTTCAGGATTAGGAGAAGGACCGAGAGGAGAATTGTAGTCCTAGAAGATCAGGTTTAGAACAACTGAGGTTAGGCCACGAAAGTAGGGTAGCAGCTGTTGAGGGTGAAACGGATGAATCATAGAACTTATGGGTTTAGCTTAAGGTGTTAGCCACGATAGTAGGGGATAACTTGACTAGATCACGTGTCTATGCCTTGAGAGAGGGTAGATATCATATTAGGATCGTCTGCCTTAGATGACTTGATCGAGACTGCATGATTAGATAGGTTGATAGTTGGTTTCGGTAGTCTTATGGTGAAACCGGATTCCTAGAACGTTTATCTCACTGTTAAGAACTCGTAGTTTATTTGATTTCAATCTTAAAACTCAATATTTGTTGTTTGCAAGGTTGATTCATAGTTTGAATTTGGTTTGTGTTGCATAGTCCCTGTGGGATCGACATCTAAAGTACTACACACGTGCCGTACACTTGCGGGTAATTTAGGTTAAATTTGTTTAACTTTGATACGCATCAGTTACAAGGTCGCATGGGTGTCACAGGGTCGCATGGGTCCAATAAGGTTGCATGAATCACAAGGGTAATTTAGGAATTTCAATATTATAAAAGTAAAATTAAAGTTATATTTTTTTTTTAAGAAAGAGTAGGCTAAATCAAAATAACAGTTGAAGGGTATTTTTGAAATTGCCCATTAAATCTACATTTCATCTTAAAAAATTATTATTTATTTTACATATATTCTCTTATTTATATTATAATAAAATAATATATATATAATATAAAACATCTTATAAAATTTATGAATTTGTTTAAAATAATTAAAATTTCTCCCTCTTTATAAATTAACTAATCATATTATTAAAATTAATACACAAATTATGATAGTTATTTATAAATAAATCTAAAAACATACATATAACACCGTCCTTGTACTGTACTGTACATGTAACACCTAACCTCTATATATATATATATATGTATAAGTTTTAAAAGTAATTATTATAATCTAAATATGATTCAAAAAGTAGATAAATTATATACACCATATATAATTACGCATATATTTGGAAGAGGAGGTGGTTGAAGATTATGTTCAGGACATGATTTCGAATAAACTTTTAATGTATCACAATTTTCAGATTTTATAAATTTGACAGTTTTTCACATTCCAGAACCAACACAACATATGCCTTATCCATTTTATATCTGGTTACCACTCTTTGAACAATCGTCATCGCATATGCATTACAAATCATTCGTCGAGGAGTTGTTCGCGATGGATGAAGGACAAAATAAACTTTGGCGTCCTGATCTGAGCTGCAAAGAAGGAACATAATAGTATTATCATAAAAATTGAACTTTCATATATACTTTATTTAAATCATATAAAAGTAAATAAAATGTCGTTATAGGTTTGGTTATGATCATTTATCTTGGCATATACTATAACAATGAAAGCTGATTTTGATCGACAATATTATAATTGGATGTGCACCGGTTAAAAAGTTAAAGATCATTGATAGAAGGTATGAGTGGTAAATATTTATCAATAATCATTGATAACTATTTATCAATAATCATTGACAACTATTTATCAATAATTATTTTAAATTTATTAATAACGAAATTAAAATGATCGAGAGAAAAAAAAATGAAAACATGTGTGGATATGTTTTGACATATAAGAAGCAATGCACACGTATTGGGATGATCTAGAAGCTAAACAAAAAAACACGTAAATTTCATAAATATGATAGAAATGGCTTTGAGATAAGCGCACATAAAGTCAGATCTCATTAGTTTGTTACAGTGTAGAAAAAATTGGTATATATTATTTATGGAAAATTTTGGAATAAATTATATTAAATATATGTTCTTAATCTATAGAATTATAATTTGTTTTTGACGAAAGAAAAATAAGTTAAACTAATTTATTTCAAATTGCTTGAGTAAACCCATAAGAAATTAGATGGTTCTTTGGTCAATGCTAAAAAAAACCAAGTACATGCTAATATTCAAAAGATGACATCATAACGAGTGTTTCAAATTCTGCTAGGAGAGGACGATTCTCAATTGTCTCTGAACAAAATTTATTTTGAGGTATGTGAATGGAAAAACAACATATTTTCCCCTTGAAAATCATGTTTTAGTCTTATCCCCTCGATTTTGACCCTTATTCTATTTCCCCCTCGATTTTCAGTTTTCATCATATTCGCCCCTCAGTTATAAAAAATCTGCCTAAAACCCCCTCCGTTAATTATCCGTTAATCGACCCGATTTTGATCCAATTTTGATTTTAATTTTAACCCAAATATGACTCAATTTTGACCCAATTTTGACTCGATTTATCCCAATTTATACTTAATTTTGAAAAAAAAAATTTACTTAATTTTAACTCGATTTTAACAATAAATCAAGTTAATTATTCAATTTAGTCAACTTACTTGATTTAATTGATTTCGAATAAAATTAAGTTCGATTTTTTTACTTGAAACCAATTTTAACCCAAAATCGACCCCAATTTTGACTCAATTTTAACCAAAAACCGATTCAATTTTGACCCAAATTATGATGTCAATTTTGACTCGATTTAACCCAAATTTTTACTTAATTTTGACCCGATAAAATTAAGTACGATTTTTACTTAATCTGTAATGTTAACCCAAAATCGACCCCAATTTTGACTCAATTTTACTTAGTTTTAACCCAATTTGTACTTAATTTTAACCAAAAATCGACCCAATTTTAACCAAAAATCGATCCACTTTTGACTCAATTTTAACTTAAAACCGATCCAATTTTAAGTAAAAATTAAGTAAAAATTCGAATTAAATTGAGTCAAAATTGAGATTATAATTTGGATCAAAATTGAATCGGTTTTGGAATAAAATTGAGTCAAAATTGGGGTCGATTTTGGGTTAAAATTGGTTTCAAGTAAAAAAACCGTACTTTATTTTATTTGAAATCAATTAAATCAAGTAAATTGATTAAATTGAATAATTAACTTGATTTATTGTTAAAATTCGAGTTAAAATTAAGTAAAAATTTTGGTCAAAATTAAGTATAAATTGGGATTAAATCGAGTCAAAATTAAGTCAAAATTAGGTCAAAATTGAGTCATATTTAGGTCAAAATTAAAATCAAAATTGTGTCAAAATTGGGTCGGTTAACGGATAATTAACGGATAAATAACGGAAAGAGTTTTAGGCAGATTTTTAATAACTGAGGAGGGAATAGGATGAGAACTGAAAATCGAGGGGGAATAGGATGAAGGTCAAAATCGATGGGGGAATAGGACTAAAACATGATTTTCAAGGAGGAATAGACTCTTTTTCCTATATGAGTTAATATATATATATATATAGTTGTATACCTGCACATATAATATATGTTTATATTTTATTTTGTTGATCATTACCCAATTTTTTTTTGAATGTTTCTAATAAAACTTCATAAATCAAACTTGAATCCTTCTGAATAACATGCCATGACTATTGACCTAGATGAAAAATACGTTCGAACAAAGAATTTTGGTTGTCGATTCAGATTTTCCCTTTCCTAAGCAACAAATTTGAAGTAGAAATAGACAAAAACATGGTCAGAGAAGTGAATAGCAACATAAAGATACATAATCATATGCGCATAGACACACAAAAAACATAATAGAAACAAGAGAATAGAAGCCAAAAACATAAGCAGAAAATTGAGAGATGGGATTATGTTGTGCTTGAATTACATGAGCAAGGCAAATTTCATTCACACATCATCACAACTTTTGATTTGTTCTTGTATTTTCTTTTTTTGGTTTTAGCTAGATCATGAAAGGTTACAATGGGCTCCAGGACTACTAAGGCATTATATGTTAACCCATCAAGACAATAACCCTAGATAGCTACAATAGCAGCATACGATTGCACAAATCTGATCATTACATTTTTACAATTCCAAGCATACAACGAGGCAAATTTTTATAACATATCAAAGCACAAGGCAGAAGAACTACATGGTCATGATCAAAGACAAATCAATAAAAATCCAAAATCATCATTCGAAAGAAAATCCATCAACCGAGGATAAATCACCATTGTTTCCGACTGTTTCCGACTTGAGTAATTGCAATCGAAAGGAGAAGAGAGAAAATACACACACACCTCGCAACTGAGAGCTTCGTAGCAACTGAGAGCTTTGTAGCAACCGAGACTATGAAGCGACATAGAGCAACCAAGATCTTCGTAGCAACCGAGACATGAAGCAAACAAGAGTCCTTTAGCAAGCTGATAAGAAATTAGGGTTTTTTTTATATTTTTAAGGGTGTTTTAATAATTTTAGATATTGGATTCAAAATTCGAATTAAAATATTAAAAATTTCAATGTTCAAGAAATTGTGATTCTATCCGTGTCCAAACTTTCAATTTGAATTTCAAATATAAAATTTACCAAACGAATATAAATGAATCTTTTAACTTCGAGAATGTTACAAAAGAACTTTGTATATATGTCTATTAACAATTTTAATATCATTAATTATTTATTCACAATAAAATTTTAAATTTTCTATATAAAGTTCTATTATCATATTTTATTATTATTTCACATTTAATATAAATATAATCAAATTCATAAATCTATATATAAAAAGTAGGATAAAATAGAGCTTTCTCCTTGCGCCACCTCATCAACACATGATTTTTTTTATTTTTTATTAATAATTTATAAATAAGTTTTACTCTCTATTAAAAATTCTTTATAGCCACTAACCTAAATGTAATATCCATTTACTTCTATTCGAAATTTATTAATCTTTTACTTTCTTTTTTTGTGGTGTTTAGGAAGAAAAATGTTTGAAAGAGGAGAATTGATTCTCTTTGATGGTGTGTCGGAGGAAAAAGTTTTGAAAGAGAAGAAAATGAAGCTAGAGGAGAAGTATATGTGGGCTACTGTTGATGGTGTTAAAGAAAAGGTAAGTTTTCTCAGACCGGTTAAACGTCTTATATATGCTCTCTTTGTTTTCGACCTGAATAATATGATTCAGTTGATGGTGTGTAGGAGGAAAAGTTGTAAAAAAAGGAGAAAATGGAGTTAGAGGAGAAATATATCTGGGATATTGTTGATGGTGTTTAAAAGATAAGTTTTCTGATACCCGTATGTTTTATTCCTTCATCCTTAAAATATAAAAGTAATGAAAAATGATTTCTTTGAATTAATCATGATAATATGATTTTGCAGATGGAAAAAAGTGAAGCATGACAATACAATCACTTGGCTAGTTTTGTGGAACGATCCAATTAATCCTAAAGTGTTCAAGTATGTATTTTTTATAAAGTTTTCATATAAATTGTCTTGTTTAACCATTTAACAAATAAACTATGTCTTCACTCTTGAATCTATAATCACATAAAAAACATAAGGGTTACATACAACAATAGTTTTATTCCAAAAGATATTAAATGGTTCAATATTTACAAAAAAAAATTGAATACAAATAAAAATACAAATTAAATATTTCAGAATTGAAATTAGAATTAAATAAAATATTTACGTATTTATATGAATAAAAATATATAGTATATTTACATAAATGTTCAACAAACATCATCCTTTCAATTTTTTCGATATTTAATATAATTACTATAAATATTAATACATTTTCTAATAATTAATTTATTTAAAATATTTAATATAATTACTATAAATATTAATACATTTTCTAATAATTAATTTATTTAAAATATTTAATATAATTACTATAAATATTAATACAATAATAAATATATAATACCAAAAGTAATACAATTAAGACAAAATAACTAATATAGAATTTATCCAATCATAAATAATATTAATTATTTATATATCTCAGAAAAATAAAAAAATGGTAAAATAAATAGAATACATATTTTTCTGAAATTAATATTTTGGGAGTTAATTAAAATGTTATTAATACAATTAAGACAAATAATTAATATAATTAAAACGTTAGTAATATAATTAAGACAAAATAATTAATATAGAATTTATCCAATTATTTAATAATTGTAATTATTTAATAATATTAGTCATTTATATATATCAATAAAATTAAAAACCAAAAATAGTAAAATAAATATAATACATATTTCTAAGAAATTAATTTTTTTTCGAGTTAGTTGAAACATTTCCATACGGATTGAGAACAATAAAATAATAAAATAAATATAAAATAATTAATATGAAATTTATCCGATTATTTAATAATATTAATTATTTATAATAAATATTTTTCAGAAATTAAATAAAATAAATACAAAAAATTAATATGAAATTTATCCATTTATTTAATAATATTAATTATTTATATATCTCAACAAAATAGAAAATAGTAAAATAAATACAATACCTATTTTTCAGAAATTAAGTTTTTGGTGTTAATTAAAACATTAGTAATACAATTAAAACAAATAATTAATATAATTAAAATACAATTATGACAAATAATTAATATAATTAAAACATTTATAATACAATTAAAACATTAAAACAAAATAATTAATATAGAATTTATCCAATTATTTAATAATATTAGTTATTTATATACATCAATAAAATAAAAAACCAAAAATAGCAAAATAAATATAATACATATTTCTAAACAATTAATTTTTTTGGAGTGAGTCGAAACATTTCCATACGGATTGAGAACAATAAAATAATAAAATAAATACAAAATAATTAATATGAAATTTATCCAATTATTTAATAATATTAATTATTTATATATCTCAACAAAATAAAGAAATAGTAAAATAAATACAATACATATTTTTCAGAAATTAAGTTTTTGGTGTTAATTAAAACATTAGTAATACAATTAAAACAAATAATTAATATAATTAAAATACAATTAAGACAAAACCATTAATATAATTAAAACGTTTATAATACAATTAAAACATCAAAACAAAATAATTAATATAGAATTTATCCAATTATTTAATAATTGTAATTATTTAGTAATATTAATTATTTATATACATCAATAAAATAAAAAACCAAAACAGTAAAATAATTAAAACGTTAGTAATACAAT
>CM071875.1:17421759-17445310 GCA_036759665.1 Gynandropsis gynandra
TCACGATACAGCTCATCCCCTACACGTCGTCATTGGACAGGGATTAAACATATCTTTCGATATTTACAAGGAACGATTGATTTAGGATTATTTTATCCTAGAGATTCCAAACGTGAGTTAATCGGTTTTGCAGATGCAGGTTACTTATCAGATCCTCATAAAGCTAGATCACAAACAGGATATGTTTTCACAATTGGAGGGACAGCGATATCATGGCGTTCACAAAAACAAACACTAGTTGCAACATCTTCAAATCATGCTGAAGTCATAGCACTTCATGAAGCGAGTAGAGAATGTGTGTGGCTCAAGGCTTTAACTCGACACATACAAGAGACATGCAGATTATCAACTAATATCAACCCAACAATACTATATGAAGATAATGCCGCTTGCGTTGCTCAAACAAAGGAAGGATATATCAAAAGTGACAGAAACATATACCTCCAAAATTTTTCATGTATACACAAGAGCTCGAGAAGAAGAAAGAAGTTGATGTTCAATACATCCGATCATACGAAAATGTAGTTGATTTATTCACAAAAACGCTCCCTACTTCAACATTGAGAAAACACATTCAAAATATCGGGATGCGTCACCTCCGAAGCTTATGATTAAACAAAGAGTTGACAATTCGAGGAGGAGTTTTTATGACTGTACTCTTTTTCCCTCATCATGGTTTTTTATCCCAATGGGTTTTTCCATGATAAGGTTTTTAACGAGGCAGTCAATAGACATTTAAAGAAGAGTGTTAAATTATAAATGTCTAATGGGTTAAAGCCCATTTACTATATTTAATATTAAATATAAAGGGGTATTTGCCTATAAATAGGCACTCCCCTATGTAAAACAATACCACATTCAAAATCAGATTTTATTATAGTCTATTCTCTCTCTTCTGTCCCTCTTTACTGTCTCTCTCATCTATCCCTTTGATTTCATTTCTCAAAGTAAGGTAATGTATATATATATATTATTATATTATATATATATATATTATTTATATATATAAAGTTACGGATTTATATATGTTATTATATATATAGTTACATATATATATTGTATATATATATATAATCTTACATTATATATATAATATATATTATACATAAGTTAATTATATTATATTATAATTATATTTATATTATTATACATACAAAATACATATGTTTTATATTTTAATATATACATATATATATATCTTCATTAATAGTTAATTTTTCAACAACCATTTTATTTTCAGAATTAAAAAAACCTTTTCATCTCTTTTATTTTCCAAAATCTCAAAATCCATCACAAAAAATATTCCAAAATTTTCAAAAATATCTCAAAATCTTGAAATCTCATACTCATCATCCTCTACGGATGAGTATCACGTAGTCCCGTAAAAAAAAGGTATGTATTTGTGATTATATTTGATAACGTCTATTTTATTATAATATTTTCATCCATTTTATAGTTAATTTCATCACTTATTTAAACTTTACTGAACATTAAGCATCATTTAGCTCTCTTCTAGCGTTTTCTCGTGTTATTGTAGGAAATAAAATATCGGGATACAAACATGAGTAAATGAAGCAAAAACCACTCTCTTATCAACCATGCATGGTCAGCATCTAAAGATCATGAATCAAAGAAGAAAAATGGAAGCAAGAACAACTGAATCACAAAGAAGGCACACGACTGAAAAGAAAAGGAAATAACCGCTAGAGACAAAAATGGAAACTTAGGCCGCGACTTACATAAAATGAACACTTTCGGTTGCCGGAACAACAATTAAAAGAGCACGATTGAAACATGAAAAGGAAACATGGTTTACACAAAATGGAAGCAAGCTACTAGAATACAAAATGTAAACTCCAACCGCTGCAAACAAAAAGGAAATACAACCGCCTACACAAGAGAAGGAAACTACAGCGCCGGACAAGAATTGGAAGTGCACGACCAAAGAGGCAAAGAAGGATAAAAGGAAAAGAAAAGAAGAGGAAAGAAAGACAAAGGGGTCAAGAAGACAAGGAGAATTCAGACAGGACAAGAGGAAAAACACAACACATGCACGAAGAGAGCAAGAGAGAATAACACGCTAGAAGGTTGGTGACATGGGGACAAACTCGGAACGCAGAGGAGCTGTTGAAGACTACAGTATTAGGATAGAGAGGAATCTCATTCTGTATCTATGTTTACAATAGTTTTCTTTCGTGTTTTGTTTTCGGAACCCATGTCCGAGTAGTTTAGTAGCTACGGGTTAGAATTTTACCGATATGTAATGAAGTCTTATGCTTAATGATTGGTTATGATATTTGATCGTTACGGATTGATTGGCTGTTCTTAATGCTTTTGTTCATGTTGGCCACTTGAATGCATGATTATAAAAGTCTGATTGCATTGGAAGATGAATTAGATTTTTGAACATAGCCATGATTTGGGATCTTATCGATTCAGAACTTTGACTGATCGGTCGATTGAACTCAAGAATTAGGTTATCGGTCTTAATGCATTTAATGTGTGAGATAACGCAATTGGAAGACTGGTAGTACACATGCTAGATAGTGGGATTATGTATCGGAAGAGTCATTCCATAGGAAAGAGCTTGAATTCCCCGAATACGTGATGACATCTATAACCATGATCTTTGTTAGCACTTCAATGCATTATCGTGCATCTCTCGAAACCTGTAGTGTTTAGTTTATTGAATTTACAGCCGTTTAGATTAATTAGTCTTTTACTTCAAATTCAATCATTACTTTGTTAATCGTCCTATTCATTAGTTTACTAGCTTTACAGTTGCATCGATTTCCTAGTGTTCGACCCTGGTACTACACATGTAGTGTTTAATTTATTGAATTTACAACCGTTTAGATTAGTCTTTACTTCGAATTCAATCATTAATTTGTTAACCGTCCTATTCATTAGTTTACTAGCTTTATAGTTGCATCGATTCCCTAGTGTTCGACCATGGTACTATACGATCCGTATTCTTGCGGAAACGTTACTCTAGGTATTTATTACTTGAGATTAACCATATCAAGTTTTTGGAGCCGTTGCGGGAGAATTAATTATGAATTTAGAGTTAGGATACTTTTGAATTAGAACATAGTCCTTCCGGAGTTTTTATTTATTTTTCGTATTTTTTCTTTATTTTTGAGTCAATTTTTTTAACCTCTCAGAGCCTAACCAATTCTTGTGTTTTTATTACGTGAGGTACTTTATTGCGCAAGAGCGAAGAAGAACAGATGGCGGAATGCATTGATCCAAATGAACCACGTCTGTTGCACCACAAATTCCAGTTGCGTTAACCTATGGAACATAAATGCTCGCATCAAATTAGAACCAACATTCATTCAAATGCTTGGCAACAAACGTTTAGAGGGGGACCCGTCTAGGATCCAAATCAGCATCTTACCGATTTCAAGATGCTTTGCTAAACTACTAGAATGGCAGAAGGAGTTTCGAACGAAGACGTCATGTTGTTTGCCTTCCGTTCTCAGTGAAAGATAAGGGGTAAGATTGGTTGTATTCCCAACCGGCGAATTTTATATGATCATGGGAACAACTAGAGGAGAAGTTCATGACGTGATTCTTCCCTCGGTAAAGCTTGGCTTGCTAAAATTCAGATGGAAGACATACCATTACAAGTTGGAAAGTTTTTCGTTCTGGTTGATTTAGTCATCTTAGACATGGGGAAAATAAGAAAATCATGATCATCCTCGGAAGACCGTTTCTTAACACCGCAAAAACATTTATACATTATGCGGAAGGATGACTAACACTGAAGTTTGGTAAAGAAGAAGTGGAGTTTAATCTAAGTGACACACTCAAGCAGCCGTGTATGGTGGATTCGGTGTTTTACATCGACGTCCTAGAGAAACTAGCCGAGGAGGTTCTTGAAGAGTTCGGGAATATGGATTCCCTTGAGATGACTCTCTTAGCAGCTGGAAAAGAGGTATATAAAGACCCAAACGATGTAACATACTATACAAAGGTGTTGGACAAAGTAAAGGAGGAGGAAGTCGCCGAGGACAAGTTAAACGAGATGCAGGCAGACTTCTGCTCGACTCAAGCGCAACAGATCGTGTCCTGAACACAATGGAACAAAATTCAAACTAATGGAGGAGACTTGGATCACTCACTCCAAGAGCAGTGTCCAGATCACACACACATGAGTATGGCTTGAGTGGACTTGAATTTGGACCAAACATTGCAAAACAATCCTTGAACTTCAGCGTGACTCGAGTAGATTCTAGTACGATCCGAGTTACGTGCGATGAGGATCAATATATAAACACTCTCGAGACACCGAGAAGCCACACCAAACGCGCAACACCCAATTGGAGCATTGATAAGGTACCCAAGGTGAAGATGAAGCCTTCACCACAAGGGCTCATGCACAAAAATATTATGGAAACTTTGAAAGAAACGAGAGATGAATGCTCAACCCGTTTCATGGTGTGCATAACCGGACTTATGGATTGTACGACCAAGCTATTTGGACTGCACGATTGGGCCCCCAAGTTAGGGAACAACACGACATAGCTTAGGTAGGATATAACTGATTGTGCAAGGAGCCTAACCGATCTATGTGCTATACTTGAACGAGCATCCTATGCATGCGAGACGCTATGCACACGACGATGATGAGGACATCCATCTGATGAGTAATGCATCTTGGTCAGACTCGTGACCTTAAACAAGCGCTGCTCGGGAGGCAACCCGAGCTCCGTATCCTTTTATCTTTCTTTTAATTTTTCAGAACTCAACTCTTCTTCTTTTCACACGCATGAACTCTACTAGCAGCCTCGATGTATCGTACTCTCTATTTCGGATTGTGTGAATTTTTGTTACAGGTTTTTCACTTCGAAATCATCCACAACAAAGGAGAGACACATGTACCCAGCTGCATCAACTCGGGATAGCAAACACACAAATAGGTGCACACATTCCTACCCTATTTATTTTCCTCCGAGTTTTGGCATGCAAGTCCTTCTCTTAGGTTTTGAACAACGGGACAGTGTTCCGTTCAAGTCTGGAAAGGGGGGGGGCACTCTTTGAGTGTTATGATTGTGATTAGGATTAGATGCTGAGTTCTTTGTTTTATCTTAAGCATTTACATTATTTTCGTTAGGATTAGATAGACATATATCTAATACGAAATTTTGAACTTTAGCCGTCTTTGTCCAACTTTGCCGAATCGGGAACAAAAGTCTAGGCTTGCTGAAAAGTACCTCTAGATATCGATTAGTCTAGTAGTTGACCATGAATTCATAGCCTATAGTTGTATTCCACCCCCTAGGTTTCAATTCCAAGTACTTATATCTCCGAGTATACCGTTCATTCATTGATTTGCTTCTCTATTGTTATAATTCCACGCGCTTACACTCCGCTTTAATTAGAATAAGTTCTTTAACTATTTCAGCCCTACATTGATATAAGTGCATCAATCTTGATGGTTCGGGTCTAAGTGGTGGGTCGAGGCTGTTTTTCTGCGTCCTAAGGGTTAGAGTCGATGCGTAATGATAATAGTTTAATCAAAAGAAAAAAAATCTGCAATGACGCAACCTCTTCACTCCGTTAAGGTTATAAGACCTTATGAGTGTGCCAATCGACAACCTAGGTCTAAGTAAAAGGCTTTCCTCTTCAATTTCGATGTCCTAGAACTGAGCATAAATTTTCAAAGAAAAAAAAAATGTGTGGAAACGAAAAAGAAGAAAAAGAGAAACGAGAAAAATTAATTGTCTTATGAATGAATCTCACGTGAGCATAAGAGAATAGGTATGGAGATCACTTGGATGTCATCTAGGGGTTAGTGAAATGAACTTAGATATGTGTAGGATTGTACGGCTAATGGATTTCGGTGGATAGAGTTCTGAACTAGGCATGCTTAGGTCTATGTTCGTGTGGCGGCGCGTTGTTGTGCATGATGACTAATTTTTCGAATTCCTTGTGCTAGTATCCGGTTATTGTCTAACTCTCATTGCGCTTAACTTTAGTTTTTCTTGAGGACGAGCAAAGGTTCAAGTCTAGGAGAATTTGATAACATCTATTTTGTTACAGTATATTCGTCAATTTTTATAGTTAGTGTCATCACTTATTTATATTTTACCGAGTATTAAGCAACATGTAGTCATCTTCTAGCGTTTTCTCGTGTTATTGCAGGAAATGAAATACCGGGATACAAATATGAGTAAATGAAGAAAAACCACTCTCTTATCAACCATGCATGGTCAACATCTTAGGATCATTAATCGAAGAATAAAAATGGAAGCCAAAACGGCTGGATCACAAAGAAGGCACACAATTGAAAAGAAAAGGAAATAACCGCTAGATACAAAAATGGAAACTTGGGCCGCGACTTACATAAATGGAAACTTTTGGTTGCTGGAACAAAATTGGAAGAACACTGTTGAAACATGAAAAGAAAACATGGTTTACACAAAATTGAAGCAAGCTACTTGAATACAAAATGTTCTGATGACACAAACCAAAGAGATTTTTTTCCGAGGTATGTCTCATTTAATTTTCTTCCTCTTTTTGATTTCTTTCTTTCCTCTTTTTTTTTTATTTCTTTTTTCACAAACATTGTACAACGTTTGTATTACAATGTGTGTACAACGTACAACATTCATGGTACAACATCTATGGTACAACGTTCGTGGTCTAACGTGTGTTGTACAAGTTGTACCACACGTTGTACATTGTCAATTTTCACAAGTTTTACTAATAATGTTTTCACCATTTACATCATATTGATGAATGCCTTGCGTTGTTGAGGAAAGAGCAATCCAAGATCCACAATCGTATGAACTAGAGAGATTTCATCACCGATAAAGTATTCTCTCAATACCTTCATTCTGGCTTTCCAGAGTTGCTCGAAGAGTATTCTCACAACTTTGGAAAAATGTGAGATGACATAGATGTGTTGTATTTTGTCATAAACAACCGAAGCCTAATAACAGATAAACCAATTCATTGGATTGCTGTGAAGGTGGTGTTGGATGCCGAAGAGCTCCTTTTGTTCGATACGATGAGTGAAATCTACAATAAAGGACGTATGGACGCTAATATGGATCCATATGCATGTGGTCTTTCTGAGATGCTTATAAAATCTAGTAGGTCACATTTTGCGCAATTGAAAGATAAATCGTGGAAATACAGACAATAAAACACATCACCTATAATGTATTGCATGGGTATGTTTTGTAATTTTAGTTTTTATATTATATATTATATTTTATTTTATGGGTTTACTAATATGTTTTGATTTGTTATAGGTGAAACAATTGTCGAACACTATGTATAAAATTTATGGAATATGAGTTGTTCGGGCTACCCTGGACGAACAATGTGACCAAAATGTCACCGAACTTCGCATCTGCCTTGCTTGTGACTTATTTCAAACTAGCAAAATCGTTCGATTTTTTAATATTGTTACAATATTTATTTAGTAATTATTTTACTCCTATTTTTTATTATTTATTTGTTATTTTTTCAAAATTTTTAATTCATAAATAAATCCTCATATTTTTTTATTATATATTTGTTTCATATGTTTGTGGTACAACGTTCGTGGTACAACATTTATGGTACAATGTATGTGGTATAACATATACAAGGTTGTATCAAACATGAATTGTGACTTTTAAACTTGAGTTTGAATTTTAAACTTATAGGTACTTCTACAGTTTGAATTTTAAAAGAAAAAAGTGAAAAAGACAAATCTGATTTTTGTCAAATCATAGATCCCAAGAGGAAAAACACAAAAATGATCTGTTAAAGCATAGTTCTCAAAATACAAACAAACGAATGTGTATCTCAAAAGGTGTCAACATAATTATGTTTTCAATATTCAATTATTTAAATAAATAAAATTAATATTGATACAATCGAGTTGTACCCTGGTTAAACTTCAAAATTTTGGGTTGAACTTGTTAAATTCATCTTTATCAAGACTTGTTTCATCATAATACACATTTAATTTACTAAAAATGACACATTATAATTGTTTTTAGCAACAAACCATAATATGTGATGAAACATGTAATTGTACATAAACCTCATACTATGTCTTGTGTCTTACCTAATGGTTGATGATTAAGAATAATAACAATCGAATTATAAAATCTGATTTGATACAAATGCAAAATAACACATTAGGTTAACGAATAACTAAGGTTCATCCCAAAAATCAAAGGTAAAACCAGGGTATAACTCGGTTTTATAAAACGTGATTCCATATTTTCAAAAATTGAATGTTGATTGAACATCCTTACAACTATATTTATCGTTTTGAACAATTTATGAATGTTTTAAATCCCATCATTATGATTTAAAGGGGCTTAAAATTGAGTACTTTACATGTACTCACACATTATGCACGTTGTACACACTCGTTGAACACACATTGTACGAACATTGTACATAATGTGGTTGTACAACGTTCGTGTTAGTTTTTAGCACGAACGTTATACACAACGTGGTTTTACAATGTTCGTGCTTGTTTTTAGGATGAACATTGTACAAAACGTGGTTGTACAAGGTTCATGCTAGTTTTAGGAAGAACGTTGTACACTACGTGGTTGTACAACGTATGTGCTACTTATACAAATACAATACATAACGTTAACAATATTTATACAAATATAACTAAAAGTTAACAATACCTATACAAATACAATATTTAAACGTTAACAAAATTTATAAAAATACAATTCTTGAATGTTAACAATACTTCTATCCTAATCCCGACCGGTCGACCAAGGTTCTAATCAATTAAAAACCCAAATCATGGCTAGGTTCCAAAGTCTAATCTATATCCCGATACAATCAGACTTAAAATCATTCATTCAAGTGATCAACAAGAATAAAAGCATTAGAGGCAACCAATCAATCTGAAAAATGATCAAATATTATAACCAAGTATTAAGCACCAACATTCACTACATATTGGCAAAACTCTAATCTGTGACAACAGATCTACTCATACATCGGTTCATAAAACAAAGCACGAATGAAATCTATCTTAACAATAGGTACAAGCTTCCTTATTCTAATACTATAGCCTTCAATAGTTCCTCCGTGTGTCGAGATCCTCTCCCCCTCTCTAGCCTTCTTCGGCCTTCAGCTCTGTCCGTGAGAGAATCCCCCCTCACCCAATCTAAACTCTCCTTCCCTTTGTGCTGGTTTCCTCTTCTCTCCCAAGCCGCTTGCACGGGTTTCCTTTTCTCCCTTCTTTTCCTTTTTGGCTTACTTCTTTTTTTTCTTTTCTCAGTGCGTTTCCTTTTTTTATCCTATTCGTGCGGTTTCCATTTTGTGTTCCAGTGGCTTGCGATTTCCATTTTGTCCAAGCAGTAGCCTGGTTTCCATTTCTTGTAGGAATCTTGGAGGCCCGACCGTGCACTTCTGAACCGAGGGTAGTTTTGCTTAGTTTTGTGGAATTTTTCCTGTGTTTATGTCTCGATATCTTCGTTTCCTGTAAAACACGAGAAAACGATAGAAGAAGTCTCAATTATGCTTAATGAATCGGTAAAATCCAAAATCATAATAGAACTAACTCTAGAAAGAGATGAAAAATACTAGGATGAATTAGGCGTTATCAAACTCTCCCAAACTTGAACCTTTGCTCGTCCTCGAGCAAAACTAGAGTTGTGCACAAGAAGAGTAAGACAACAACCAGATATTAGCACAAGTACTTTGAAAAATATCTATCATGCACAACAACGCGTCACACGAACATAGACCTAAGAAAACTTAGTTCAGACTTCTATCGACCGAAAGCCACGAGCCGTGTAATCCAACACATCACCTAAGTTCATTTCACTAACCCCTAGACAACATCCAAGCGATCTCCATACCAATTTACCCATGTATACGTTAGACACCTTTCTTAAAGACAATTATTTTCTTCTTCTTTTCTCTTTTTTTTCTTTGAAAACCGCGCTCGAGTTCTAGGACATTAGAGTCGAAGAAGACAACTTTCTACTTAAACCCAGGTTGCCGATTGACACACTCATAAGGTCTTGTAACCTTGGAGGCATGAAGAGATTGTATCATTGAAGAATTGTTTAGACCCAAACCATCGAGATCAATGCCCTCATATCCATGTAAGGTGGAAATAGCTAGAAGCTTATTCTATTGACAACAGAGTGTAAGCGCGTAGAATCGTTAAAATAGAAAAGTAAATCTAAAAGGTATCCGACCTAGCAAAGACTGAATGATATAGACAGAGATATCGATAGTTAGGACTGAAACCTAAGGGGTGGAATACAACTATAAGCCATGGATTCATGCACAATTGCTAGACTAGCCAATATGTAGAAGTCTTTTTGAACAAACCTAGACTTCAATTCCTGATTTGAAAAAGTCGCACAAAAAATAGCTAAAGCTCAAAGTATCATACTAGATATCTGGAAGAAATCCTAAAAAAATTGATGTAAATGCTTAAATAAAAATAAGAAATCAACGTCTAATCCTAATCGCAAGCATAACACTCAAAGAGTACCCCCAGACTTGAACGAAACATAGTCCTGGTGTTAAAAATATATGAGAGGAACTGACTTGCCAAAACTCGGGAGATGATAAGAAAAGTGAAAACGTGTACACCTAGTGTATTCTGCTTTCCCGAGTTGGTGGTACAACTCCTCTAGATGGTGTAATTGTAGCATTCGTTTTTCAGCGACCATCTTGTAGTTATATTTGAGTGCCTTGATCGCTCAATACGCTCGATATTCTAACTCAACTGGTAAGTGGCATGCCTTACTGTACACCAACTAGAAAGGGGTCATTCTGATCGACGATTTGAAGGCTATTCGATAGACTCATATTGCATCTTCAAGCTTCAGCGCCCATTCCTCCCTAGATTTAGAAACCGTTTCTCCATAATAGACTTGATTTCTCAGTTAGACACTTCCACTTGGCCGATTTTCTGAGGGTGGTACAGCGTCGCTATCCTGTGTTGGACGCCATATTTCTTCAATAGCTCTTCTATTACTTGATTCCTGAAGTGCTTTCCTCCATCATTGATCACCACCCTCGGGGCTCCAAAACGCGGGAATATGACGCATTTGAGCAACTTGGTCATGGTTTTGGAGTCATTGGTCGGACTTGCTAGAGCTTCCACCCATTTCATCACGTAGTCCACAACGACCAATATATAGATATTCCCGCACGAAGACGGGAAAGTGCCCATGAAATCTATCCCTAGACATCGAATGGCTCAACTTCCAGAAAATAATATTGCTCATTCTCTGAATCAATGTGCTCATTTCTTTCTTCAGATTCAAAATCTTCTTCTCCAACTTCATTTTGCTGATCATGGTCAGCCCGATTGGTTTGAAGAGCATTGGTACTTAGTTGGAATTCTTTTTGTATATCTATTGTCCCTTCAAGATAGCCCGAGGCTTTTGAGCTTGCAACATCTAATTTTTGGGGTTACAAGATTTGGAAAAGACACAATGGGAGAAGCTGTATAACTTGATTAAATGCCATCAAGATTTGGAAAAGACACGATGGGAGAAGCTTTACAATTTTGATCTTTTAAGAAGCCTCTTTCCTCATCAAATTTAACATCTCGAGAAACCAAAACCTGATTGGTACAAGAATCATAGAATTTGTACCCTTTTGTGTAGGAGAATATCCAATTAACATACATTTGGTACTTCTTGGGTGAAGCTTATTTCTTTGCTCACCTGGAATATAAACATATCAAACACACCCAAAAATCTTAAAGAAATCAATAGGAGGTTTAGAATTATTTAGTACCTCATATGGAGTCATGTCATTTAGACATTTCAAAGGCAATCTATTGATGAGGTAACATGCTGTCATGACAACATCTTCCGAGAATCTCTTCAGAACTCCTCTATGAAACATTATAGACCTTGTTACTTCTAAAAGAAGCCTATTCTTATGTCCTGCGACTCCGTTTTGCTGGGGAGTATAAGGACACGAATTTTGTTATAGAATTCAATGGTTTGAGATGTAATCTTTGAAATGTTTGCTTATGTATTCTCCACCATTTTTCAGATCGAAGGCATTTAATTTTTTTGTATTGAACTGATTAGTAACATAATTGCAAAAACTTTATGAAAACATAAAAAACATGAATTTTTTAAGACAAGAGACAAATTCATATATATTTTAAATTTTCATCAATAAATGTGAAAAATATTTGTGATTATCCCTTGTAGGACATGGAGCAGTCAAGACATTAGAGTGAACAAGTTCAAAGCATTTATCATAGATAGTTTTTGATGCTGGAAAGAAAGTTCTACAATGGTTTCCTAGGATACATGCCTCACATTTTTCAGAATTAAACTTAACATGAGGAAGCAGAATTATGATGAGGATGTCCTAGTCTAACATGTCAAATGGAAGTAAAAGTGAAATTACGAGTGGAATGAGGAGTATCTAAAATATAAAGGCCATTTTTGGCAGATCTTTTTCCAATAGTTTGACCCGTATTAATGTTCTGAAAGCAAATATCATTAGCACTAAAAATAACATTGCATTTAAATCCTTGGTTAGTTTCGCAATAAACAAGATATTGGTTGTAAAATCTAGAACAAATAGAACTCTAATGCTTTTTCCACACAAGTTCATTTCTCCTATTCTTTTAACTAGCACATTATGACAATTAGCAACAACTACAGTACCATAGCTAGGTTTTATATTTTTTTATCAGATTTTCATGGCAAAACATATGATTTATAGCACCTAAATCAATGATGATAAGATCTTTTGATAAAGAAGTTAAATATACTTTACCGGGATCCTTTTAAACCATGATTGCTTTGATAAGGGCATCAAAAGTCAGATTTCCTTACAAACTTATCATTTGTGGCGTCCATGGCAGCATTTATAGAGTATTGCCTTCCTTCCTTCCTTGAATCGATTGTTTCGAAGATGTGGATGAAGGATCCAACATTTGTCTTTGATATACCCATTTTTCTTGCAATGTTTCCACCATGAAGCTTTCTTTTGGACAATGGCCCTATGAGCAACATCACTTGCTTCTAGAACCGAGACCTTGTGAGCCACTTTACTTGTATTTTAAAAGAGCTTTCTTGAGCCTTCCTCCTTGTTGATCATCATGCAAACCTCATTCATAGAGGGAAGCTTGTCAAGTCGAAGAATATGATAAATCAACCCACAGTAGGAGCTGTCAAGAGTTGAGAGAAAACTAAACACTTGATCTTGAGAAGTGCATTCAACAATGATAAGTGGGTCTGAAGTTACAAGACGAATCTTGCATAACTCGGCCTAGTAACTCTTTAATACACCAAGATGATACTTGAGCTCTTTTCCTTCTTGTTGAAGGCTTGGTAGCATCTTTTGTATTTCGAAGATACGACAGATTTTGGAGATGTTTCCAAACACACTCTTTAGAGTGTCCCATAGTTCCTTGGTTGTTTTAACATAGACATAGGTGTCATTAATCTCCTTCTCCAGCGAGCTTTGAAGAACAATAAGTACAACTTGATCTTCCCGGTGCTATTTCTCGTGTTCCTCGCTCGAACTGGTATTCCTTTCAGCAATTGCTTTGTCATTATTGTTAGTTGTCACTGTGTGAATGTCAACGACAAATTTTCAGAGGCCATGACTGCTAAGAATGGTTTTGATAGATTTGGACCAATCAATAAGAAAAGACATGAGAATAAAAGAATAACACACAGAATCAGATTGGAAGCTCTGATACCATGAAGAAAAGAACAAGAGAGAAGAGAAGCAAATAGAACTCTAAAATGATTTCTATATTTGATTATGAAGAGATATTGCATATTTATAGATAAATGTAGACAAAGCTAGCTAATGTATTAAATCTAGAGTTAGTTGAGAAGATGGATGAACTGATGTATTAACTCTGGAGTTGGTTGTTGACTTAATGAAGTATCTGAAGTTGACTTAAATAGTATAGTAAGAATTTCATATTACCAAATGGTAATATACAACATGTTGTACCTAGAGGCCCCACCACCCCAACCATCAAGAATGCCCCCATCATCACCGATAATAAGAATTCCTTCATCATTTCAGGAGGCCCCATCTAAAGAATTTCTTATCTAAGCTATATACGCAAGGGTAATGTAAGATGCGGATGAATGTCTGAACAATTTGGACGCACGACTGAAAAATTTCAAGAACATTTTATGTCGATCGAAGATTGCATCAAAAAAGATGTTGGAAGACTAGCTATTGATCTCAATGTTGCCGATTACTGAAGGAGGAGAAGGGACAATAACTTTTGAAATGTCCTCAACACTCAAAGGACTTCACAGTAGTCTCCATAAAAGTGACAAACAACCATCAAAATACAAAAGAAAACCTTTAACCATTGATAAAAAAAAGTCCTAAAAAGGATTGTGCAAAAGTTAAAGATGATGATGGCGTTGGTGATACTAGCTACTGGGAAGCTGAAAATGGGGAAGCTCCAATTAGTATGAATGAAGATGGATATATGAAAGCACCAACCATTGTGGAAGAAGTTGGTGATAGGAAAGCACATGGGAAGATTTAGAGGATTTATTGAGCTATTATCCCAAATATTTTTCAGGGGATAACCATGATGAAGAATGTTTTAAAATTCTTTGTACCTAAACCAAATTAATTTGGAACGATGTGTGTATGATATTCTTATTTAAATCTTATTTTTCTTCTTAACTTGAGTAATTTGTATAAAGTTGAACCAAGGTGCAACTCAAATTAATGTTATGCAACTATGTAGGATTTAGTATATCATACCAAGTTATATGTAGTTGAACCAAAATTTACTGATTGTACCCTAATTCAAATAGGTTTAACTTGATACAACTATCTACAACTTTATATATCATAACAATTTCTAGGTAAATGAACTTAGTTAAATCGATTTGAACTTGAGTACAACCGTTATAACTCGATACATGTTATACTAGTAGTACAACTCTACTATTTAGTATGATATACTAAGGCCTTGGTAGTTATGTCGAGTTAAACTGAGTTGAACAACGTCTGAAAGATAAAAAAATTATTGTTAATCGAGTAACAACCTAAATTTTATGACATTTTGAAAGAGATATTGCATTTGAAGTATCCAAGTCATGAAAATATAAAGGTGATGTTATTCTGATATGATTGATTCGATTCAATTATTAGAAGAGGAACAAAGATAAACAAATTATGCATTATGAAAGTCAACTTAACATGAAGTTATGCAAAGTATAAACCTTTTATTCTTACATCATAAGTGTATCAAGTTTGTTACATTATAATCCACACACTAGGTGATCTTCTAGACGTTTTCTTGTTTTAATGAAGATACTTTCTAGAAGAACAAATATTGATAATACTGAAGAGCAACAAATAGCGATGCAAATTGAAAAATTACCAAAGGGTTTTTGGTTTATGTGGCCATGATTCATGAACTAGCCCATGGATAAATTGAACATATTGAAGAAAATAACGATGATATAGTTGAAGAAATGGAAGAAGTAGAAAATTTTGAATCAAATTCTACTACAACGGAACTAGCGGAAGAATCAAATCATTCTAAAGAAATTCATGATAAATATATTGAAGATATAATTTAATTGAAATTTGTGGTTTATTTTTTGTTCAATTTATATTTTTAAATTTGTTTCATTTTTTGGAATGAGTTTAGACTACATTTCCATTGATATATCTCGACGGTTACAATATGATTACGATTATTACCACATTACATCTATAATCTACAACATAAAAGACGAGACACGTGACTATGAACGTCTACAATTTTCAAACGGGTGAATTTATCCGTTTGGCCTAAGGAAGACCATATCAATTTGAAGTTCGTCCCTAGTTTTGGAAAGTAGGTTCGTAATTCGTATGCATATTGCAGATGATTAAGATATCAATCTGTAATTTCTAGATGGAGAACAATGTTTGTCTGTAATTGCAAGCGCATAACTAAGTGGGTTTGTAATTTTTTATCTCATATCTACAATCCATCGAGAATTTTTATAAATTGAGACATGGAGACCCTACTCATTCTTTTCAAACAATCAAAAATCATTTGAACTATATCCATCGGCGAAAACGAACTCATTGCCAGTTTGTCGGCTTCCTTTCTCGCCTTTGCATGTGTCGTCTTCCATCGTTGTCACCACCAGATATGTTATTTGTTTCCTCTGTTTATTTGTAACTAGATGATACCCATGCGTTGCACGGTTTTGCAATAGTTAAATTGCATATTGTATATAATTTAATAATTCGAACATTGTAATGATATTTTATATATGTATCGCCTAATACAAATGCATGAATTTCAATTTTCAAAGTAAAAAAAAATAAACAATAGATTTATAAGATGCAATGTAAACTAACACTGCAATTTATTCACGATATTTTTGAAATTTTAAAATATAATTTGTCGGAGAAATGATCCCATGATTATGACATGAGTTTTTCTCATGATTGTTTTTCGTATCTTTATACGATTAAAAAAATATTGAGGTATGAACATAATTTGAGTATTTCTGTTTGATTTTTTTGTTTGTCTTTGGATTTTGATGGGTGTAGATGTTTGTAGAGAAAAACGGTCGAAGTGTTAACAAACCTAATTGATTAATATAAATGTTAATTTAGTTTTGTAATAACACTAATCATGATAGGAATAACCTTGTTACGATCATGGCTATTTTTTTCACAATCATTTGATCAATATTTGAACCAAAATACATAGCAAATCTATCCATATCGATGTTTTCAAGACATATTTTTCGCATTTTAAATGGTTCAAGCAAAGTAAACAAATTATTATGGAAGAAGTGGTTCAAATTTGACATGTGACCTAGCGGATTAGGGATTTGCATTGAACTAAAAAATTCAGTTGAGAAAATAATTATCCGTAAATTTAGAGATTTTAATTAATTGATACCTAAATAAGAAAAAGGAAATTGGATTGAAGCATTTGCGTGAGAACTCTTCTTCAAATATTGTTATATTTCGTAAAATATCTTTTTTTTTTCATACTATCGTTTCATGTGTATTCTCAATATTATATTTTAAAGGGAATATAGCATAAAAAATATCAAACTATTTTATTTTAGCCTATAAAACATGAATTATTATTTTTAACCTAAAAAAACCCAAACTTATTTTTTTGTCTTAAAAAAACTAACTATAGGAATATAGTGTAGAAAATACCAAACTTTTTAATTTTTGTCTAGAAAACACAAATTATTACTTTGAACTTAAAAATTTTGAAATTTAAATTCTCGAGACTTCCTCATCTTAATACACAAAATCTCCACGAGAAAAGAATCAACACGCAATAATTACGGATCAAAATCCCTAAATCTCCACCGCTGGCTTAAAAATTCAAAATTTTTAGGTTAAAATTACAAATTTGTGTTTTATAAACAAAAATTCAAAATTCAAAATTTTAAAGCAAACAATATATTAATATATGTGTCATACATGTATGCATATGTACATACATAAAATACGTATCAAGTTGTAATTTCTGTATGGTTTGATAGTGGATGGCTTTATTTCTGCCAACGATATATTAATTCGGAATACGGATAGAACTTGTTTAATAGTATTTTCTTTAGAATATATAGCCACCTATACTCATATTGAATTATATATATATATATCATTAATTTCAGTATAGAATCAGATATAATATTATTCACTATGAAGACAAATATTTGCTTACTTGCTATCAATACCACATATATATATATATATATATATGGGATAAATTCATGAAAATTCTTTAAATATATTCATTTTAATATTAAAAAAGTCGATTATTAAGATTCTCAATATATATTGATTGTTTAATAAAATGATATATATTTTAGATGCTACAACAAAGAAACGAAATAATCGATGTCCATGGATTTTTTATGATAAGGTATGAGAATTTTTCTAATAAAATTTGATAATTAATATTATTATTTTATAATTCTATGGTTTAAAAATTTTAAAAGTTTTTTGAGACAAAACTTAAAAAATTCAAAAATTTTAGGTGAAAAGTAATAACTTGTGTTTGATTGGTAAAAATTAATAACTTTGATATTTCTTACTCTATATTCTTAAAGTTAATGTTTTTAAGATAAAAAAAATAAGTTTGGATTTTTTAGGTTGAAGATAATAATTCATGTTTTATAGACTAAAATAAAATAGTTGGATATTTTTTATGCTATAATATCTTATATATAATATAATATTTTTAAACTCGAAACTGGAAGATTTCTAAAATGCTACTTAATCAATACTAAAGATATGTTAGTTTTTAACTAATGGTGATTTATATTTGATAATGTAGTACCATCAATAATTTAATAATTTATAATTCGTAAAACTTTATAAGTTATAATAAATATTATAATACAAAATATAATGATAAATTAGTATAATATTGTTAGTTTAGTATTTGTTTGCTAATAACTTCCCCATATTGATATTTCATTAATTTTATCTTTTAAAATCTTATATGTTATATTTTATACAAATATAATACCAATATAAAAAAAACCAATTCTAAATATTTTTATTTCAAAATAAACGTAAAGTGAAAATACAAATTCAATGGAGTTAAATCCAGGCCCAACATAGCCTATAAACTGCAATTTTGGCTTCCACTATGGCTTCTGCGGCAGTGATCCTAGAAGGTGATCCTCCTGCAAGTTTAATAGCATCCATTCCTCCTTCCTTCAAGACCCTGACTGCAGTATATACCGCCTGATCATCATTTAAACCAAAATCCTCAAACAAATGATGTTTTGCCCATAAAATTCTATAGTTATCAGACCAAATGTTGATAAGATGTGTTTACTTCACAGTTAACACCAAAACCTTTCAGATGTCACAAAGACTTCATTCCAATTCCAATTACCTAGACAAGTCTAACTAATGACCCTGAATTTTGAGAGACTAACAGAAGAGCAACCCCTAATCCTCAAACATATTGTCTTCTTCTAAGTTCAATATGGATTAACCATTTACTTCTCATCCAGTTCCTAACAGACTGCACACATCCTGTTAGAATTTTTGTGTAAAAACCTACAAACCTATTGTCCACTTCAAACTATTTCCCAATAAATCATCTAATTTTGAGGAGACTGCACACATACCTCTTTCTCGAGTCTGGTTCCTTTAACCTATCCAAATCATCGAAAAAACTATCTATCTCATCATTGTTGGATTACCACGTCGCCGATATAGTAGGAGCTTGATCATCTCGTTTTCATATGTATTTCTTGCACGATTTAGGAGACGTTTTTGATATATATGTGTTGCTTTACGTATGATTCCGTTTCTGTTTTACTTGTTTTCATGTTTTCATGTTCTTACAGGTTTTTACGCGTATTTGGATCATTTTGGGGCTAAAGGACATATAGGAGCTACGGAGCAACTTCGGGGATCATCACGGGACAAACGGGACGAGATTTAGCATGAAGAGCTTCCACCCGGTCGGGCACAACTCATGCACGATCGGGCAAAAGCTACGGCAAATTTTGTGCGCAAGTCACGCACGATTCGGGCAAGGAAATGCCCGACCAGCTGCCTTGTACCCGAGCGGGTGCTCACCATGCCCGATCGGGCACCCCTTTCAGCCCATGACCCGCGTGACATGACCTAGCCGCACCCGAGTGGGCACACTCAGCGCCCGAGCGGGTCGCGACCCGAAAAACCAGCCAAGTTAAGTAAAATTAACTTAAAACAAAAGGGAACTCGTGGGGGGAATTAAGGTAACTTACAAACCGACTTAGGAGGCATAAAAGAGGCCAGAGGATGACATTAGACAGACCTGTTCATTCAGTTCGTGATTGGAGAAGAATTCTTGCGAGGAGGCAAGCAAATAGCATTGCAGATCAACCCAACACTTCGGTTTCGCTTGGTTTTCATGTTCCTTAGACTTTCTACTTTGTTTATGTTTGTTTACAGACGCATGAGCGAGTAGTTTGTTTGTTCTAGGAGAAGGGATTAGCCCTTGGCTATCCCGGAACCACTTTCTATTTATCTTTGAATGCATCTTCCCGTTTTCGTTTATCTATTCTCTATATGAGCGCTTAATTGTCTTGTATTTACAAAGGCCACGTAGATTCATGTGTTAGGGATTAGGAGAAGGATTGAAAGGAGAATTCTAGTCCTAGAAGATCAGGTTTAGAACAACCGAGGTTAGGCCACGAAAGTAGGGTAGCAACGGTTGAGGGTAAAATGGGTGAATCATAGAGCTTATGGGTTTAGTTCAAGGTGTCACCCCCGAAAGTAGGGGGCAACTTGTCTAGATCACGTGTCTATGCCTTGAGAGAGGGTAGATATCATATTAGGATCTTCTGCCTTAGATAGCTTAAATTGGGATTGCATGATAGATAGATTGGTTGTTGGTTTCGGTAGTCTTGTGGTGAAACTGGATTCCTAAAACGTTTGTCCTATCGTTAAGAGTTAACTCATTTATTTACTTTCAGTATTTCACTCTTCATCCATATTCGTTCATTAGCAAGTTTGATTCATAGTTCGAGTTTAGATAGTGTTGCGTAGTCTCTGTGGGATCGACACCTAAAATACTACACACGTGTCGTGCACTTGCGGGTAGTTTAGGTTATTTTATTTAACTTTGAGAACGCATCAAGTTTTTGGCGCTGTTGCCGGGGACTATTGTCAACGCGTCTTAGATTCGAACCTAGAGTCCTTCTTGCTTTGTTTTTATTTGTGCTTTTTACTTTCGGTTCTTTCTACCTGATTCCTTTCGTTCGTTCTTTTTCGGTTTATGACCAGGTCGCAAGGCACTTCTAGTCTACTCAGAATCGACCCAGAGATCGAGCGAACTTGGAGACTACTAAGAAAGGGTAAGGAAGAAGATAACACAGAGCCGTCAGATCAACGGAATATGGATAATCAGAACGGCCGTGAACATGCTCAGTTACCAAGCACAGGCTCCTCCACCACGTCGTCTAAGGGATTACGTGGTGCCGAACATGAACAATGTGCAAACAGCCATAAGGATGCCTGCTGTTGCAAGAGAGCAGTTTGAGATTAAGCCAGTGATGATCAACATGCTTTATCAGAAGAAATTCATGGGTGGAAACCATGAAGATCCCCATCAGCACCTGAGAGATTTCCTCGAACTTTCAGGTACGTTCAAAATTCACGGAATCTCGGAGGATGCGATCTTGTTGCGTCTCTTCCCCTTCTCAATTGGGGGAAGAGCGAAAACTTGGTTGCAATCACTCCTTGCCGGATCTATCACCACTTGGGATCAGCTCTGCACACTGTTTCTTTCACGTTTCTTTCCTCCAAGAAAGACGATTTAGATGAGGGGGGAAATCACCACATTCAGATGCAGAGATGGAGAGACCTTGTTTGACGCGTGGGGTAGATTCAAGGATCTTCTGCAGATGTGTCCACACCATGGTCTTGAGCAATATCATTCATGGATCTAAGCGTCGAGGAGGCATTTGAGCTGATTGATAACCTCTCCATGAACCACACCATGTGGTCAACTCCGAGAGGTATGCCTAATAGCACTCGTCGTTTATATGAGCCTAACCAGAATAAAGTATCAGCGAATGCCATGTATTGTGCGAATTGCGGAGATACGGAGCATGTAGCGTATCAATGCACGGTACATGAAGACTTTGAACAGATGAATTATGTCGAGCAGCAAGGCAATACTCTCTTCGGGAATACCTACAACCCGAATTGGAGGAATCACCCGAACTTGTCATACCGAACGACTCAACCGGTAAGGTATTCGGAGTTTCCGCAAAGGCAGACAAATCAACAAAACAACCAGCAACTCCAGCAAGCTCCTCAACCTCCTCAAGCCCCTTCATCAAACCTTGAGGCGGCAATGCTTGAATTTATCAAGGATCAAAAGCAGCAACAATCGATTCAAACCAAATTCAACGCGGATGTGGGGACAGCGATCAACGAGCTCAAAACTCAGATGGCATCTTTGAGCAATCATTTGAAGAGTTTAGAGAACCCCGTAGCACAGCAAGCTGCCCAATCCTCTCGGAATCCCGGACAGCTCCCAGGTAAACCCGAGTTAAACCCGAGAGAGTATGTGAATGCTATTTCTGTGTGCAGCGGTGATGTGGTTGAGAATTTGCCCTCGAAAGAGCGAGGGAATGCTGCTGTTACATCCATGAATAGAGGAAAAGGTAAGGTTGCGATGATACCGTATCCTCGACGATTGGTAAGCAGTAAGAACCAAGAGAGAGTGGGCAGATTTATAGAGGGTCTCAAGAAGCTAGAAATAAACATGACATACGTGGAAGCCCTCCAAAAGATGCCTAATCATTCCAAACTCATCAAAGAGGTACTGTCCAAAGAGAAGCACATCGAAGAGAACGAGACTGTAGCACTCACCGAGGAATGCAGTGTAGTTCTTCAGAACAAGCTACCACCAAAGTTGAAGGACCCCGGAAGCTTCTGCATCCCATGCACAATAGGTAACCTAGATATCGAAAATGCTTTGTGTGATTTAGGAGCAAGCGTGAGCATCATGCCACACTCGGTCTTCAAACGGATGGACTTCGGAAATCTTAAACCTACGAAGATGTCTCTACGCCTCGCGGATCGTACGGTAAAACATCCGGTGGGGATTGTTGAAAACGTTCCCACCATGGTAGGTAAGCTTTGCATTCCCACTGATTTTGTTGTACTTGAGATAACGGAAGACGCTAGAACACCTATTATTCTTGGTAGACCGTTTCTAGCTACTGCAGGTGCGATGATAGACGTACAACAAGGAAAGCTGTCCTTACGTGTCGGAGATGAGACGATCGAATTCAACCTATCCAGCCCCATGAACGAATCCTCATTCAAGGAGTCTTGCTTTACATTTGATTCGCTGGACGAGTTAGAGAAAGACAGGCACGATCATGTAAGTGTTCTCGATTATCTTGTACGGTATTTGACACAGCACTAGGAGATGCCCCATGGGAGGAGATACCACGTGATATGCATGCTGGTTTCACAGTGGAGAAGACGTCCGAACTTGAGCCCGACCCTCCACCATCTTCTTCTCCGTATGAGTACGTTCAATACGATAAAACATATCTTGCTGTTTTGAATGCTAACATGAGTGCAGATGTGATGAGAAAACAACCCACACGCGTGAAGAAGCGTAAGAGGGTCAGCTCTTCAATGTGTATGTACGGAAATTATAGGGAGGACAGCCACGAACCTTCACCCGAAATTCAAAGGAGGCTGCACCCGCACTTGCACAAGGTAATGGAAAAAGATGTCATTAAACTTTTCAACGCAGATACCCTTTATCCAACCTCGGACAGCGAGCAAGTGAATCCCAAACATAACGTGCCAAAGAAAGAATCAGTGACTAAGAGATGGCACGACGAACAGATCCTACCTCGTTCCAATCAGGTGATTTCGTTCCACTTTCTAATTCTCGACCTAAGTCTTTATCGGGCAACCTACTGTCTTATTGGTCTGATCCTTTTCAGGTACGAGACGTGGAACTATGGAGTGATGCGGGTGACACGTTCAACGCCAATGGACAGCGGCTTAAGCTCTACCAAACCGCTCAACCGATCGAAAGTGGAAACTCCATTTCCCTTTC
>CM071875.1:17445772-17462381 GCA_036759665.1 Gynandropsis gynandra
TCTTTCGGTGGCTCGGGTCTAAGTGGTGGGTTGGCGATCATCTTTCTACGTCCTAAGGGCATGGCACAAAAAGCCACCTACTCCACACGAGATGCATGAGTATATCTTCATCGGTAGTCTGGGTCTAAGTAGAGGCTGGATCCCTTCAAATCCGACGTCCTAGAAGCCTAGTGTGTATGCAAAGAAAAAAAAGAGAAGAATAAAAAAGGGAAACAAAAAGAGAAAAAAGAAGTCATAAAAAAAATAAAAAGAGAAAGAAAAAAAGAAAAAAAGAAAAGAAAAAGAAAGAAAGAAGCTCAGAAAGAAAGAAACAAGTATCCTCGATTGACCTAGGTTTAGCATAGTCTGAAGTCTTGTCTGGTGGAGGGAGTTACGGTAGCGTGTCTAGTCTCCTTTGATTTACTTTCTCATGGGTAACCGTGGTGGACCTAGAATTAAGGCTGAAAACTCGATTAGGTCGAATTTGCTCTCGACATGCTAGTTGATCGGTTAGGTTCGCTTTAGCGGTATATGTAGGAGAAGGGGAATTCTCGTATCTTTACACCCCATGTGTTCCACGTTTACGTTTGCTTAGGAACAAGCAAACATTCAAGTCTGGGGGATTTTGATAATCTCGTTTTCATACGTATTTCTTGCACGATTTAGGAGACGTTTTTGATATATATGTGTTGCTTTACGTATGATTCCGTTTCCGTTTTACTTGTTTTCGTGTTTTCATGTTCTTACAGGTTTTTACGCGTATTTGGATCATTTTGGAGCTAAAGGACATACACGGAGCTAAGGAGCAACTTCGGGGATCATCACGGGTCAAACGGGACGAGATTTAGCATGAAGAGCTTCCACCCGGTCGGGCACAACTCATGCACGATCGGGCAAAAGCTACGGCAAATTTTGTGCGCAAGTCACGCACGATTCGGGCAAGGAAATGCCCGACCAGCTGCCTTGTACCGAGCGGGTGCTCACCATGCCCGATCGGGCACCCCTTGCAGCCCATGACCCGTGCGACATGACTAGCCACACCCGAGCGGGCACACTCAGCGCCCGAGCGGGTCGCGACCCGAGAAACCAGTCAAGTTAAGTAAAATTAACTTAAAACAAAAGGGAACTCGTAGGGGGAATTAAGGCAACTTACAAACCGACTTAGGAGGCATAAAAGAGGCCAGAGGACGACATTAGACAGACCTTTTCATTCAGTTCGTGATTGGAGAAGAATTCTTGCGAGGAGGCAAGCAAATAGCATTGGAGATCAACCTGACACTTCGGTTTCGCTTGGTTTTCATGTTTCTTAGACTTTCTACTTTGTTTATGTTTGTTTATAGACGCATGAGCGAGTAGTTTGTTTGTTCTAGGAGAAGGGATTAGCCCTTGGCTATACCGGAACCACTTTCTATTTATCTTTGAATGCATCTTCCCGTTTTCGTTTATCTATTCTCTATCTGAGTGCTTAATTTACTTGTGTTTGCGACGGCCGCGTAGATGCATGTGTTAGGGATTAGGAGAAGGACCGAAAGGAGAATTCTAGTCCTAGAAGATCAGGTTTAGAACAACCGAGGTTAGGCCACGAAAGTAGGGTAGCAACGGTTGAGGGTAAAACGGGTGAATCATAGAGCTTATGGGTTTAGTTCAAGGTGTCAGCCACGAAAGTAGGGGGCAACTTGTCTAGATCACGTGTCTATGCCTCGAGAGAGGGTAGATATCATATTAGGATCGTCTGTCTTAGATAGCTTAAATTGGGATTGCATGATAGATAGGTTGGTTGTTGGTTTCGGTAGTCTTGTGGTGAAACTGGATTCCTAGAACGTTTGTCCTATCGTTAAGAGTCAACTCATTTATTTACTTTCAGTATTTCATTCTTCATCTATATTCGTTCATTAGCAAGTTTGATTCATAGTTCGAGATTAGATAGTGTTGCGTAGTCTCTGTGGGATCGACACCTAAAATACTACACACGTGCTGTGCACTTGCGGGTAGTTTAGGTTATTTTATTTAACTTTGAGAACGCATCAGAGCTTGAACTTGAAGGACTGTTGGAAGGTTTTGCAAGTAGAAGGGTTCCGATTGAGATGGCATCACTTTAAGTTGATGCTCGACTTTTCCGTCTCTGTTTTAAGGTTTTGGTCCTCATATCGCATCTCATTATTCGTCTCCTATATAAAAATATCATATTATGACATGCTAAAAGGAGATCAAAGGAACATCTAAAGGAGCAATCAGATTATGCATAGTGCAATCAAGAACAATATACCTTTGTATTTCTGAACAATGTTGAGGCCGTCAAGGATCCTGGCTTGTGAATCCGCAGACACTAACATGACTCTGTTTGGGACATTCGGGGTGAACTGAAGAAGATTTTTCGCTTAATGTCAAATAATATGCAATCTTAAAGTCACAAATATAAGCCATCGACTGCTTCGAAAGAGGAACACACCTGAAAGCCGGTGATCCGGTTGTTGGACGATTTTTTTGCTATGACCTGATCGAGAAAAACATAGTGTAACAAATCCATCTCATAATGATAATGCGAGAAAGGATAAAGCCGACGGAAACGTAGAAGCGCAACAATCACTTGTTGGAGTTCCAACAATCCATCCCTGATCTTTATCATATATTAATATGTAAGAAAATCAAACCCAACTCAATGACTCCAACAATCAAAATGCATCTGAACAAACTGTATCTACCCATCTGGACGGTAACATACAGCCGTGACAATGCCTCTAGTTTCTGCCCAATCCATGACTTGGCACTGAGAAACTGACCAAATACGAACTTTCATCTATTGAACCACTAATGAAGTAAGCAGTATCAACCGGATTGAACTGGACAAACGTAACTGCAGAATGCAAAACTCAAATCTAATTATCGAATTACACAAAATCAATGATTCAACAACGTGATACAGAAGGAATATCGTACCTTAGTTACTGTGGGAGAAAACTCCAAGACAGTTATCAATGCCGACCTGCCATAGTCGAACGGTTTTGTCTACAGAAGCAGACAACAGATGCTGCGACCAAGATCACACAATGAGCAACTTGGTCTAGTTTCTGTTCACAGACACACACACACATGGGACTAAATCTATGTATTCATGTCTTAAGAATCCAAATTGTACAAAATAAAAACTATCTAATTGTTCACGAGAAGCAACTCATCCATCTAGAATAGTTTGATCAGTTCACCGTTTTCCTTCACAATTCTGTCTAAATTGTCCATGAAACCGGACGCAAGGGATCCAGAACAGAGACTCGAGCAAACTCCATCATCAAAAGCTAAATTCCTTAAAACCACTCTGCTAAAAATTTGGCGCATTCTAAGACTGTCATAATACACCGTTTAAATGAAAAATTGGGATGACAAGATTCAAAAGTCCAACTATAGCAACCACATCACATGTCTAAGTGTGACAAGACATTTAAAAAATCATTCAATTAATCTGAGAATATCATACTATGCAACCTATTAGCCATATCCTTAGAGCATATACAACATGCAGATAAATAGAAAGTGGATATTCGAATCTCACAAAACAGACAAACCGATATACGTTGTTGATTCAAACCTGTCATTTGCTTCTGTTATAAAGAAACCGTTATCCTGCTAAAACTGAAGGCTGACAAATTTCAATTTTCACATTTTTTTCAGATCCTTCTCTTCTACTATTTAGTATATAGTACATACATGCTTCTACAAGGTGATAATTTCCTTGCAGGCAACATAAACACGTTGCTTCTACAAGGTGATAATTTCCTTGCAGGCAACATAAACACGTTGCTTTAATAGTTTCAGCGCGAGACAAACAAAGATGCTGTGTGCATTTTGACGTGTTGCTCCTTCCGTAAATGTGTTTTCCACCTATGATATAATCAACAAATTAAAAAAAGGGTGTCTACGAAGAACATAATTACAATTGATAAATTACAACCTCGAGGCACACCATTTATTAGTGAATCTGTACTCAACAAACCTATTCCTTAAAAATAACAGTTACAGCATCTAAAAGAAACTTCAGACCAAATTCGGGACTCTTTGCATGCTTCTGCGGACGAGAGCATTCCCCGGCAAGCTCATTCCCATCTTTGTTCATCAAATCTTCATCCTTCAATTGCGTAGGAAACCCAAATTTTTTAAATAGTACAAAGCAAAATTCCATTATTCTAACAATTTGAGAGAGTTCGGTTAAACTAGATCTACCTCTCCTTCCTCAGCCTCTTCAGCATGTTCAAAAACCTTCGAATGCTTGAAGCGCACATGTCTGTTACCTTTCAATGCATGGGCTTTAACAAATATCTCAGAGCGGCGACCATCTAGTTTAAAAGCCCTAAGGTGATGTAGAATGCATTTTAAAACCAGAGGTCCAGGAAACTGACTTGCACACTACCATTCAAGCCAAAATTTTCAAATTAAAGGATGTAAGATTTTCCTTCACCAGTTCCAATTTCCCACTCGAAGTGATGGTATATTCCAGCAGTCTCAGCGAATGTTTGGTGGCAATCTGCTTCGACTGAATCAATGGATGCCTGAGACAATATAATCAAACTTGTGATGTTGTCTTTTTGATATCAGGCTGATAAATAGTGAAAATCTGAAAAATATTCTAATTGTATCTTAGCACGCATCAGCCAATAAATCATACTAAAATAAGAGAATTTCTGGCATATGCGTCCTTTCTTTACAAAATCTCACCACTTTTTTCAAATCGCTGACAGACTACGCCTTGACAAACAAACCAATTGAGATAATAATAACTTCACCAGATGAAACCATAGGAGTTTCTCATTTGTCTTACCTCTTGTACCGAAAAATCATGTCTGACCCATATAGTCTTTTCCCAAGCTATGCAACTGTAATCTGCTTACAACAGTACAACCAATCTACATTGCAAATGAAAACATTTACCAATGATGAATATATAGAATATCTTCTAAAAGGTTCAACAATACGTAATCTTCTAAAGGTAATTTTCATGATCTTCCCTATTTATCAACCTGATTCTTACAGTGCTACTTCATTTCATTCTGGTTTATGTCTACATGCAACCTAAATTCAAGGGGTATGAAGATCGAGAATATCCTTACTCATTAGGATGGAGTACCATATGTTTTAACCAGATGAAAAGATAAGACACAAAACCATAGGAGTATCTCAATTGTCTTACCTCTTGTACCGAAGAATCATGTCTGACCCAGCTAGCCTTTTCCCAAGCTATGCAACTGTGATCTCTTACAACAGTACAACCAATCTGCATTGCAAATGAAACAGACATGCACCGGGGGTTTTGTGTTTCCTGTGACCTGAAAACCTGCGGACACAAATACTATTCCTAAATCTGAATTTGAATCAAAGCATACATGTCAAAAGCTCCATTTCAAGATACTGACCTGGACATGAAATTCCGATCACAAGAGTTTCTGAATCCAAACTTGCACGAAAACACGGTCTGTTTTGTGTATCCTTTGACCTAAAAAACACAAACACTAATCCTAAAACCCAATTTCAAGCAAAGAATACATGTCAAAAGCTCCATTTTTAGATACTGACCTGGACATGAGATTCCGATCACCAGAGTTTCTGAATCCGAACTTGCACAAAAAACACGGTTTGTTTTATGTTTCCTTTGACCTGAAAAACGTGCGGACACAAACACTAATCCTAAATCCCAATTTGAAGCAAAGCAAACATGTCAAAATCTTCATTTCTGGATAATGATCTCGACATGAGATTCCGATCACCAGAGTTTCTGAATCCGAACTTGCACGAAAACACGACATATGTTTTGTGTTTCCTTTGACCTGAAAAATCTGCGAACACAAACACTAATCCTAGAACCCAATTTCAAGCGAAGAATACAAGTCAAAAGCTCCATTTCTAGGTACCTGACCTCGACATGAGATTCCGAGCACCAGAGTTTCTGAATCCAAACTTGCACAAAAAACACGGTCTGTTTTGTTACCATACAATTGAACCTATTACCATATACATCACTTCTTGTAACTTGTTATCTTCCGCTGTTATAGACTTCAAAACCTGCAAAAAATGGTTAAAAGCTCGATGATTGTCAGTCATCATGATCGGGCCAAGTTTTTGTATCCAAAGGGGACTCGATTTTCATAATGAAACACTCATCGTCGGTACTGCTACTTTGATGAAATTGAGATTACAAAAGCGTTCATCTCTAGGATATAAGCACAATTTTCTCAGTACTCTCACCGCATTCACACGGACCAGAGGAACTTAGAGTGCTTCCACAAGTATTTCTGAAACACCACACTTCAGTACACAGAGGCAATTGCTTCTGCTCTCCAAAACGAACATCACAATGGCTTCTCCCGCTGCGATCCTAACACGGCCCACGTTCTCACCTCGAGTTGCTTCTCGTTTCAGTAAGATGTTGAATAGCTCTTTTAAAATGTTGCATGTCCCACTAATCTTCTCATGTGCATCTGTCTCCAATGCGAGGAAGCTGAGAATCTCGATTCCGAGCTTCTGAAGTTTGGGCTATCTCGCCCCCCAACAAAGTATGTCCCTCATGTTGCTGATCGTGAAGACTATCTCTGATATCTCTTGGCGAAGACACTTCCCTGCGTTTCCAATTATGATGGTTAGCATCTTCACCAGCTGCAACAATCTTTTCACTGTTAAAACCTGTGACCTCCACGTATCAGAATTCTCATCCTTTAACAGTTGTTCATCCGCGTGAGTGAAAATCAATGATCTTAAAGAGAAGCCCTCTTGTGTTTCCGATTTTTCCACAGTTGTCGTGGTCCTTGGAAAATTTCTTCAGAATCAAGAGACCTAAATTGTTGAATCTCCAAAAGTCGCAGTCTAAAGGATGGTTGTGGAAGATTTTCTTCTCTCCAATCACGTCGGGACCGTCGCATGAAGATTTGAAGATTTCGTGTTCTGTAATAGTGAAGAAATCGATTCCATCGAACCAAAGATCCCAGCCACTCTTAGAGATTTCTGCTTTTTCCCAGCTAGTTTCGACAGTATCTCAGCAGCCGATCTCCGAAGCTCTTCTTCTTGTGGATCCTTCGAGTTCTTTATCTCCACCCACATGGTCAGAAAAACTCTAGACCTCTCAATTTGAAGATAAAATATGGCATCAAAAGTGATCCGGTGATGTCTATATTGATGTATTTTGGGTCAATGCAAATAGTTTTGAGCATTGACATATTTGGAACAATGAATGTAATCAACGGTCAATTAGATTTCTCAATTCAGATTGTCCAAGTTCTATAGTTATCAGCAACAACACATTACGGCTCTATGCAATATCTAGTTTTACCTTTCTATGACTAACATGTTGATGCCGATCTTCTGAAGTGTATCATCTGAACACCGTTGGTTCATCGTGATCTGTCTAAGAATTATCACTCCAATGAGCTGTTTATCAGGAGAGCTCGAGCTCAATAGCTCCATGGCAAAGCTCACCATGTTCATCTGCAATCCATCAAAAAATGCTTCCCATGAAAAAAAAAAGGCTCAGTTCATCACCCAAAGAAACACTAGGGCACATACCTTATTATGCATCAGCATCGCATAACTAGGCTCGAGCAATCCTTGTCAACAGACGACAAAATCCCAACGTAGAACTCTGGTCAAACAGACGAAGAAACAATTGTGTGATTCTCATCAATTAATTCTTCAAGATTCCCAACACTCATCGGCGTCTCAAACTAGGAGAGGTTGAAGCCTCAGGAAGAGAAGGCCGACCGCTCCAACTTCAACAATCGGAGCTTGCACTTGGCAGACGGAGTAACCGTCGGCAATCCTGCCGCCGCCTCGGGTCCCTGCTCCTTCCGCTGCTTCCTCCCCACGCGAGCCTCTTCTCCTTCTTGTCGCCCCCATCGACAGGTGCAGATCCCCTTGTTGATTCAAACCGCTCGACAGTCCCGAGCCCATAGTTTTTGTCGAGAGGATATTGTCCAACCCTATTGCAGGATTTCGAGTTACTTCCGTTTGCATGCGGTGGAGACCATGGTACCCGCATGTTGGTGAAGATGGTAGGACTGAAGGAGGAAGAGGAAAGAACGACTGGTTTGCATGTAATTGAATTAAAGGAGGAAGAGGAAAGAACGATTGGTTTGCAATTTTTGTTTATGAAAGGGGTTTTTTCCTCCCTTGCTGACGTGGCATCGTGAAAAGGGAGGAAAAACCTCTTATATATATATGATTGTTGTTCCACCACCGTCGTCGGCTTTGCCCGTCTAGTCTCGCGCGTCGTATCCCTAATGCCTTGTACCCTCATGGCCTCATTGCCAATGTCGCTAGTGTAGCATCCTCAACCTTCGCCTTGTCACCTTTTTTGGCTCATCGACCTGTCAGCTTTATCCACCCCATCCCCTTCATTTGCCCCATTGCCTTCGTCCTTTTGTTCGCCTCATCTCCATGTCGCCTTTGTCCTCATTATCATTCCATCACCTTGTTTTCTCTGTCTACCTTGTCACCCCATTTCTCTATCGCCTTATTGGCCTTAGTGATGTCAAAGTGGGTTGGGTTTAATGGATTAACCCAACCCATCTAAAATGAAAATGAATTTTGGTTAAATGGGCTAAAAGTTAAATGGGTTCAATGGGTTTTAGATCCATTTATACTCATTTTAATGGGTTAAACCATTTAACCCCATGGGCCCATTTATATTATTATCGGATTCAACTTTAAACCCATTTAACTCGATTTCACTCAATTTCCCCCGATTTCACCTAATTACTCGATTTCACATACTTTCAACCATATTTCACACAATTTTAACTTGATTTCACCCAATTTTAACCCGGTTTCACCTAATTTTAACTCAATTTCACCGAATCTCAACCCAATTTTAAACTAATTCCACCCAATTTTAGCTTGATTTCATCGATTTTTAACCCGATTTTACCCAATTTTAACTCGATTTCATCCAATTTCACCGGATTTCAAATTTATTTCACCCAATTTTAACCCGATTTCTACCCGATTTCTTCACATTTTACTGAATCTCAACCTGATTTCATCAAATTTTGACTCAATTTCACCCAATTTTAACCCGATTTCATCCAATTTCACCGGATTTCAAATTTAGCTTACCTATTTTTAACTCGATTTCATCACATTTCACCGAATTTCAACCTGATTTAATCTAATTTTGTCTCAATTTCACCCAATTTTAACTCGATTTCATCAAATTTCACCGGATTTCAAATTTATTTCACCCAATTTTAACCCGATTTTAACTCGGTTTCATCACATTTGACCGAACTTCAACCTGATTTCATCCAATTTTGACTCAATTTCACCCAATTTTAACTCGATTTCATCAAATTTCACCGGATTTCAAATTTATTTCACCCAATTTTAACCCGATTTTAACTCGGTTTCATCACATTTGACCGAACTTCAACCTGATTTCATCCAATTTTGACTCAATTTCACCTTTATTAAACAAGTATAGAAGCCGCATTCGTTCTTCTAATGTCGAGGCGTTGATTTGTACGCGAAATTGGTTGATTGGATATGAACTTTCCGAAAACGGTAAGACCTATATTAGTATTTTTATTTTAATTAAAATATATCTATTTTTAATATGTTTATAAATTATAGGTGACGATAGTTGTGCCGATGAAGTTGATGTTGTCGATGATGGTGATGTTGAAGTCAAGGACGACGAGGAAAATGATGAAGATTTGATGATTGTATCAGATATCTTTTGATTAGAATTTGTTAAAAATTTTATTTTCAGGAATTATCGTTTTAGCTATTTATATATTCAGATGAAAAATTGACGATTATATCATATGTTTTTAATATATATCAAGAATTTTATTTTATAAATTTTATTTTCATTAATTATCAATTAATTTATTTTTATAAATAATTATTTTGAATATTGAAACATCAATAATAATATTTAATGTATATAAATATATATATTTATAATGTTAAATGATAAAAATATATTTACAAAATATTATTTATATAAATAAACTCGTTTAACCTGTATAACCCGTTTAACCCGTTTAACCCGACCCATATAACCCGTTATTAAATGGGTCGGGTTAAACCCAACCCATTTACACCACAAAACCCATTTAAGTTTAATGGGTTTGGCACAACCCAACCCATTGACATTCCTAATTGGCCTATTGCCTTTATCCTCCATCTCAACCATCGTCCAACCCATCTCGACCATCACCAAATCCATCTCAGTGGTTGCCCAAAATTGTCCTCGAGTTTGTGGATTGGTCCGAGGGTCCCATTCTTTGGACTTAGAATCTTGTGGATTGGTCCACAAGTTCATTGTTTAGTTCTCGCAAATAGTCCATGGCCTTCGCAACATATCGAAAAAACAATGGGTATATTAGTCGCATCCATATCAAGAAGTTAAAGATCACTCATGGAAAGCCTTCGTGGAAAACGTTTATAGTAAATATTTACCATTAATTGTTATGAAAATGTAATAATATCTTATCCTAAATTTATTAATTATTTATTAAGCCAAAAATATTTTGGTACCTGAAGATTAAAGAACTAATTAAATATGAATTTGATCAAATCGTAGATTTAAAATTACAATTTTTTGGTAGTGAAATAAAAACTAATAGACAAAAATAAAAAAAAACTATGTGGATAATTTCCGATGTATGAGGAGCAATATGCACACATTGAAATAATCCAAAAGTTAAACAAAAAAATCACGTAAATTTTGTAAATTTGATCTAGATGGTTTCAGGAAGAGCACACTTAAAACTTGGCCTCATTTGTTCGTTGCAGTATATGAACAACTAGTATGTAATAATTATTTTAGATCTCTTTAATTTGTATAAAATACATATGAGGCTTTCATCAATGTATTTAATAATAATTTATTATAAGCACAAGAAAAATACATTCAACCATCTTATTTTGAGTCTTCCAAAAATGGCGTCAAAACATGCATTTCACATTTCTACATAAAAAGATGATTCTCAACAGTCTTTAATTTAATAAAAAAGCTCTTTAAAATCTTTATCAAGGTAAATAGACTAATAATTATTATTCTATAATATGTATATATGTGTATATATATATTAACAATTTAAATTTGGTGTATGTTTACGCCAACTAAAAGCGGAGTATGTGTCTTGGAACAATTTAAACGCAATTTTATATAACATTTTCAAAAGGTAAAAATATAAAAAAATGTAAATATAGTAAAAAAAATCAAAGAGTTGGGAAATGAGTTGAGTGAATTCTAAGGCGAATTGGCAGAAATCAAAGGGACGTTGATGAAAATGAAAGTCCAATTAGTGGAAACAAAACTAGAACTTAATTGCCTCATGTAGATTATGAAAGTAAGCATGTCGAAGATTAATTAAGAAGTTCATTCAAACAATATATTAGTTATTTTTAAATTCAAATATTTTATTTATGTACATTAACATCATATATTTTATATCAATATATTGTACAATTAATTATTAATTTATATTTATTATTATTATGTATTTAAAAATATTTTAGAAAAACATTTTCTGATGGATTCATATGTCTGGGGATTGATTAATGTTCAATTCCGGACGATTTTCGTACATATTTTTTTTATGGATGTTTCAAATGATTCTCCAGCGGACACTCTGACCGTAATCCAATCGTAGCGGATGATTTTAATGGTGGTGCTTTCTATTTTGAATTCTAGATGAATGTTCGAACGAATATTCTATTCCTAAGTGGAGGTGAATTGTGAATGATATTGATTTACGAACGGATGCATTCCGTTTGGAATACTATATCTAGAGGGATCTGAACAATTTTAGTCATCCGGAAATTTTTTAGAGGGATTCTGAACAATTTTAGTCATTTGAAAACTCGTTGATTCTAGTAGTGGTATAACTCGAGAAAACTAAATTAAATTAATTCAACGTGATTAACCATGTACAATGTATTGAATATGTTATTTTGGTGCTCTGAAAAAAGCAGTAGGTTACACATGCTATCATCCAGAGAGTATTCATTGCTAGTGAATTTTTTCCGCAATATGTGGAGGCACATACAAGGGTGACACTTACCATGACATAAAGTTGTGCATCATTGACAAACAATTGCCCATAGGCTATGAGAATCTTGGGACTATTTAGAAATTTTATATTTCTCCCTTTACAACCGAAGTGTTGTAACTAGTCGTCCACTTCATTAGATTGGTATCAAATTTGTTTTAATGTCGAGGACGAGACGTTTCAGAATATATAGACAAGGAATTGGACAATATCAAGAAACGTTTCCATGTTTTCCTTGGTTTCTTAGACGTTTTGATACCACAACTTTCAATGTGAAAGAAAATAAACCGGGGAAATATAATCGCATCAAAGCTTGCATGAAACGATCTTAATATATAAGCTTTGCTATGTTTTTAGTGTTAGTTTTTGATATTCAGGTATTGCATATATGTTCTGATTTTATTTTATTTTATTTGTTTAGGTGAAGTGATTGTTATAAAATATATTGAATTTGACTTGTTCAAAAGGCCACTTGATGAACTTTATAATGGACACGTCATCAATATCAGAAAGTGCGTGTGCATTATTTCGTGGTGGTAAAGGAGTCTGAATTCATTGTATGGGCAATTTGTAAGAATTATTTGTATGAACAATACATTTGTATTCATTTGTATCCGTATGAAAAATTTTATACAAAGTTTTTTTAACAAAGATAATAATGTATTTTTGAACAAGTTATACGAGAGGTACAATCGCACAATAAAAGACTTAGAGAGTTGGACCAAATTGTACCCTATTACAACTAGGTATAACCAAGAGTCTAATGAGTAACTACCGATATAACTTCGTACAAATCTCTATCCCATTTACTTAGCACGATTGTACTCTGGTACAACTAATATAATTTAGTTTAAAAGTAATTCAAATACATTCAAATAATACAATATGTTTGTGAATAAGAATCTATTTCTTTAGTTCGTCCAAGAATAAGAAATCGACACAAGATGAGATCTACATTCCTTAGCTCGTCCAAAGACAAGAAGTTAACACACAAGGGTAAGAAATAAGATTCAAGAAGCGCAACAAGATGACAAGAAGAAAGATTGACAAGATTAGAACGACCAAGAAAGAATCCATGTTCTTGAATAGTCTTGAGTTGTTGTAACTATTTGTAGTCTTGAGTCTTGATGTATTCGGCTATAAAAAACCTATGGTCATCCACAATGGAAGATATCAAATCAAATCAATGAAAAGAAATATATTGGCTTAACCTTTGGAGATTGATGATCTATAATACACCACATGGAGATTGGTGATCTTGAATACACCATGGTAGATTGGTGATCTATAGCACACCAAAACACATTCAAACACTCTTTTGTTTCTTCTTAGATCCATTCTTAGTTCAAGACAGATTGGGACCTTATCAGTTTGTAATTGAATCCAAATGGGATTCAAATATATTCATAAGTAATTCGAATAGAAGAAAATATTTTAAGAAAATTATTCCTCGTTCAAATATGTTCAAATTGAACAGACCCAAAAGGAGAATTCCTAACGGTTGCATTACCATTGAACTGTCAATAGAAACTTCTCTGGAATGATTAGAATATTATGATTTCCTTAGACCTGAGATCAACATGGTAACTGACAAGTTATCTACCATTCTTTGATTCTGGACACCTTATGTCTTGGGATGTAAGTTGAAAGGATATTGGGAATGATTAGATGTTTGTGCAGTTAGTGATTGATCAAGATGGAATCCGTGAACTCTAGGTAACGAGTTGGAGCTCTATGTTGTCAGCAACATAATGACTGAAAAGACCTTGGCCAGGGCATTTGAATGAGAGAAGAAAGGAGTTTCTTGCGATCATTCACCAGTCAGTTATGTTAGGCATGAAACATAGTTGATAATATATTAGGACTTGACAGTTAGACCATGTCCTAGGATTATCCGGAGCTGTAAAGACGGAGGGAAATAATAATATTGTCCTTTTATCATGGTTCTACAGAGTAAGGATGTTACTTCACACTATCTGGTCGTTGAGGAGTGTTGCTAGACGTCAACCTCGATTAGTTAATTAGTAAGACTAATTGACTACCAGTTTAGTGATGAACCTACGAGGTCACACGCATACGAGTGTCTCGGTATCTGCTTGTGATTGTTAGACAATCAGTGTGGAATGCAGTTATATTCATCCGCTAGCACCGAAGAATATAATTTTATTTGTTTTTTTCTTTTGGGTTAGTACATAAGATGTACGAGCAAGTATATGTATGGAGATACATGTACCTCGACTATTTGAGATATTACGTAAAGGCAAGTGGGAGATTGAAAGTATTATGCCATTTATGTAATATTTTGATAGTTTGGGTTTAAGTCGTAATTATTAAAAGTTAATAATTATAAATAAACGAAAAACGAGTTTTCGTTATAAGATTTTCAGATCACAAAATCAAAACCCTAGTAGCCGTCAGAAAGAAAAGAAAACGAAGAAAGAAAAACAGTTTTCGTTCTTCCCGAATTTCGCATCAAAGCAGATCTGATCTCGGCGTGGATACGCGTAGAGGACTTGCATTATCAAGTTTTGCATCCGACTATCGCACGTTCAACGAAAAGGTATTACGAAAACGTTTCTTAATTTGTTCATCGTTGAAACCCCGAAAAACTAATCATTAAACATGACTAGATCTATAATCGGGTTGATAAAACACGTTTCCGCACCTAAATCAACCGTACATTCATGTTTAGCTGGAAGGTTAGATAATCTGAAAATGTTGATTGTTGATTGAATTCGATTGATGAGAATATGACTGGTCGGTTAATTGACTCAGGATTTAGGATTGCATGCTTAATGCTACCGTCATTACGTGTTAATCACTGTTGGGAGGTAGGATTGCATGTTATTGTAGTTAGGGAGTTTAGGTGTCGAGAGAACTATTCTCTACTTATGAGCATGAATTTTCCGTTATCAAGATAATTTGATTGGTTTATGATCTTTTGTTTGTTGCATCCCTGCAATTTCGGTAACTCAAAGGTCGTAGTGTTTTAACTAGCAAGTCTTTCCTGTGGTCTTATTGCTCTCATAATTAGTTTAACATTCTCAGATTTTACCTCATATAATCATCACTTTCATATGTCTTAGTTTAATTACATTCTTAGCTTAGGTTGCATTAATCCCTAGAGTTCGACCCTGGTATTACACCGATTTGTATTCTTACGGTAAATGAGTATTCAACATTTTATTTACTTGATAAGTCGCGTGTCATTGATGATATCTCACGTGGAGTGTGGTTTTATCTCATGACAACTAAGAATCAAGTCTTTGCATCTCTACCAAATTTTTTGGCTATGGTATCTCGACAATTCAACACTCATGTTTAGCGCATAAGATTTGACTACGAGATGGCATTCCAAAACCTAGAATGTTATTTTTCTAACCTTGACATTATTCATGAAACCTTATGTGTTGAAACTCCTCAACAAAATGGCAAAATTAAAAGGAAATATCGTCATATTGTGAACATTTCTCGATCATTAATGTTTTAAGCTATTGTTCGTATTGAGTTATGGGTGATTGTGTTCTAACTGTGACTCACTTTATCAAAAGAACAATATCCCCGCTTTTCGGTGGATGCACTCCTTTTCACATTTTACACTGATCTTTTCTAGATGGATATTTTCGAATTTTTAGTTCTCTTTGATTTGCTCACAATACAAAAATTATATATAAGGATTCATGAAGAGACCAAAACATAGAAACTAGCCGAAAATGGAGTTACGCAATATTGAGGAGCTGAAGTCTTAGGAAAAATTCTCGGAAAAAATCGGAAAAAATCTTGTGATATATTCATCTCCACTAATAAATATTTATTATTATTATTACTATTATTATTGTTAATATTAAGGAGAGGTATATTTTTTACACATTTAAAAAGTCAACAAGGTCACGCGATTTTAAAATCGTCATTACAACTTAAAATCCCTGTTATCCACTTTCGAAATTAAAAGCTAATAACTTTTATTCTCTAATACAATTTAGAAGATGAAGAACTATAATCAAACCAATGATATAAATTTAGGATTATTCCATCAAAATTAGTATTTCGTCAAGAAAATTATATATATATTATATATATATATATATATATTGTTGTAAATGGTGGTTTTTGGTGAAACCACCTCATCAACTAATTTTTTATTTTATTTTATTTTAGAATACAAAAAATCACTTAATTCATCACTTTAAATCTCCATCCAAACATTCTTTACTAAATCTTTTATTATTTTAAATATTAATTTTAAATGTTTTTTAGTATGAGAAGTTCAACATGTAAAAAAATAAACAATTAAATGAGTAAAAATAAAAATTCTAATTTAAACGTTTTTATCTCTAAAAAGTTCAACACAAAAAAAATTAAACAATTAGACGAGTAAAAATAAAACATGTTTCGTCCCTTAGAAGTTCAATCGTCTTCATCTAATGTTCTCTTCATCTCTACAAGATGGAGTTCTCGCCGTCGTCGAATCAAAACCTCACATTCATATCGATCTCCTCTTCGAATTCTATCGAACGACCTTTGTATCTAAGCTTTGATAATCCAAAAAAGATTATGGATTCGTTTCTCCTTATGTCCGATCTTCAAATGAAAGT
>CM071875.1:17462463-17472610 GCA_036759665.1 Gynandropsis gynandra
TTCCTGAATGCTTTGTATCACTACTCGAATGATACAATTCGTGTTCTAGCTTATCGTTGGTCGACGAACTCTTGACGCTTGGCAGGCGAATCTCGAAGCTCCTCTTCCACCTCCACTTCTTCATCTTGGTCCTTAAGGTAAGGAACTTGATATCTCGATGAAGACAAAGAGGGCGACACGGATGATAACGTGGATGATCATCTCGACACCATCGTTGTTGGCTTGAATCCCGAAACCATCATTGTCGGCTTGAATCCAGGCACCATCGCTTTCGGTGAACCCATGTAAGTTCAAAATGCTTGACCATCAATTGTATGAAAAAATGCTTCAATAAACCAATATGGTTATCTTTTAGTCCTTAGGGATGGAAATAATGTGTTAATTTTCTTCACATGATCTCTACGATCTGAGGCGAGGACTGTTTCATCCTAAAGTTGGAGACGAACGTGATAGCGAAAGGTTACTACATCCAAAAATCAGCCAGTTTGATAGATAACCCCATTAGGCCTTTTTGTTGTGCAACCTTATTGTAAGAGATAAATTATTTATGTATGTCTTTACAAGCTTAAAGAGATGGAAAAAAGACTTCGCCTTTGTTTCCATCCATTGAATCATGTCATGATGATTAGGATACCGTTGTCAAGGAAGCATAGATGCCTATATTGGTAATTTGTATGTGACAGGATTGTTGCTTGATTCATGGTCTCCATTCTTTCTTGAAGGCAAGATTGTCTGTTTGAGTTTATTAGTCGATTTACTTGTTATATGAATCTTCCGTTTCAAGGTTTTTGATAACACGTAAAGTGTATCGATTTTAGGCTAGGTTTTAGTGTCATTTTCGCGTACATTTCTTAGTTAGAATTACATTTCCGATACGATTATTCTTTACATACGCCCGTTTTGTTGGTTTTCAGGTTTTAAGGCGACAAGGTCTAAACGAGTATAAAAAGGCAAATTCCTGAGTAAAACCACACAAATTGAAGATAAATTCACTCGGAGCCAAAATCAAGCCTCTGAACTCAACGGAACACCCGAGCAACGAGCGGAAAAGAGCAAAATCAAGGAATCAAGAGTGCCCGCTCGGGCACTGCGGTCTACCCGCTCAGGCAAAACCTACGGGGTTTATTTACGACACCTTGCACGACTCGGGCACGAAGGCAACATTCGGGTAGTGATACCTGATCGGGCGCAATCAAGGTACCCGCTCGGGCGTTAATTCGTCCTAAAAATCCCCGAGAGTTTACACGACTCGGGCTGTTCAATCACACGATCGGGTGCTGATGCCCGATCGGACAAGACGGAGTACACGACCGGGCGAGGCTCTCCACGACCGGGTAAAAGGTGTACCCGAGCGGACCGCCTTTCTCGTAACAAACTAGATCTTGGATTCAAACGAGCTAGTTAATAGACCAGAACGAATCTAGATGCAAGGAGGCGATGCCTAGGGAAAGGAAAAGCTTGGAAATCATCAGGAAAGGCTCGGGAGACGCTGGAGAAGGAGAGAAGAATCAATCCACACATCGATAACACAATAGGGAAGATCGAGGCATCGAGTTTCCTAGGGTTTATCATGTTTAGGGTTGTGTTATTTCCTTTGTCTGTAATCTCCATGAGTGAGTAGGTTCCCAACTATGAGTTAGGGATATCGGATTGTAACAGATGTACAAACTTATACGTTAATGCTTAGATCTATTGCTTTTATCTTGATATTCGGTTCTACAATCAACACCATAAACGTCTATACTAGTGTTGCCCGCTCAGTAACATAGCACTTCATATTTTGTTGGAAGGTTAGAGTGTGAATCTGGAACTGTTGAGTTGTAGGTTAAGTTCGATTAATGAGAATTTGACCGGTCGGTTAATCAACATAGGAATTAGGATTGCGTTCGTAAAGCTGCCATAGTACGGGTTAATCACTGCTGGAAGGTAGGGTTGCACGTACTCATGGTTAGGAGGTCTAGGCTCAGCAGAATCATTCCTCACCGTAGAGCATGAATTTCCCATTATCAAGATAATTCGATAGGTTTATGATGTTTAGGTTTTACATCCATACGATTCCCGGTATCCCGACACCCGTAGTGTTCGTCATAGCCAAGTTTTCCCCAACCTTCAATCGTTGCTACCATTTAGTTTAGTTCATTAGATATTTCGCACCACGCTTTCATCTACTTCTCTTCGTCTTAGTTTAGTGATAATCTTAGGATAAGGCTGCATTAGTCCCTAGAGTTCGACCCTGGAACTACACGATCCGTATACTTGCGGTGAAGTGGTCTAGGAAATATATTGCTTGAGATTTCCGACATCAAGTTTTTGGCGCCGTTGCCCGGGGACTAATAACGGCCTAGACTAGGAATTATCTAGATTAAGATCTAGTCCTTTCCGGAGTCTTCATTTGTTTTTCGCATTTTCTTTTCGTTTTTCCCCTTTTCGAGTCTATTCTATCTACCGCGGATCTACACTTTGGTGTTTTGTTTCTTGTTGTGCAAGAGCCTTGTATGAGAAGCTCTACTCAAAAGCTCCTCATTTACGATCCCGGGGTCGAACGCACTTTAAGGAGCCTACGCAAGAAGAGAAGGATTGGAACAGCGGATTCGGAGTCCGAGGTAGAAAGAGCGAACAATCACGAGACATACGCCTCTGAGGAGGAAGAAACCCATAGCGCAAGCAGCGGAGAGGACAACGCAAGTAATCCTGACATGGCTGCTGCCGATGAGACTTACGGAGCCTACTTTGCTCCGAAGCACACGCAGTTACTTTCGTGCATGGCCCGCACGATCGATAATCAGGTTAAGCTACAACCGGCCTTCATACAAATGCTCAACAACTCGGCCTTTAGAGGAATGGAGAACGAAGATCCGAACTCCCACCTTACGGACTTCAAGATGCTTTGCAACACTACCAAGGTTGGAACGTGAGTTACTCGGGAGGATCTCTACTTGATGGTGATGATCGTGGCAGCGGGTGGTGGTTCCCTCAGCAACCTTACGTTCAATCAGCTCGAGAACTTGATCGAGAGCATGGCGAGGGAAGGAGGCAAGAAGGTAGGGGAATACAATCGCGATTACCCATCTATACCTGCAGTGAACGAGCTTGGCATCGCCAGCCCAGAATTGACGGACTTGAAGAAGCAAGTTGGTGAGATACCTCGGATGATAGCTGGACTTCATGTGGACCGACATGACACATCCGTAGGCCAAGGGATGGAGGAAGTGAACTACGTTAGCAATCGAGGCTACCAGCAAAATTATATCAAGAGCCATCCCAACCTCTCATATGGCAACACGAGCAACATAGCAAATCCGCAAAACTTCCAACCACGGATAATGGCAAGAAACCAGAATCAAGGTTTCCAACCGAGAGGAAGTGGCCAAGACTACGGATACCAGCCGCACACACAATCTCAGGTGATTCAGAGATTCTTTCTATGCTCCAATTGATGCACCAAGAGCAGAAAAGCGCACTTGGAGGGATTAAAGCTGAGCAAGAGGATATGAAGAAGAGAATGGATGGATTTCAGACGCATTTGAGACTCCTCGAAACGCAAGTGATGCAACTAGCCCAAGGTTCAAACCGACAACCCGGACAGCTTTCCGGGAAACCCGAGGTGAACCCCCACGAGCAAGTGAATGTCATCTTCTTAAGGAGCGGGAACACGGTAGGGCAACCAATGCCTCCCATGGCTGCAAGAGAAGAGCCTTTGAGCGATAAGATCGAACAACCCATCGCTCCAGCCGTGGAAGAGAAGGCAACCGAGGAAGAAGAGAGGCAGTTACCCTATGTAGCACCTCCCCCGAGGGTACCACCATTACCCTTTCCGCAGCGTCAAAGGAAGCAAAGTGACGAGGCCCAATTCTCTCAATTCGTGGAACTCTTGAGGAAGCTACAAGTCACCATCCCCTTCTACGACGCGCTCACAAAGATCCCATCATATGCGAAATTCCTCAAGGATATCATAATGAGGAAGAGAACCGTGGACTACGAGATGGTGATGGTAACGAACTCACTTATACAGCCTCCTACCATGGTCGAGAAGATGCCCGATCCAGGTAACTTCGTCGTTCCTTGTAAGATTTATGATTACGAAATTGAGCATTCACAATATAGATATCGGAGCGAGCGTGAGCTTGCTACCACTATCCCTTGTTGAAAAGCTCAATGGAGATCTTCACGAGATGGTGATGGTAACGAACTCACTTATACAGCCTCCTACCATGGTCGAGAAGATGCCCGATCCAGGTAACTTCGTCGTTCCTTGTAAGATTTATGATTACGAAATTGAGCATTCACAATATAGATATCGGAGCGAGCGTGAGCTTGCTACCACTATCCCTTGTTGAAAAGCTCAATAGAGTAGGAGATCTTCAACCCACGCGAATGCAAATCACCTTGGCTGATCAATCCGTAAGGAGTCCCGTGGGTATATTGACGAACGTTTCCGTACAAGTGGGAGAATTCTGGTTCCCCGCGGATTTTATCGTTGTGGACATGGAGATCAATCCGAAGATCCCCTTCATTTTGGGACGACCATTCCTCAACACGACAAAGATGGTCATCTATTGCGCAGAAGGAAGGCTAGTGATAAAGTTTGGGGACGAGTCTATGGAGTTCAAACTCGACGAGGCATTGAAGAAGCTATACATGACCGAACCCGTAATGAACGTTACCATGACGGATGCATCAACGGAGGAGATTGAACGTGTGCATCGAGATATCCATCCCGAGGAGATACCACTGTCCGAGTGCACCGGGAGTCAGTTTCAGTCACCAACAAGATCCGACACACTCATGCAGTTCGAGGAGAAGCCAAAATTCCGTCAGCAGGGAAGTGACCCGAGCGGGCAGCATACCCCACCCGGTCGGGCAGAGCCAATTTTAGGAGACCCGGTCGGGCAGCCTCATAGCCCGACTCGGGTAGGACTCACGGGGGTAAATTCGTCAATTAACCACCCGAACGGGTGGTTGGGTGAGCCCGATCAGGCAGAAAGGCTGGATGAGAACCCGCCCGGGCGACCACATAGCCCGACGCGTGCACACCCCATGGGGGTAAATGTCATGTTTAAAGACCCGACCGGGGCACATAAGGAGCCCGATCAGGCACCAGAGAGGAACCAAGAGCCGCACGTTTTGATCGATACTTCAACGCATGCAACGGTTCTATGCTCATACGCATCATCTCCTACACCTTCAGTGACCCACAGACACTCCTATCCCGCATGGAATACAGAGGAAACAGTCAACCAAAACCGAATACGAAGGAGATACGAAAGAGTCGCGGGATCGAATGAGAAGAACCGAGGATCGCATGTGAGAAGCCCACCAGGGTTCAAGCCACGTCACGCTGATCAGATAGAAGACGGAAGAGGCATACCTCCTCTCTCCGCCATCACACGCGTATGAAGACGCTAGGGTCGAGCTAAAGACCGAAAACAAGCGCTTCTCATGAGGCAACCCGAGCCCCGTATCCTTTAGTCGTTTTCGTTTTATTTCCATATTTTCGAACTCCTTTTCATTTTTTTAAGATTTGGACACTTTTTCTAGGATTTAGGAATTTAGTGGTCTATCGAATTTTTGCTGCATGGTTTCCCTCGAAAATTTTTCTGTTTTGCAGCAGAACCCGATCGGGCAGATACCTCCACCCGAGCGGGCAATGTCAGATTCAAAGGAACCCGGTCGGGCAGCATCAGAGGATCCGATCGGGTAGGTCAACACAAGAAACGCCCGATCGGGCGACACAGGGTACCCGATCGGGCACCGTAAAATCTGCAAGGTAAGTTATATTTCGAGTAACCCGAGCGGCCACCCTCATTTCACAAATCCAACCCGAGCGTGCTCCCAGAAATTTCGAACCCTCACGCCGCAATCTCTTACACCGGAGTCGCTCGTGCGCCGCCGCCGTTCACCACCGTCACCGGTTACTCGAAATAACTTTCTTCCTCCCCTCTCTCGAAAAACCTGAAAAATCCCTCAATTTTCTCTCGAGTCCCAGGTATATTCATGAACTATTTTGTGATTTGGACTGCTATGGGTTAGATCTAGGTCTGATTAGGAAATATTTAGGGCAAATCGTTGATTGAATCAGGAAACGCGAACTGCAGGTCGCGATTTCGTGATCCAACCCGATCGGGTTAGGTTTAGAACCCGGTCGGGCGCCCTGGATTTTTACCCGATCGGGCGGTGTTCCCACCCGAGTCGGGTAGTGCCTACGGGGGTGATTTGACGAATTTGTACCCGACCAGGCAACACCTCCTACCCAATCGGGCATCATGCAAAACCGTGCATATTGCTTATTTTCTCATTCGATTGTTTTGCAGATAGCCCCGAAGATCTTTCAGAGCTCCAAGAAACGCCGATCTGACGCATATGACCCAGAACACGGATGGCCAGCGAGGTCGGATGCAATCACGGAATTGACACCCTACATGTCGATCACAACATCACACCAGCAATACAACTACCGGACGACCACTTTCTTGTCCGGTCAGAAGTAGAGATTCACTGAGCTTCAATCGCGGATTTTGCCGTCCCGCTTCTTATCCTCCGAAGCGATGTGTGCTCTCCACATCGAGGAGCACATAGACGCCATCTTCAACAGTCTGGGATGGACGGGACTGAGGGACACGCAGTATTACACCTACCGCAACCTCACGGCGGAGTTCTTCGCATCGTACGCAACATTCTTTCCTGAGTCCAGAGATCGGGAGAGAGCCTTCATGGAGTTCCGTCTGCTGGGATAGAACTACCGGCTCAGCGCGAGACAGTTCGTGATCATCCTTGACGCTCCGCATTGCAACTTCACAAAGATGCCTGAGCACAAGTGGAGCCTTCAAGCACAATTCTGGGCTCAGATTGGGTACAGTGAATACTCGACGAGATCGAAGGCCAGCCATATACGCCACCCCGCACTAAGGTACTTTCACTACTTCCTAGTCTCTTCAATACTAGGAAAGGGAGCGCAAGGTGGAGTCAACCACACAGAGTTGGCATACCTTAGGCGGGTGGTGCAGTCAGGCTTTGTGCCAGACGAGTGGGATATATTGGACGTCGACTTGGCGCCACTAGTTATGCGGCACTTCCACGACATCGCCACCGAGAAGTGTAGCACAGACACGAATATCATGTGCGGTGGCATAGTCACGATGATTGTACGAAGAGTCGGGATCAACCTTGGCATCCTGACTGAGGACAAGATCGGCGAGGAGCCCAAGCTGAACCTCCAGAACTTGCGTAACCGAAGGGCGATTACGTTAGAGAGGTACAATGTCATCTGGAGCTACAAGGACGAGCACGGTCGCAACTTGGAAGTCGATCTACGAGAGATTCAGATGCCGGGTCTAGACGAGGAGGGCTCTCGATTAAGGATTGATCCAGCCATCGGACACATCGGCCCGAGGCTAGCTGAGATGGATCCACCTCTAGCCGCTGCACCAGGACCATCCATGTCGAGGCAGCGCAGCCGACGCGCCACTCACTCTCGCGCCTGCCCAGAGTATCCTCACCACCGCTCAGACTTCCCTTCCATGGAAGGAGTCTCCGACGCTCTCAAGTATGTCGCGGAGGAGACCAGGTACCAGTCTTTTATGGTAGAGCAGAGGTACGACATGGAGGCGGCGAGGCACGATGCAGAGCAGCAGCAGTTCCAGGAGCAATCGATCCAGCACACGTATTACCTCACGGAGTCCGTCCGTAGGTTCCAGCAGCTCAGTATCTAGCATTACCATGAGCCGTACGTGTCGATCCCTCAGGACTATCATACTGGCGCTATCCCGTACTGCCCTCCATCCCCTACGAGCTGCAGTCTTTCTACTTCCCACCTGGGGAAGGGGCATCCGCGGAGCTAGCAGACCCTCCGACCACCCGCGGTGGAGAGGATGAGGATTAGACCATTCTTCCCTTTTTCCTTTTTCTTTCTTTTTCTTTTTCATCTTTTATGGACCTATTTTTTATTGTTTTCTTTCTTTTTAGATTTAGTGATTATGTACGATCTCTTTGGAACTTACTTATTTAGTGATCTTTGCTCTATCTCTTGCATTGCATGGTTCATATATCAGGTCTTCCACGATAAATCCCGCAATAGAGCAAAAGAGTATCACGATCCGGATGTATCACATTCGAGAAAGCCACACACATCAGGTGTACTCGTTATCCTTTTTATATTTTCTCGGATTTTTTGGCAATTAGAGCACAAGAGTCACACAATCCAGATGTATCACGATTCGAGAAAGCCACACACACACACCAGCTGTATTCATATTTCTTTTTATATTTTCTCGAGTTTTCACATGTGGGGATCCCTTATAGATCTCGAACACCAAAACTGTGTTCTGTTCAGGTCTGGGGGGTTCTCTTTGTCTAGAGTGATACGGATTTTATTTTAGAGCGACATATTTGCACTTAGGATTAGGTTTAAGATTAGGTTTAGGAATAAGATGGATACCTAGTAAAAAAAATTTTTCGAGCTTTAGTCATGTTTTGCGACCTTGTCGAATCGTGGATAATGGTCTAGGTTTGCTTAGAAGCCTTTTGGATACCGATTAGTCGAGTAGTTGTATTTGAAGCCTTGATCTATAGTTGAATTCACTCCTTAGATTTCGGTACCAAGTAGTCATATCTCCGTGTATACCGTCTAGCCTTTGCTTAGTTGATATTTTTAGCGTTCATGAGTTATTAGATTCCACACGCTTATACTCCACTGTCATCTAGGATAAGTTTTTCACTATCGTTCATGAGTTAGATTCCACACGCTTATACTCCACTGTCATCTAGGATAAGTTTTTCACTATTCCGAGTTAGGATTGTCATGAGTACATTGATGTTCGATGGTTCGGCTCTAAGTGGTGGGTAGAGGCGCTTTTCTACGTCCTAAGGGTTAGAGTGTTGCGTAATCTAAAAATAATAATAATAAAAAGCGAAAAAAATAAGATCTTCAATAACGCACCTCTTCACTCGGCTAAGGTCACGCGACCTTATGAGTGTGCCATAGGCAGCCTGGGTCTAAGTAGAAAGCCATCCCTCTTCGACTTCGACGTCCTAGGAACAAAGCGTGGATCTAAGTATAAAGAAAGAAAAGAATAAGAACGAGAAAAACAATTTTAATGATATCAAAAGCTTAGGAGAATTGGTATGGAGATTGCTTGGACGTTATCTAGGGTTGTGAAGTAGACTTAGATTTTTGGTAAGATTTCATGGCTCAGCACTTTCGGTAGATATAAGGCTATACTCGGTACGCTTAGGCCTTTGTTCATGTGACGCGTTAATTTGCGGAATGACTAACTCTTCGAATATTTTTATGCTAGTATCCATCGTTATTAGATTCTTCTTGTACTTGACTTTAGTTTTGTTTGAGGACAAACAAAGGTTCAGGTCTGGGGGAGTTTGATAACACGTAAAGTGTATCGATTTTAGGCCAGGTTTTAGTGTCATTTTCACATACATTTCTTAGTTAGATTTACATTTCCGATACGATTATTCTTTACATACGCCCGTTTTGTTGGTTTTCAGGTTTTAAGGCGACAAGGCCTAAACGAGTATAAAATGGCGAATTCCTGAGTAAAACCATACAAATTGAATATAAATTCACTCGGAGCCAAAATCAAGCCTCTGAACTCAACGGAACACCAGGGCAACGAGCGGAAAAGAGCAAAATCAAGGAATCAAGAGTGCCCACTCGGGCACTGCGGTCTACCCGCTCGGGAAAAACCTATAGGGTTTATTTACGACACCTTGCACGACCCGGACACGAAGGCAACATGATCGGGTAGTGATACCCGATCGGGCGCAATCAAGGTACCCGCTCGGGCATTAAGTCGTCCTAAAAATCCCCGAGAGTTTACACGACTCGGACTGTTCAATCACACGATCGGGTGCTGATGCCCGATTGGACAAGACGGAGTACACGACCGGGCGAGGCTCTACACGACCGGGTAAAAGGTGTACCCGAGCGGGCCGCCTTTCTCGCAACAAACTAGATCTTGCATTCAAACGAGCTAATTAATAGACCAGAACGGATCTAGAGCAAGGGGGCGACGTACAGGGCAAGGAAAGGCTTGGAAAACATCAGGAAAGGTTCGGGAGACGTTGGAGAAGGAGAGAAGCATCAATCCTCACATTGGTAACACAATAGGGAAGATCGAGGCATCGAGTTTCCTAG
>CM071875.1:17481544-17508010 GCA_036759665.1 Gynandropsis gynandra
TTAGGATCGTCCGCCTTAGATAGCTTTAACTGGGATTGCATGATAGATAGATTGATCGTCGGTTTCGGTAGTCTTGTGGTGAAACTGGATTCCTAGGACGTTTGTCTTATCATTAGAACCCAAGTAGTTTATTTACTTTCAGTATTTCATTCTTCATCCACATTCTTTCGTTAGCAAGTTTGATTCCTAGTTCGAGTTTAGGTAGTATTGCGTAGTCTCTATGGGATCGACATCTAAAATACTACACACGTGCCGTGCACTTGCGGGTAGTTTAGGTTATTTTATTTAACTTTGAGAACGCATCAATTACCTGCATTAATTATACCAAGACGGTTATTTTGTTTCAGATCTGTTAATAAGTCATCTAGTTTGATTTTAAATAATCTAGTGAGAATATCGGGTCTATTTTCCGAAGTATCGCCACGGTAATTTAGAAGGCGCTGTAATTCGGGCCATTTAGGATTACATGTAAATGTCAAAAATAGATTTGGAAAACCGAGGTTTTTGCACATAACCATTGCGTTTAAGTAATTTTGTTTCATATAACGGGCTCCTCCAGTAAATGTTGACGGTAGTATAATTTTTTTTTTCCAATTTCAGATGCTAACCTGCTTTCGGTTTGTAAAGAGGCCTCTATATTTTTATAAACTTCACAGCGCAAAGTATTCTGATGAGTTTTTATATAAGAAATTCGTTCTGATTCAACCATGTAAAAGCCATCAACGACAAATTGTTGGAATAACCTGCCTGAATGTAAAATATTGGAGGATTCAGAGTGTCTTTCTTGTAAGCGGTACGCCATAAATTCTCATATGCTTACTCGGGAGCGAGGTTTTTTAGATAAACTTGTAGTTAGACGCAAATCTAAACCCACATGATAACCATCTTCACCATATGGAAACAATAATGGATACTGTAGTGGAAGATAAGAAGGGTGAAGTTCACTTATTCTCATGTATTCGTTACTATGTTTTTGAGAATAACATCTCGACAATTTAAATTTTCATCCAAATCACTTACTATTAATGTTGCGACTTCAGTAGATTCAGGTAAGTTATATGTTCTATCATTTGAATCACGTCGCGTAATCAAACGTAATTTCATGTCTAGTTCATCTGAAACAATTAATCTATCACAGGGCATTCTAAAATTTTTTACGTACGGATTATGTTCATCTAACATCTGTTGTATGTTCTCGACAATATCGCGTCGCAAATTGTCACCACGACGTGACGAATTGCCATGCGAGTAGCTGTTGTCGAAACAGAGTGGAGTCAATTACTAATACAGTAATATGAGTGAGAAATAGTTAAAACGAAATGTATATTATACCTCAGTGCATGTAATCGGTTGTCGCATGCGTTTGCTGTATCATAGATATATAGTTGAGCAAACTTCGCTGTACCGCCATCAGTTGGTAATAAACTACCAATTCTGTGGTAATTCTGGCCATTTATTTTGAAGATATAAGGCTTTTTACCAACATTAATAGAAGTATCAATGTGGCCGCCCATAGAAGTAAAAGCGAAGATCATATTGTAGGCTCGAATATGTCTTATAAAATGTTCATGCAGAACATGATCTCGACAGAGAAGTGATTTTAAATATTCTGGTGGAACAACCAATTTCGGTAACAACATTTTTCCTTTGGAACAACACAGACTAAATGACGGTTTAGTTGCTTTTCGACATCTGTTCAAACGTTTAGAATACCATAACTGAGCATGACAGAATTCACATGTGAAACACTGATCTCCAATATCTGTATATGCTGGTAAACCTGAATGTAGTAGCAGTATTAACAGAACAATTACAGTGATAATTTATGTATTGGTAGACAATGTATTTGTATATCACATGCTCAAATAATAATAAAGCAATAGCGAAGGAAACCCTACTGTTGGGATCATTTTCATGTGTTGAAGGGCCAACAGATAATGCATTGAAAGGTAGAACTGGAGTTGGCTGTGGTAAGATTGTGGAGGCGCCAACGTCTAATTTACGATGACGCTGGGGAAAATTGTATCACGATTAAAACAATGTATGCGGTGTAAGCGAGTATATATGACACAGAGGATATACATAACAAACATAAAATGTACATATAGCATAGGTCTGAAACCATGTTTCCGAGATGGATTATATACAGAGGGCTAAGTTTCGTTGGTAATCGAACGGGAAAATTTTTTATACAGTGAACTCCAAAAAACGATTGTTACTTCTTAAAGATGCATTCACTCGGCAGGATCATATCGACGTGTGTCTAAGCTGGTTGACTTTACCTTAGATGCACTCGATTGCAGTGATGTTTGGCTGCTAGTTTCCTCCACAGGTCGTTTGCCGTGAGAATGACTGGTAGAAGGAGAACTTGGAACAGACCCCATGGAGCTTTGGTCAGGAGAAAACTGATACATCTTTTAAAACATACGAAAAGCATTAATTTTATATGCAGTCGTATGGTTTGTGTATGGGAACAATACATGTTATAGAACTGCGAGGGAAATGACTGTAAACGAACTTGTGCGAAAGGGACGAAAGATGGATGCTGCAAAGTTCAATGTGCTGTTAGTGATAAAATAAGGAAATGTATTGACACGAACAACGTAATAATTCAAAAGATTGAAAGTGCAACATACCCTCATAGAGATAGTACGGATTATATCTTTGTTATCGCTTAACTTGCTAACACGGTGAATAGATAAAGGGGTCTTCGCCATGATACGTGAGCTAGATGGTCGCTGTGCCTGAGGTGTAGGGTAAATAATGATTTTGAAAAGGCAATTACGACCTTCCAATGTTTTCAAAGCTGGGGGGATATCATCACGATGGAGCTGAGTTATATAGAAACAGTAAAACTAAATCAGGTTAAAAGGAGATTGGAGAAAAGTTTTTTGCCAATGTTGCAATTGCAAGCACATATTATGACAATATAATGTGCCTTAGGAGCTTCGTCCCGTGCGTCCAGCACTGATTTACGGAGTAGTTGAACCATTTCTTTATCGAAAATGAGGAAAATGGCTTCACCGGTGTCATCAATTACTTTAACATAAACCCAAAATCTGCAGTAATAAAAAACAAAATATCATTGTATAAATAATATCTGTAATGATTTTATAAACACAAGAGGAAGACTTACTTAGGAAAAGGAACATCTGTAGTTGTTTTGCAGGAATCACAGGAGAAGCGACTAACGGTAGTGCAAGCAGCTGTGTCGTCTGCAATAGCATTAACTTTTCTGGAGCAAGTGTTGCAACCTAAATAATACCAGCCCTCTCTGTTCAACACTTCTGTGATTAATGCTGGGACAATGCATATTGTTGTCTGTGCAGATGAAATAATGATCCCAAAAATATGTTAACAATAATTAAGTTATATAAATTAGAAATACGAAATAGTTACCTCAGTAATTTTCCCAAGCTCCGCAATCGTTTTAACGGGGAAAGCGTTCCAGAAATCAATTGATTCGCTGGGCCGTGGACGTGGAGCAAGCGATACAATATTTCTGGGGCTATCAGCATAAGTACCTGGATTTCTGATTTCCAGAACAATGCATTTCAAATTGGAAGGAAAAAAGAGAAATTGAATTCATATAATAGTCAATATTTCATATGCGAGATGGAAAATAATATCGAGAGCTATGGTATTAAATATTATATTTTAAATTTTATAAAACAGATATAAGCATACTCTGATTTGTACTGAACGATAGCAGTAAATTCTTGATCCGTGAAAAGTTTGCTGGAAAATTGTACATTTCGAATCGTACGCCGATCTGTAAACGGGAAGGAGAATGGAAATGTTTAAGAGAAGCCAAATACAAATATTTAAAAACAATGTGTTAAATAAATTAATATATAAGTACACCAAATTTTGGTCAACTGAAGCGAAATATTAAGCAAATTATATTAGAAAACAATTTAATTAATCATATGGTCTTCCACAATTTATTTGAGAAGGAGAATTTTTATAAACCATGACAAATAAGTGGAAATAACATATTAAAATCAAATTGTAGAGTGATATGTACAGAAAAGTGTTTGCAAACTAACGTTAAATGGAAATTATATGCATATGAACAAATATATTAATGTTTCAGCGACAGTTTCACATAGGTCTCTTAATAACATCTACATCAAAACGACATTAAAAAAGAAATCTGTGTGGGACCTGGAAAAGGAAAAAACATATATCACGGGTAAGTTATAAATGTATATGTTCAAGTTTGGAACAAACAAATCAGAAATGCAACGATAAAAAATTTGGTTGAATGAACGTACCACCCCAAATCCGTATTTTAAACATCTGGCAGATTACCACGAGCAGGCCGTTTTGGTGGGTTCGGATAGAATCAAAAGCTTGCTGAGCGAACGATTCCCATAAGGTACACTCGAGCAGCTCGTCACTGAATGTTTTAATAATTAGAAATCTGTTAGCTATAGATAAAATATATATACAAATTTATGGTAATGTACTGAATACAATAATTACCGAGAATTACGAATTTGAATTGTCAACCTTCTGCTTGTGCGCTCGGGATATGTTACATCTGTTAGCTCTCCAGCAACGGTGACTTCTCCAATTGCATCTGCCAAAAGAAATGGAAGCTATCAAACCGAGAGATGCAAGAAGCATATAAAAACAGTGATTTCAATGTCACATATAATACAATGATAAAAAGTAGTCAATAAAACTTACCTATAAGAACTGACTCTTCTAGAGCCCCCGAGAGTATGTCTTCAAACGAAGCAAATTTGAAAAAGCTGTTGGAGTTGGATAAATCGGCGCACGGTCGAACAACTGTTGTGGACGTGAACACTATTTTAAACGGAAGCGACGATGCCCTGTATTCTCCATGACTTCGACTGACATTGAAATTACCTATGATACAACATGCTCCCTCCACAAGGAATCGCTGAAGGCGGAACCAGAAATTGGATTTTATAGATCCCTGTATTCGGTTACCCTATAGAACACCAAAACAGTGGCAGGGAAGCGAAATTGTATAGAAACACAGTCATATACAGCAACACAGATCAACATTACAAACCCAAAAACCAAAGTAAAATTTACCCATTCATTGCACAGTACTATTTCCCAATTGGACGTTGAACGCGGAACTGGAACAATATCAAAATTCCAGACACGGATAACACGAACTCGGATCCTAAATGATACCTCTTGTGTCAGACGAATATCAGTTAAAGGACAATACATAGTTTTCGATTTAAATTGAACTGTTTCGGTTTTTGACAGATAGTTTAGAGACTTTTATGACTTAGATAGTCAGACATATGAACTGTAATTAAAAGTTTTGGATATAAATAGCCCCCAGTAAATCCATACATACATATTACATACACCTATTATTATCAGATATAATCGCATATAAAATAAGGGATATAGGCATCACACGTGTTATGTAATTTCAACAGCTAAGTTTGACTGAAACCTAGGTAAATAATAGGCATGGTGAATCACCGTAAATAGGGACACATAAACAGATAAATGCATAAGAAAAAGACACGTCATCTATATAATGTGCCAGATGGAATCGAATTATAAACATAGGTATCCATATCATCTATTCATAATTAAAATTTTTCAATATAGATAATATAAATAGACGTGGAGAAATTCATATATACATTGCACTTATACATATTAACAAAATTAATTCAATATAGTAAAAATATAGGAGGTTAGACGTGTCATGCAATTCAAACACTTAAATTTGACCTAGACCTAGGTAAATAATAGGTACGATGAATCAATATAAAGTCAGTATAATATAAAGACATGTATACAGATAAATATACAAAAGGAAAAGACATATTATCTGTGTAGTGTCTGAAATGGAACAATAGGGATATAAAAATAGATATATAAGTACATCAGTAGTTATTAGATCTTTAATTCAATTTAGTGTAAATATATGTAAACGAAGCCAAAATCCAATTAAAATAATCGCAAAGCCCATTTAACCATATAATACCGATATCAGGTTTAGCTAAAAGGCCCAGATCCATATTAATAAACAAAAGAAGAAAAAAAAAATAGAATTTCACAGGCCACGAAATCCAGAAATAAAAAAACATGTTGATGTAGAAGGCCCAAAACTAAATCGATAACCAAAATAGAGTAAAACATAAATTTAAAAGGTCGAGAAGCCCAAAAAAATAAAAACGATCTCAAAAAATAAAAATGGCACAACGATATAGATAAATACGAAGATGGCAAAATTCCAAACACAGAGGCTTGACAGCCCATCAAAAATTCATTTAATTGGCGCAAAAAAGCCCAGAAGACCCAAAACGTATGAATCCAATAAAATCCATAGAAAAAGCCGTTTATATATTAACGGTAATGTTTTGTCCAGCCGCGAAATTCCAAGCGATGAAACAAATAAATAATACGACACAAAATAAATCTAAAAATCCAGAAAGCCCAAATGTAAAGACGTGACTCATACACCGATACAAAAAGGACATAACAAATCCAGTATACATTAAATCCAATTAAATCGGTATCCAAAGCAATCTAACTTATATACAAAAAATAAAACTATATTCATAATAGTAAACTTAGGTTTTGTATAATCTAAAAGTCAAAGTTTATGGAAAATCTAAAACCAAAAATATCAAACCAAATACATCCTAATAATAATAATTCAATAAAAGCTATATGGTTCATCAGCAATCTATGTTTTGTATAATGTAAAAGTCAAAGTTCACACGAAATCCAAAACCACAAATGTCAGTTTAGATAAATGATAATAATAATAATTCAACAAAACTTATACGATCCATAAACAAATTTAACCCAAAAGTTGACAAAATGTTCAAAACGGAGAACATTAGCACGGAAATCCTTTAAAGGAAATCGGTACACAGTTACTCCTTGAAAAATCCTAAAAACTAAAATATACCTAAGATAAAGGCTATCTATGTTTTGTATAATGTCAAACTCAAAATTCACAAGAAATCCAAAACTAGAAATATCAGCCTAGATAGACGATAACAATAATAATTCAACAAAAAATTCACAACAATTTTAACCCAATAATTGACAGAATGTTCAAAACGGAGAACATTAGCACAGAAATCCTTTAAAGGAAATCGGTACACAGTTACTCCTCGAGGAATCCTAAAAACTAAAATACACCTAAAATAAAAACTATCCTAAATCACGGATAAGAATTGTCAACAACATAGATCTCAGTATTAATAATTGAAATCATAATAATAATCTTACTTCTAATAAAAAGCAAGTATGCCTTCAAATTATAACAATGTTAACCAAAAACTTGACGGAATGTTCAAAACTGAAAAATGAAATCTAGCATGCAACAAACGTAACCCTAAAATGGAACACTAAAAAAAACCTGAAAGCTACAAACACCCAAGAAATCGGCCGATAAAGAACAATGCTAGAATAACGACTAATCAACGCAAAGGAAATTCAAAACTAACAAATAAAATGTAACATGCATCAAACAAAACCCTAAAATGGAAAACCAACCCTACATTTCATAACCATCTACACACGACAAATAGACGAAGAAAACATAAATATTATAAGGCAAAAAAAAAACCAATGCAATCTAACATGCATCAAATAGAAGCGACCCAAACGTACAAAGGGAACTGAAAAGCAACAACAAAGGCAGCAAACATAAACGAAGATAACGAATACAGAAAACCAAAAACGGAGCCGAAAACAATGGCCAAGAAAGCTCGAGAAGAAAACAAAGGAGTGAAACCCTAAAATCCATGAAAAACCCTAAATCTCATAAACAATTACAAATGAGTAATAAATAGACTAAACACGAACAAAGCTAAAGAGACAACAAATTTTCATCAGCAAATCTAAAAGGAAACCTACAAAATGCAGCATCCATGGAAAACGATGAACGAAATCGCAGAGAGAACCCAAAAGCAAACAGGAAAAGAGACAACAACAACTGAAGAGGGGAAAACGCATAAAAACTAATAAAACCCTAAAAAAACTCGAGAACAAAAGAAAGGAGTGAAACCCTAAAATCCATGAGAAACCCTAAATCTCATAAACAATTACAGATGAGTAATAAATAGACTAAACACGAACAAAGCTAAAGAGACAACAAATTTTCATCAGGAAATCTAAAAGGAAACCTACAAAATGCAGCATTCATGGATAACGATGAATAGAATCGCAGAGAGAACCCAGAAACAAACAGGAAAAGATGACAACAACAACTGAAGAGGGAAAAGTGCATAAAAACTAATAAAACCCTAAAATGAAGGGACAGTCGAGATCAGTCAGAGGTGGTCGGTGACAACATCGGGCCGTCTATTAAATTGAATCGGACGGCCGAGAACACAGCAAAAACCCAAGCAAACACGTGTAATCATCGGAAGACCCCGGTATCCGGGTTACAATCCGCCCGCGTCCGCAACCCGCTGAATCAGGGCCGTCCGCGTGGCCTGGAAGACATCTGAACGGCCCAAATCGCAACACCTGTAAAAAAAAAAATTGAAGGCATACTTGCCTTTTATTAGTAGTAAGATATATTTATTATATATTTAATAATATTTAGTAACTTAATTATATTATATAAGTATATTATATAGAAGATACGATATATATATATATATAAGTAATCTATATGTACATATAAATCTATAATATATAATATATAATAATTTTATAGGATAATATATATATATATATATATATAAACTTACCTTATATAAATAAAAAGAAGAGAGTTGTGAAGAGAGAAGGGGAGAGAGAGCTGTGAGAACAGAGAGAGATGGAGATAGAAAACGGTGAGAAAAAAAGAGAGACAGGAGAAATGTTAATAAGAGTGTTTTTGTATGTATATCATTTTACAAATGGACATGTTTATTTATAGATAAATACCCCTTAATATTTAATAATAAATATAATATATGGGTTGTAGCCCATGAAGACGTTTATAATTTAACACTCCTCCTTAAATGTCTATTGACTATCTCGTTAAAAACCTTATCATGGAAAAACTCTTTGGGATAAACACCATGATTAGGGAAAAAGAGTACAATCATAAAAACTTCTCCTCGATTTGTCAACCCTTTGTTTAATTATAAGCTTCGGAGGTGACGCATCCTGCTATTTCGAATGTGTTTTCTCAATGTTGAAGTGGGGAGCAGTTTTGTGAATAAATCAGCTACATTTTCGCATGATCGGATGTATTGCACATCAACTTCTTTCTTCTTCTCGAGCTCTTGTGTATACGTGAAAAATTTTGGAGGTATATGCTTTGTTCTGTCACTTTTGATATATCCTCATTTGTTTGAGCAATGCAAGCGACATTATCTTCATATAGTATTTTTGGGTTGATATTAGTTGATAATCCACATGTCTCTTGTATGTGTCGAGTTAAAGCTCTAAGCCACACACATTCTCTACTCGCTTCATGAAGTGCTATGACTTCAGCATGATTTGAAGATGTTGCAACTAGTATTTGTTTCTGTGAACGCCATGATATCGCTGTCCCTCCAATTGTGAAAACATATCCTGTTTGTGATGTAGCTTTATGAGGATCTGATAAGTAACCTGCATCTGCAAAACCGATTAACTCACTTTTGGAATCTCTAGGATAAAATAATCCTAAATCAATCGTTCCTTGCAAATATCGAAAGATATGTTTAATCTCTGTCCAATGACGACGTGTTGGGGATGAGCTATATTGTGAACAAGATATTAGTAGCAAATGCTATATCAGGACGAGTGCAATTTGCTAGATACAAGAGAGTCCATATTGCACTCATATATGATACTTCTGGTCCAAGTATATCTTCATTTTCTTCATAAGGACGAAATGGATCTTTTTCAACATTTAAAGATCTACATACCATTGGACTGCTTAATGGATTTTCTTTATCCATGTTAAAGTGTTTTAATACTCTCTTTGTATAATTCAATTAATGTACAAATATACTAGTCTTCAGATGCTCTATCTGTAAACCAAGACAAAATTTTGTTTGTCCAAGGTCTTTCATTTCAAATTCCTTTTTCAGATAATTACGAGCATTTTCAATCTCTTTTGAGGTCCCAATTATATTCAGATCATCAACGTAAACAGCTATAATCACAAATCCACTTGTTGTTTTCTGAATAAAAACTCAAGGACAAATAGGTTTATTGACAAATCCCCTTTTTAATAGATATTCACTTAGACGATTATACCACATACGTCCAGATTGTTTCAATCCATATAAAGATCGTTGCAATTTGATTGCACACATTTCTTTAGGTTTTGAGTTTGATGTTTTCGGCATTCTTAATCCTTCAGGGATTTTCATGTGTGTATCATTATCCAAAGATCCATATAGATATGCCGCAACCACATTCACAAGGTACATATCTAAGTTGTTGGATGTTGTTTAACTCATCAAATATCTAAATGTGATTGCATCCATAACAGGGGAATATGTTTCCTCATAATCAATTCCAGGTCTCTGGGAAAACCCTTGTGGGACAAGGCGTGCCTTATATCTCGTGACCTCATTATTTTCATTTTTTTCGTACAAAAACCCATTCGCATCCAACCAATTTGACACCATTTGGAGTTTGAACGATGGGTCCAAATAATTTTCTTTTATTCAATGACTCGAATTCTTTTTGCATAGCTTCTTTCCATTTGATCCAATCATGTCACTTTTGACATTCTAGCACTGACATTGAATCTAGATCTTCATTATCATTTTCAATTTCTTTGGATACAGAGAAAGAGAATATTCCATCATTGTCATTTATTTCATCTCTTCTTATAATCTTTTCAGCATAGATATAGTTGATGAAAATTTCATTGTTCTCTGTATGTTCATGATTATTTTCATGATTTTCATTTTGAAGATCATCTTCCTCATTTGTTTCTTTTATTATCTTTTGTACTTCCATATTACATTGTTTCGTAGGAGGATAAAGATATAACAATGATTGTGTTTTCCATGTTAACTCTCGTGAGGCTTGTTTTATTCCTCCTCCTAACGGTGGGAATTCATTCTCATTAAAATGACAATCAGCAAAACGAGCTGTGAATACATCACTCTTTTCTGGTTCAAGATATCTAATGATAGATGGTGAATTATATCCAACATAAATCCCCAATCTGCATTGTGGGCCCATTTTTGTTTGTTGCGGTGGAGCAACTGGAACATATACATCACAACCAAATACTCGAAGATGAGATATATTTGGTTCTTGACCATTTGATAATTGCAATGGAGAATATTTATGATAAGCACTTGGACTTATTTGAATTAGTTTAGCAGCATGTAAAACGGCATGCCCCCAAGCAGAAACTGGAAGTTTCGTTATCATTAGCAATGGTCGAGCAATAAGTTGGAGACGTTTAATCAATGACTCTGCCATACCATCTCGTGTATGAACATGTGGTACGGGATGTTCAATCTCAATTCCAATCGATGCACAATAGTCATTGAAAGCTTGAGAAGTGAATTCACCAGCGTTATCAAGCCTCACCTTTTTAATAGGGTGATCGGGGAATTAAGCTCATAATTTTGTTCTTTGAGCAATAAACCTCGCTAATGCAACAATGCAGGTTGATAATAAGCAAACGTGTGACCATCTGCTAGAAGCATCGATCAATACCATAAAATATAGAAATGGTCCACTTGGTGGATGTATAGGTCCACATATATCCCATGTAATCGTTCTAAAAACGATGGTGATTCATGTCCAACTTTGACAGATGATGGTCTTATTATCAATTTTCCTTGAGAACTAGCACTGCATGCGATTTCATGAGATTGAAATATCTTCTCATGTTTTAATGGATGACCATTGGAATTTTGAATAATTTTTCGCATCATTATTGAACCAGAGTGACCCAATCGATCATGCCAAATCTTAAACATGTCTTCATATCTTGGGTTGAATATGGCATATGCTTCCACCATTCTTATCTTTGTGAAATATAGTCCAGAGGATAAAGCTGGTAAAATTTCCACAATATGTTTCTTTTTAGAAACCATTGTTGTGATATAAAGATATTCACGATTTTCATCATTCATGGTCTCAACATGATATCCATTTTGGGGAATATCTTTGAAACTTAATAAGTTTCTTTAGGATTGTGGAGAGAATAATGCATCTTGTATGATAAATTTTGTCCCTCCGGACATTATAAAATTTGCTTCTCCACATCCCTTAATTATTTTTGCATTTCCAGATATTGTATTGACACTGGATTCATGTATTCTCAACTTGGAGAAATATTTTCTATCTTTCAATATTGTATGTGTCATAGCACAATCGGCTAGACATATGTCTCCATCATTGATATTTAATCGTGACATATTTTGTATTAAAATTTGCTTCTCCACATCCCTTAATTATTTTTGCATTTCCAGATATTGTATTGACACTGGTTCATGTATTCTGAACTTGGAGAAATATTTTTTATCTTTCAATATTGTATGTGTCGTAGCACAATCGGCTAGACATATGTCTCCATCATTGATGTTTGATCGTGACATATTTTGTATTACTTTGATCCAATAAAGATATAGATGAACCTGAAAAATATGAAGCAAACTTTGTATATAATATATAACAATGTAACAAAAATTTACAACAAAAGATAATCTAATAAAAATTAAAAAAAAAAACTAAATAGCGAAAGGCAAAATACATTCGAAAATAACAAGCTAAGTCTTAAAAATGAGATAATGATAACAAAGAAATTCATGTCGAAATCTCATTTTCTTTTCTCATCTTCATTATCATGTCGATACATATAGTCTGCAATGTCAAGGTGCATTCCAACCTTGTCGTTATCCAGGAGATCATCGAGATCATCTGAGACAAAATTCGTTTGAACATTTTTGCCTTTATCCGTCAGTGACTTCTGGTATAAATCAACAAAATGTCTTGGTGTTCGGCACACTGGACCAATGTCCATTCATACCACATCGATGACATATTGTATCTTTTCGCCTTTTAGTCACGCATTCATTTTCATTCACTCGATTATCTTTCCTTTTATTTTCTCCATGACAGAAATCATTTGGTGGATTACTCCGACCTCTTCCTCTACCATATCCATTTCCACGACCACGAACACGTCCACGGCCTCGACCACGACCACGTATATATCCACGCCCACGTCCATGCCAGTGGTTATAATTTGATGAAGTTGCATTTGTTTCATAAAATGGTGCAGAACCAGAGGGACGGGCATGATGATTTTTCATTAATAGCTCGTTCTGTTGTTCTGCAACGAGGAGAAGCTGTAACAATTCGCGATAGGTCTTAAAATCCTTCGCGCGATATTGTTGTTGGAAAATTACATTATCAGCATGGAACGTCGATAATGTTTTTCCCAGCTTATCATAATCACTTATCTTTTCTCCACATAATTCCATCCTGGAGATTATTTCGAACATTGGAAAATGATATTCATTAACAGTTTATAATCTTGGAATCTTAGATTCAACCAATCATTCTCTGCCTTTGGAAGGATCACCTATTTTTGGTGATCAAATCAGTCTTTAAGAGATTCACATAAATCTGCGAGATCTTCTTTTGTTCGATATTCGTTTTTTAATCCATCGGTAATATGATGGCGTAAAAATATCATGGCTTTTGCCTTTTCCTCTTCTGAGGAATTATTATCTTTATCGATTATGGCAATGAGCTTTTTGTCTTTTAGATGCATTTTAGCATCGAATGCCGATGTCATATAGAGGCCTCGAATGTCGTGATTTTGAGATTCACCAAGTTCGACATTAAGATCTGTTATCATTGAAGAGAAAAAAATAAACAAATATAAGTTATGACATTGAAAACAAAAATTAAATAAATTATTATATAACAATTCATGTGTTAGGTCCATTTATATTTATAGATAATTGATTTTTAGATTTATTTAACCAATTAACAATTAAATAATGAAAAACATAATTTAAATAAATTATAGGGTGAAATGTTTTTCATCCTCCACATAAATAAAATAATTAACAAAAATAAAATATAACAAAAATTTGGTGACTCAGCCATTCATATAACAACAATAAGTTAAATAAATTATAGGGTGAAATTTTTTTCATCCTCCACATAAATATAATAATTAAAAAAATAAAATATGACGTAAAAAATGGTGGCGTAGCCATCCTTATAACAAGAATAAATAACAGATAAATATTCATAAAATCTTAAGATTATTGATTATTGGCTGAGCCGGCAGAATCATATAGTATACTATATTATGTGTGGAACTTAGTCCACGATATATTTTATAATATGATATATTTATATTATGATCGAGATATATATTCCACGTGGTCTATATATAATTTTATTACTTGAAAATCGAATCCAAATCGAAACAAAAATTGATTGAAAATCATGATCATAAAAAAAATTGAAATTAAAAATAATACATGTATCGTATAATATATTTTTCTTAACTAATTAGAACGCTCATACTGATAACGTGTTGAAAAATTAATTATTAATAGAAGTATATATATATATATATTACAAAATATAAGGTATATATTATATGATTATAATATAATATAATTATTATATACTTAATAATATTTAGTAACTTAAATATAATATAATAATATATATGTACATATAAATATATAATAACTTTATAGTATAATATATATATATATATATACAAACTTACCTTATATAAATAAAAAAAGAGAGAAGGAGAGAGAGAGCTGTGAGAAGAGAGAAGTGAGAGAGAGTGGAGAGAGATGGAGAGAGAAAACGGTGAGAAAAAAAGGAGAGAGAGGAGAAATGTTAGTAAGACTGTTTTTGTATGTATTTCATTTTACAAATGGGGATGCTTATTTATAGGCAAATACCCTTTAATATTTAATAATAAATATAGTATATGGATTGTGACCCACGAAGACATTTATAATTTATCAATTTTGTAATTATAAAAAATTATAATTTTATATAAATTTGTGAAATTTTTAATAGTTTTATGAGTTTTCGTATTAAATTTATAATTCTTTATCATAATGAACTTATGATTTTTAAATTGAAATCATATTTGTTTTCTATAAATAGATAATCTAACCATTTATTTCAATACATAATTTACAAACTCTAAAATTGTCTTCATTCTTTCATTCTCTTCTCATTCTCCCATATTCAAGTTCATTCTTTCATTCTCTTCTCATTCTCCCATATTCAAGTTCTACGTAAATTTTTAATCTTCGTTAGTTATATCATACATATATAAATATATTTATAATATGATATGTATATATATATATATATATGATATTTCATATATTATATATATCATATATTATGAATATACACACCATATATCATGTTACATATACATTCATAGTAATATATATGTTCATGTATAATTATATATTACGATTGTAGTATTATTATTAATTTTTCAACACGTTATTAACACAATCGCTTTTAACAAACTAAAAAATAAAAACCATATATTTCTTTAAATTTATTTATTTTGTTTTCAATCAATTTTAGTTTTCATTTTAGACTCGATTTAGAATATATATATATATATATATATATATATATATATATATATGAACATCATGAACTAAACACTGGACATAATGGACTAAATACCAGACATATTAAACTGAATACCATGGACTGTATACCGAACATCATGGACTGAATATCAAGCATCATGGACTTAAATTTAGATATCATGGACTGAAATTCAGACATCATGAACTAAATATCAAATATTATGGACTAAATAACAAACATAAAATATATATATTTTATAGACTCGACTACTAGGTAATATCTTAATACCTATGTATATCTTTTATTTAATTTTTAAAGGAGGTCATACCACCTAATTATTTATTTTATGGCATTTATTCATACAATATAATTTTATCTATTAATTTAATTTTCCATTTATTGTTTTATTAACATATTTTTTATATCATATTCTAAATATTATAATGATAATGAATAACTTAAAATTTATTTTTGAATATAGTTATCATGTCGACCCAAGTGAATCTAAAACTCGCGACATTTGATGCCTCTTGAAAAAAATACATGACACAGGCATTTGTTGCGAAAATACATCTAAAAGGCAAAAAGTTCATTGTCACTATTGATAAAGATAATAATTCCTCAGAGGAGGAAAAAAAAATGCCATGATATGTTTAGCCATCATATTGTTGATGGGTTAAAGAATGAATATCAAACAAAAGAAGATCCTGCAGATTTGTTGAAATCTCTTAAAGATCGATTCGATCACCAAAAATATGTGATCGTTCCAAAAGCAAAAAAAATGACTCACTGAATTTGAAATTCCAAGATTACAAATCCGTGGATAAATATCATTTTGCGATGTTCGAAATAATCTCCATGATGGAATTATGTGGAGAAAAGATATGTGATTATGATAAACTGGAGAAGATATTATCTACATGCCATGCTGATAATGTCATTTTACAACAACAGTATCGTGCAAAAAATTTCAAAACCTATCACGAGTTGTTGCAACTTCTTCTCGTTGCAAAACAACATAACAAGTTATTGATGAAAAATCATCATGCTCGTCCTAGTGGTTCTACATCGTTCTATGAAATAAACACGACTACATCGAATTATAACCATTGGCAAGGTTATGGACATATACGTAGTTCATAGCCGAGGAAATGGTCGCAGTCATGGTCATGGATATGATAGAAGAAGAGGCTGAAGCATTCCACCAAACAATGTCCATAAAGGAGATAATTAAAGGAAGGATCATCGAATAACTGAAAAATGAAAATGTGACTAAAAAGAGAAAAAATACAATATGTTATCGGGTGCGGTATGAGTGGACATTGGTCTCAATTGTGTTGTACACCAAGATATTTTGTTGATTTATACCTACAATTAGAAAAAGATAAAGGGAAAAAAATGTTCAAACGAACTTTCTCTACGGTGATCTCGATGATGTCCTTGATGACAATAAGGGTGGAATGCATCTCGACATTGCAAATTCCATGGACCTCAATGCCAACGAATGAAATCAACATGATTTTTTTACTTTTAAATTTTAGTTTGTTATTTTAATTTTATATGTATTTTTTTGTGTTTAATTTAAGTTTTATCTTTTATTATAGTATTTTGTTAATTTTTGTACATTATATGCAATTATAATTTTTATATATTTTAGATTCATCATTATATTTATCAGATCAAAGTAACATAAAATGTTACAATCAAATATCAACGATGAAGATATATGTCTAGCGGATTGTGCTACAACGCACAGACTATTGAAAGATAAAAAGTATTTCTCCAAGATGAGAATACATGAATCTAGTGTCAACATGATATCTGGAAGTGCAAAAATAATTGAGGGATGTGGAGAAGTAAATTTTATAATGTCCGGATGGACAAAATTTATTATACAAGGGGCATTATTCTATCCACAATCCCAAAGAAACTTATTGAGTTTCAAAGATATTCGTCAAAATGGATATTATGTTAAAAAAATGAATGATGAAAATCATGAGTATCTTTATATCACGACAACGGTTTCTAAAAAGAAACATATTGTGGAAAAATTATCAACTTTATCCTCTGGATTATATTTCACAAAGATAAGAGTGGTTGAATCATATGCCACCTTCAACAAAAGTATAAAGATGTGTTTAAGATTTGGCATGATTGACTAGATCATCCATATTCAATAATGATGCAGAGAATTGTTGAAAACTCCAACGATCATCCATTAAAAAATGAAAAGATATTTCAATATCATGAGATCAAATGTACTGCTTGTTCTCAATGAAAATTGATAATATGACCATCATCGGTCCAAGCTCGGCATGAATCACCATCTTTTTTAGAACGAGTACATGGGGATATATGTCAACCAATTCATCCATAAAGTGGACCATTTCAATAATTTATGGTATTGATCAATGCTTCAAGTAGATGGTCACACGTTTGTCTGTCATCAACCCACAATGTTGCATTTGCGAGGTTTCTTGCTCAAATAACAAAATTACGAGCTCAATTCTCCGATTACTCTATTAAGAAAGCGAGGCTTGATAACGCTAGTGATTTCACTTCCCAAGCTTTCAATGATTATTGTATATCGATTGAAATTAAGATTGAACATCCCGTACCGCATGTTCATACACAAAATGTCATGACTGAATCATTAGTTAAACATCTCCAACTTATTGCTCGACCATTACTAATGAGAACAAAACTCTCAGTTTCTGCTTGGGGACATGCCATTTTACATGCTGTAGCACTCATTCAAATAAACCTAGGTGCTTATCATAAATATTGTCCATTGCAATTAGTAAATGGTCAGGAACCAAATATATCTCATCTTCGAGTATTTGATTGTGTGGTATATGTTTTGATTGCTCATCCGCAACCAATAAAAATGGGCTCACAATGAAGATTGAGAATTTATGGTGGATATAATTCACCATCCATCATTAGATATCTTGAAACACAAACGGATCACATGTTCACAGCTCGTTTTGTTGATTGTCATTTTAATGAAATGAATTCCCAGCGTTAGTAGGAGGAATAAAATAAGCCTCATAAGATTTAACATGAAAAATCCAATCATTGTTATATCTTGATCCCCCTATAAAACAATGCAATTTGGAAGTGCAAAAGATCATACATTTGACGAATATTGCAATCAACTTCCAAATGGGTTCAATGATATAGCTTATGTGGTTAATCTCAAGTAATAATTATATAGAATAACGTTTTTGCAAGAATACAGATCGTGTAGTACAAGGATCGAACACTAGGGAATTGATGCAAATTTAAAGCTAGTAGACTAAAGAATAGGACGATTAACAAATTAATAGGTGAATTTGAAGTAAAGAATAAACTAATATAAACGAAGTAAATTCAATAAGATAAAACACCACAGGTATCGAGAGATGCACGATATTGTAATGAAGTGCTAACAAGATCATGGTTATAGATATTATCACACATTCGGGGAATTCAAGCTCTTTCATAGGGAATGACTCTCCCGATGCCTAAACCCATTATCTAGCATGCGTACTACAAATCTCCCAATTGCATAATCTCACCTACTAGATGCATTAAGATTGCTATACTAATACCTAAGTCCAATTAACCGACCGACTAAGGTTCTAAATCAATTGAGACTTCATATCATGGCTACGTTCCAAAATCTAATTCATCTCCCAATGCAATCAGAAATTTATAATCATTAATTTAAGTGGCCAACCAGAATAAAATCATTAAGAATAGCCAATCAATCAAAAAACGATCAAATATTATAACCAAGCATTAAACACCATACTTCATTACATATCGGCAAAACTCTAACCCGTGGCTATGGACCTACTCGGACATGAACTTAGAAATTGAAACACGAAAGAGAACTATATTCAACATGGATAAAGAATGAGATTCCTCCATATTCTATTACTGATATCTTCAACAGCTCCTCCGCGCTCCGGTTTCGTCGCTCCGTCCTTATCTTCGTGTGTGTTCTTCTCTCTCTCTACTCTGTCTGCGTGTGCTCTGTTTTCTCTCTAACTTTCTGTCCGAATTCTCGTACTGAAGCTCTCCCCTTTTGCCCCCTTTTTTCCTCTTTCCTTTCCTCTTTTCTTTCCTCTTTGGCCGTCCTCTTTCCTTCCTCTCTAGCGGCTGGAATTTCCTTTTTTTTACAACAACTGAAATTTTCCTTTTCCGAGTGTTTCCATCTCTTGTTTTTCTATTCTTGTGTAAGTGGTCCACATTTCCTCTTTATTTTCAAGCCATGTAGCTCCCATTATTATTCTTTAACTATATTTCCTTTTGGTTTAGGCAACTAACACTTTCCTTTTCTTGTTTTTTCAATTTTCCTTTTCTTGTTATTGCAGGTGGCGAACACGACCCGCACGAGCTGCTGAGTGCCCCTCATGGGCTGGCTTGGAGATGGGTGTCCGCTCGGGCAGGACAAGAGCCCGACTCGTGCTGTAATTGCTGGAGCAAGGAGCCCGCATGGGCTAAGGTGAGCCCGAGTCATGCTGAAATTGTTGGACATTAAGCACGTGGGGCTAAGGGATCTACCCCACGCAGATTGCTTCTCCTTTGACGCGGAACGATCATGTTTTACGGCATTCGCTCGTGTTTGTGTCCCGGTATCTCCATTCACTGCAAAACACAAGAAAACGATGAAAGAGGACTAAGTAATGCTTAATTCTTGGTAAGATCTAAATGAATGATGAAACTAACTATAAAAATAGACAAAAATACTATAACAAAATAGATGTTATCAATAGCACGGGTTAGAAAATCATATATATATCGGCTGCAAATGCACCTGCTCGTATAGAAATACAACAATTTAATGCGGGTGAAAAAATTTTAAATGAGTCTACAACACGGTTAAAGCATGGAAGACCACTTGGTTCTAAAGATAAAAATCTTCGCAAAACAAAGAAGTTTGATAAAAATATTGCTTCTCAGATCATAGAGAACATCCAAAAGAAACAAACAAGGAAGATGATCTTTAAAATGAAAGTGATGAAAATAATCATGAGCATACAGAGACTAATGAGATTTCTATTAACTATATCTATGATTAAAAGATCATAAGAAGATATGAAATAAATGACAATGATGGAACATTCTCATTCTCTATATCCAAAGAAATTGAGAACCAATGTCCGTGTCTGAATGTCAAAAGAGACATGATTGGATAAAATGGAAATAAACTATGAAAATAGAGTTTAATTCATTGAATAAAAGAAAAGTATTTGGATCCATCGTTCAAACTCCTAATGGTGTTAAACCAGTTGGATGCAAATGGATTTTTATGCAAAAGAGAAATGAAAATGAGGTCACAAGATATAAAGCATGTCTTGTCGCACAAAGGTTTTCTCATAGACCTAGAATTGATTATGAGGAAACATATTCCCATATTATGGATGCAATCACATTTAGATACTTGATGAGTTTAACTATATCCAAAAACTTAGATATGTACCTTATGGATGTTGTTGCGGCATATCTATATGGATCTTTGGATAATGATATATATACATGAAAATCGCTCAAGGATTAAGAATACCAGAAATATCAAACTCAAAGCCTAAAGAAATGTGTGCAATCAAACTGCAATAATCTTTATATGGGTTGAAACAAACTAGACGTATGTGGCACAATCATCTAAGTGAATATCTATTAAAAAGGAGATATGTGAATAACCCTATTTGTCCTTGTTTTTTTATTCTGAAAGCAACAAGTGGATTTGTGATTATATATGCTTATGTTGATGATCTGAATATAATTGAGACCTCAAAGGAGACTGGAAATACTCGAAACTATCTGAAAGAGGAATTTGAAATGAAAGTCCTTGCATAAACAACTTTTGTCTTGGTGTACAGATAAAGCATCTAAAGAATGGTATATGATAACGTATATTTTGTTCTAGTATTTTCATCTATTTCCATAGTTAGTTTCATCATTCATTCGATTTTACCAAGCATTAAGCATCATTATCATCCCGTTTTCAGTCATTTTGGAGCTAAAGGACGTGCCAAGACAAAGTGCAAACATCGAGGATCATCACGGGACAAACGGGACGAGAATTGGCATGGAAAAGCCACTACCCGCGCGGGTACTTCCATAGCTCGAGCGGGCAAAAGTTACTGCGATTTTGTCCAGCAATTTGTGCACGCTTCGGGCAAGAAAAACCACGATTGGGGCCTCAACCCGAGCGGGCACAAGCCATGCCCGAGCGGGCAGAATGCCAGCCCGAGCGGGCACCCCTTTTTCATCGCGTTTTTACGCGATCGTCGGCGCCGTACCCGAGCGGGTCACTTTCCTTGCCCGAGCGGGTCGCGGCCGTCACCTGCAACTTCAAATAAGTTAATTTGACTTAAAACAAGGGGGAGTTCGTGGGAGACTTATACAATAAGGAAAATGCCCTTAGAGAACAGGAATAAAGTCATATTTCACTGGAGGAAGTAATAGAAACATTGCCAACTCAATCAAGATTTGGAAAACTCAAGAAAAGGCAACAACGAGAGGTGGTTGCTGTAACTAAAGAGGAGAGAGCTTTAGAAAAAAAAAGAGACAGAAAATAGAAAAGGAGAGCACAGGTAGAGAGGGAGAAAGAGAGCAGCACGCACACACAAGGGCGAAGGACGGAGCGAGGAAGCCGGAGCGTGGAAGAGCTATTGAAGACATCGGTAATAGAATAGGGAGGGATCTCAATCTTTATCCATGTCTAATATAGTTATCTTGTGTGTTTCTTTTGCTGAGTTCATGTCCGAGTAGGTCCATAGCCATGGGTTAGAGAGCTTTGCCGATATGTAATGAAGTTTTGTTCTTAAACATTTGCTCGTCCTCGAGCAAGACTAGAACTGAGCATAAGAGGAGTTAGATAACTCGAAGAGTCAGCCACCCTACGCAACAACACGGCACACGAACATAGATCTAAGAGCGCCGAATTTAGACCCTATCTACCGAAAGCCACTAACCATGCAATCCTACACATATCCTGGGTTCATTTCACTAATCCTTAGAAAACATCCAAGCGATCTCCATACCTATTCTAATGCGCAAACAATTTGATACCATACTTTAAAACAATAATTTTTATTTTTCAGTTCTCTTTTTCTTCTTTTCGGTTTCCACACTATTTTTTTTGAAAATTCACACTCAGTTTCTAGGACGTCGAAGTTGAACGATTAAACGATTGTGATTACGCATCGATTCTAACCCTTAGGACGTAGAAAAACAGCTTCGACCCACCACTTAGACACGAACCATCAATATCGATGCACTCATGTCAATGTAACGCTAAAATAGTTAAAGAACTTATTTTATTGACAGCGGATTGTAAGTGCATGGAAATATAATGATCGAAACAAAACAAAGAATGAACGGTATGCTCGGAGATATAAGTGCTTGGGATTGAAGCCTAAGGGGAGGAATACAACTATAGGCTATGGATTCATGCACGACCACTAACTAATCGATATCTAAAGGTATGTTTCAACAAACCTAGACTTTTGTTCCCGATTCGACAAAGTTGCACAGAGGTGACTAAAGTTCGGAATTTTTTGCACTAGATATCCGTCCATCTAATCCTACAAAACTAACGTAAAAGCAAAAATAAAACGAAGAATTCAACATTTAAATCCTAATAACAGTAATGACATTCGAAGAGTACCCCCAGACTTGAACATAACATCGTCCCGGTGTTCAAAATCTATGAGTAGGACTAACATGCTGATGTGCGTAGACTCAAGTAATAAATTACCTAGACTAACGCTTCCGCAAGGATACGGATCGTGTAGCAACTAGGGTCGAACACAAGGAATTGATGCGACTTATAAGCTATTAAACTAATGAATAAGACGTGATGAATCTAATGATATAAGGAATGCAAATGCAAATGCAAACTAAACCTAAGATGGGAATGACTCGGCGACAAATCACCATAGGTATCAAGAGTTTCACAACGATGTTACGAAGTTCTAACGGGATAATTGGTCTTAGATACTATCATGAGTTCAGGGAATTAAGGCACTCCTATAGGAACTGACTGGCGTAGACTTGTCCACTATCTAGCATGCATATACCAATGTATCCATTGCGTATCTTACATGGATAGACGCATTACGACCGCTATCCTAATCCCTAGATTTAACCGATTGACCTGGCGTAGATTCTAAACCGGCTAAACCCTAAATCATGGCTAAGTTCCGAAGTCTAATGCCCTGGCGTTGGTTTATTAGACTCCTAACATCATTCATTCAAGTGGCGTACAGGTAATGAAAGCATTAAGAACAACCATAAGATCTGAAAACATAATAAAATACCGAACTCATTCATAACGAGTGGCGTACAAGTATGAAAGCATTAAGATCCACCATTCATTAAGCACAAGACTTCATTACATGTTGGCAATACATTTTCACCCGAGCGGGCACCCATGCCCGAGCAAGTTCTCCTTCAGCCCGAGTCGTGTAAACCTACGGCTCTTTTGGATGATAATTAGCCCGAGTGGGCACACCAAATCCACCCGATCGGGCACTTATGCCCGACCATGTTCCTTGAGCACCCGAGTCGTGCAAAGCTACGGGGTTGTCTTGGCATCAATTACCCGAGCGGGCACACTTCCAATGCCTGAGCGTGCATGTCCTAAGGTGTTGTTTCCGCTCCTTTCGCTCGGTGTTTGAATGTTCACTTCAATCTATGGCCTTGCACAAGTTGAACCTTGTCACTCAACTACGTTTTCGGGGTCAGATTGCCATAATCTCTCGTGTTTCTCCTCATGTCTTCGTTTCCTACACAAAACACGAAATGTAGATGAAATCCTCGAATAGACTCGATAGATGAATGAAATCTAATAAATCTACCTAAAACTAGACCTAAGAATGACATAAAAACTACTACGGATTACGTGTTATCAAACTCCCCCAGACTTAACCTTTTGCTCGTCCTCGAGCAAACCTAGAGTCGAGTACTAGAAGAGCTAAACAACAATGGATACTAACACAAATACATCAAAGGATTAGCCACCATGCAAAACAACGCGTCACATGAACGCAAGCCTAAGCGTACCAAGTTCAGACTTCTATCAATCCGAAAGTCTCGAACCATACAATCCTACCAATGACCTAAGTTAGTCCATACTCCTAAACAACGTCCAAGCGATCTCCATACCAACTCTCCTTAGCTTGAGATATCATTAAGCTCATATTCTCGTTCTTATTCTTTTTTTCTTTTTTTTTATTTCTTTTTGTTTCTTTCATAAATCATATATGTATACATACACACATAAATACGGAAATGAAGTCGTCTTCTTGATATGGCTAATGGAACCCTAGTCGCAAACAACATGAACAATGAGTGCTTTAACCGAAACGAGTCCAAAAATTTCCTTAAGCCCTTAACGGTAGAGATGTGGCCTCGGAAACGAGTAACTTGTGGAAAGGTTTATTTTGACCTATCAAGGTTGCAGAGGCTAAGACATATGTCGAGCCTTTGAAACTCTCTGTCGAGCCTAGTAGTGTGGGCTTGTGACCCTTGTGGGGCAATAAGGTAACGGAACATTGGTCCGGTCTATTGAGTAGGGCTCGTGTATGGCGAATCATTGGGCCGCTTGTTCCAAGCCAGGAGTTGAGCTTCATGGCTTTAGCAAAAGCTCTGGGTCACATGGTTGATGGAGGTCTTTAACAATGCTGGACCTTGTATTAAGGATTGAGCCACCTATGTTTCCTTTTAGATTCAAGTTCTTCTTAAAAGAAAAAAAACTTATGAAATATGGGAACGCTTAAACCACGTTGGTCTTCAAATCATTATCATCACCATTCTAGAAAACTTTAGAGGTATTCAAGAGGTCAATCTCAAAGATTTCTTTAGGAGCTTGAAAAGTGTTTGTACAAAGAATTTGACCGATAAACTTTGTCACATGGTTGTGATTTATTAAAGACATTGAACGACCACGAAAGTTATATTGTGACAAATAAGTCGGTTGTCTTGTACTCTAACAACAAGAGGATTTCAAAAAAATCGAAACATATCGATATTAAGTTTCTAGTTGTAAAATAAATTGTTTAGAGTGGAAAGATTTCCATAGAGCACATATGCAAAAAAATATTATTGTTTCATAATTTTGAAGAAACAAAAAACTCTCTTTGTCACGAATTTTTTATTGGAAGATTCAATCCGAGGTTTCATTCGAAATTCTTGATTGCTCAAGGTACGCTTTCGTAAATTCCGCAAACTTATAAATTCTACACTTTTATGAGTCATGTTGTTCGAATGAATGTTTAGAGTATGTGAGTTCTAGTGTTTAGTGAGAGTTTTATATTTTGTGTTCTATATTAGTTTGTTTGAATGAAGAATCTGATAAGAAATAAGGTAACTTTTTATTTCACTTTATACAATAAGGTTATAAATATGTGATATCATTTAAATATGATCAGTTGAAAATCAATGTATAAATCATCTTCATGTGATTTTCATGATACACATTCATAACTTGATTTATATCATTTGATTGCATTTGCATTCGTGACCAAAGATAGTTTAGCTAGATTGATGTATTATATACCACTTTGATTCTCTGTTGTTGTAGTCAATGGATGAGATTGTTTATGTCCATGATTATCATGAAAACAATTTTGAGCTCATAAATATAACATAATCCATATAAATATGATATCATAAATATAACACAATCCATATTACATATGAGCTCATAAATATTATTGTACCCGCATTAATTTTTCTCTCTTTATCCTATGCCTATGTTAGGTTCATCTCTTTTTTCACTTATTGAGGGATTTGGCTTATATACCGTCTTTATGCGTTGACGTTGTGGGAAGGGAGGTGGTGGTGGTCTAGGTTCGGGTTTGACATATTTAGGCTCTTCTTCCTCCTCTTTGTGCTCTATGAGGTTGCTAGTCTCTCTCGCTACTACCCTAGATG
>CM071875.1:17510691-17521004 GCA_036759665.1 Gynandropsis gynandra
TCTCTTTTCCTACAACGTCTCCAGAATTTGTTGGAGCACGAGCCCTTATGGTGAAGGTTTCATCTTCACCTTGGGTACCTTGTGGATGCTCCAATTGTGTGCTGGGCATTTGGCATAGCTTCTCGGGAGTTTTTTATATATTGATTTGCGTCACATTTAGCTCAAGTTGCATGGAATTCTCGGTCGGGGGTTTCTTTCTTCTTTTCGTTGTTCAGCAGCTCATTTGGGTTCTTATATAATCCTTCTCTAGCTGATAGGAAAGTCGTTTCTAGAGAATCCATGCTCCCAAATTCTTCAAGAAGTTCCTCGGCCAATTTCTCCAAGACGTCGTCATTGAAGACGAAATCGAGAACGCACGGCTGCTCAAGTGTGTTGTTTAAGTTGAACTCCACTTCCTCCCAGGGTTTCTTCTTATGCTCATCAATGTATATAGCCTTATCCGCTGTTGTGCTAAATTCTTCCCCTTTTTCAAATTTCGAGGGAGTTGGATGATCCACCATTTTCATGCATTGTCGTTATGGGAATGGCAATGGAGGTGGCCTCAGATATGGTTTTACGTATTTCGGCTCCTCTTTCTCCTCTGCTTTCTTTTTGTACTCTTCAACGTTACTGCCCTTTTCCATTGCTGTAGTAGACGTTTCATCTTTTTCAAATGGTAAAGGAACGGGCTGATCTACCGTCTCACCACTCCTTAGGTAAATTTCGTTGATGTGCTCATGGGGATTCACTTCCAGTCTCCCCGTTAGAATTCCTTGCGGATGTGCTGCTTCTTGCGCTAATTGTTCGATTTTCATCTCCATGTGTCTAAGATGAGTTTGAAAGCTATCTATCTGCTTCTTGGTGTTCTTTTGATCCGCTTTCACTTCACTCATCAATTTATTTTTATTTTGTTGCACTTCCATCAATAAGTTGCTTTGACTTTCTCAGAATTGGAGGATACGTGTGAACATGGTGTTGATGTCGGGGACTGCTTCGGATTGATTTTGCTGTGGCTGAGGTACACATGACTGATAGTTCTGAGTTTGGGGCTGCATTCTTGGTTGGAAGTTCTGATTTTGTAAGCATCGCCTGCAGCTGAAAATTTCCCGATAGATGATTCGCATTCAACACACCGTCGGAGTTCCTATACGGTAAGTTTAGGTGATCTCGCCATCCGGGGTTGTATGTGTTCCCGAAAGGTTGATTGTAACTCACGCAGTTCACTTCTTCATAGCCCCAAATTTCATGTTCCCATAATTGCTCCGAGTAATGTGAACGGTGTGAGTTAGACAACATATGATAAATTCTAGAAATTTGATCTTTTACTTCAGCTATACCGGCATACAAAGGATGTACCTCATTCGTGTTACCTCGCAAAATAAAGAATACAAAATTCGATTAAGATCCGAGAGGTTAAAAAAATTAGACTAAAAAAGAAAGAAATCAAAAGCAAAAACAATACGAAAAACAAATAAAGACTCCGGAAAGGACTATATCCTAATTCAAAAGTATCCTTACTCTAAAGTCGTAATCAATTCCCCGGCAACGGCGCCAAAAACTTGATGTGGTTAATCTCAAGTAATAAATACCTAGACTAATGCTTGCGCAAGAATACGGATCGTATAGTACCAGGGTCGAACACGAGGAATCGATGAAACTCTAAAGCTAGTAACTAATGAATAGGATGGTAAAAATCAATAAATGTTTGGAATGAAAATAAAACTAAACTAACTAATTAAAGATTTAAATTCAATTAACTAAACACCACAGGTTTCGAGAGATACACGATGATGCAACAAAGTTCTAACATGATCATTGGTCTTAGATATTATCACGAGTTCAGGGAATTCAAGCTCTAATATAGGAACTGACTGGCGTAGACTTGTCCACTACCTAGCATGGATACTACCAATCTTCCGATTGCGTAATCTCACACACTAGACGCATTAAGAATGCTATCCTAATCCCTAGATTCAATCGATCGACCTGGAGTAGATTCTAAACCAATTAAATCCTAAATCATGGCTAAGTTCCAAAGTCTAATCCCCTGGCATAGATTCATTAGACTTTTGTAATCATTCATTCGAGCAGTGTACAAGAACGAAAGCATTAAAAACAACCAATCAATATGAAAACGATCAAATACCAAAATCATTCATTGAAATGGCATAAAAGAACAAAAGCATTAAGAACCACCAAGCATTAAGAACAAGACTTCGTTACATATCGACAAAGCTCTCTAACTTATGGCTATGGACCTACTCGGACATGAACTTAGAAAACGAAACACAAAAGATAACTATATTCAACATGGATAACGAATGAGATCCCTCCCTATTCTATTATCGATGTCTTCAACAGCTCCTCTGGGCCCCGGCTTCGTCGCTCCGTCCTTGTCTTCGTGTGCGTTCTGCTCTCTATCTACTCTCTTTACGTGTGCTCTGCTTTTTCTCTAATTTTTTGTAAGAATTGTGCTGCCGAAGCTCTCGCCATTTTTTACCTCTTTCTCCTCTTTCTTTTCCTCTATTCTTTCCTCTTTGGTCGTCCCCTTTCTTTCCTCTCTAGCGGCTGATATTTCATCTTTCTTACAGAAACTGCAGTTTTCCTTTTTCTAGTTTTTCCATCTCTTGTTTTTACATAATGTGTAATTGTCAGCGTTTCCTCTTTATTTTCCAGCCATGTAGCTCCCGTTCCTATTCTCTAACCATATTTCCTTTTGGGTTTAAGCAGCCAACACGTTCCTTTTTTTGTTTTGCGAATTTTCCTTTTCTAGTTTATGCAGGTGACGAACACGACCCGTGTGGGCTGGCTTGGAGAAGGAAATCCGCGTGGGCTGGTGAGGAGCTCGATTCGGACTAGAGCTACTGGAGCAATGAGCCTGTGCGGGCTATAGTGGACACCCCGTGTGGGGTGATTAGAGAATGGCTGTCCGCTTGGGTTGAGCATGAGTTCGAGGCATGCTAAAGGTGCTGGACATGGAGCCTGCACAGGCTAAGGTATCCACCCGTGGGGGTTGCTTCTCCTTTGACGTGGAACGGTCATGTTTTGGGGCCTGCTATTTCCATTTACTGCAAAACACGAGGAAACAATGACAGAGGACTAAGTGATGCTTAATGGTTGGAAAAATCTAAATGAATAATGAAACTAACTATGAAAATAGACGAAAATACTATAACAAAATAGACGTTATCACAATTTTCTCACATTTTCAAGTTCTTCTTCACAAGAGAGCAAAGCAATGCAAATAATGTCCTATTAACCAAGTTGTAGAGAATAACAATTTCATTTCTAACTTAGCCCCTAACATTTTCCAAAAGTAATTCAAGAACCTAACATCCCGATCAGAAACTGTGGTCCTAAACATTCCATGAAGACGCACAACTTCCCTAAAGAAAAAATTAGCCACATTTGATTCATCATCTGTTTTATTACATGCTATAAAATGTGACATCTTAGAGAATTGATCTACAACTACGAATATAGAATCACGTCCACCCTAGTTCTAGGAAAACCAAGCACAAAATCCATAGATATGTGAGTCCAAGATTCACTAGGAATATGTAAAGGAGTATACAAACTGTGTGGTTGGAGCTTTGATTTGGCTTTCTTTCAAGTCACGCATCTCCCGCATACTCTCTCAACATCTCTCTTCATATGAGGCCACTAGAAGTGTTCCTGTAATATAGACAAAGTCTTTGCCACTGCAAAGTGACCCATTAGTCCTCCTCCATGAGCCTCACGAACAAGTAAATCGCGCATAGAACAATTAGGCACACAAAGTTTGCTTCACGAAACAAGAAGCCCTTGTGTCTATAAAACTTGCCATTCTCCATCCTCTCACGTGATTCATAGGGTTCCTTAAATTCTAGATCAGATTCATACAATTCCATAAAGTGCTCAAAACCCAATAATCTGGCATCTAAAGTTGAAATCAATGTGAACCTCCAAAACAATGCATCGACCACGACATTTTCCTTACCTTGCTTATATTGTATCACATATAGGAAGGTCTCGATGAATTCAACCCATTTAGCATGTATTCTATTCAACTTATGTTGACCTTTCAAGTGCTTAAGAGATTCATGATCCATATGAATCACAAACTCTTTAGGCCACAAGTAGTGTTGCCACGTTTACAAGGCTCTCACCAATGCGTACATATCCTTGTCATATGTAAGATAGTTAAGCTGAGCTCCACTTAATTTCTCACTAAAATATGCTATTGGACGTCCTTCTTGCATCATCACAGCACCAACACCTACACCAGAAGCATCAGATTCAATTTCAAAAGTCTTTGAGAAGTTTGGCAACGGTAGAAAAGGATGGTTAACAAGCTTCACTTTCAGTGTCTCGAATGCCTCTTCGTGTGATTCTTCCCACTTGAACCCCGAGATTTTCTTGATAATTTCGGTCATAGGGGCTGCTAGGGTGCTGAAGTTCTTCACAAAATGTCGATAGAATCCCGCAAGTCCAAGAAAGCTTCGAACTTCTCCTACGGAGCTTGGTTTCAGCCAATCTTTGACTACGTCTATCTTCTCTTCGTCCACACGAGTTCCCTGCTCACTCACAATAAAACCTAAGAAAACAAGCTAATTAGTGCAGAAATTACACTTCTTAAGGTTTGCGTAGAGCTTCTCCTCTCTTAGAACGTCTAAAACCGCTCTAAGGTGTCGTGCATGTGTTTCTAGACCTTTGTTGTAAATTAAGATATCATCAAAGTAAAAAAGAAAAAATCTACCAATAAAACTCCTAAGATAAGCCTCATAAACGTGCTAGGGGCATTAGTTAAACCGAAGGGCATAACTAGCCATTCATAAAGTCCATGTTTCATCTTAAAGGCTATCTTCCATTCGTCACCCTCCTTCATTCGAATCTGATGATAACCACTCTTGAGATCTATCTTATAAAAGATGTCAGAACTATGTAATTTATCAAACATATCATCCAATCTAGGAATAAGGTGGCGATACTTTACCATAATGTTGTTTACGGTCCTGCAGTCAACACACATACGCCAAGAACCATCTTTCTTGGGTACTAAGATAAGTGGTACAACGCATGGAGACATGATTTCCCTCACATATCCCTTCTCCATAAGCTATCCTAATTGCCTTTGTAGCTCTTTAGTCTCCTCGGGATTGGTTCTATAGGCTGTCTTGTTCGGAATCGTAGCGTCGGGAACAAAATTGATCTGATGTTGAATTCCTCTGAGTGGTGGAAATCCATTGGGAATATCCTCTGAAATAAGTCTTTGTAAGCCTGAAAAAGGTTAGAAATAACACTAGGCAAAGAAGATAGTCATTCATGGCTCAGGTATACCTCACGGTACCTGAGAAGTACCAACAGATGCACAGAAAGCAAGGCTTTTTTTTTAATCTTGCTTGCTCGCATGAAGAAACTCGTGATCTTCTTCTCAATGGTTGTTTTTCATTCTTAAGCATTTTGATCTGATCCTCATAGACTTCTTTGGCGTTTTGAGGTATTAATCGAATGGTCTTGCCCCTGAAGTTGAAATAATACTTTTTTTATACCTGTCATGCTGAGCTTTCACGTCGAATTGCCAAGGTCTCCCAAGAAATATGTGACAAGATTGCATAGGAATGACGTCACATACCACTTCATCTTCATATTTACCAATCTTGAATGGTATTTTTCACTTGGTGGTGCACTTTGATATCTCCATTGTCATTAAGCCATTGTAGCTTGTATGGTTTTGGATGCTTAGTTGTAGTAAGCCCTAATTTTCCACCATTGATGAACTAGCTACATTAGTACAGCTCCCACCATTAATAATAATTCTGCATATTTTGTTGTTGATCATCCCTCGCGTGTGGAAGATGTTCGCACGTTGTTCTACTGCATCTTCCTTGGCTTGCAAATTAAGAGCTCTTCGTGACACCAAAAGCTCTCCTCTCATGGGTGCTTGCTCATATCCATCTTCATCAGAATTTAGAGCATCATCATCAGATTCTCCCCCACTCTCAGGCTCGGTTTTATACTCCCCATCATCGCGAATAATCATCGTACACCGGGTTGGGCAGTCTCGAGCATAATGGCCTACACCAGAGCACTTAAAACACTTGATAACACGATTTCTTGTGTTAGAAGTCTCAGCGTTGCATCTCTTGGTCTGATTAGGCGCAGTCTGTGCAGTTGTTCATGCACTAGAGCGTTCATCTTGGTGCTTAGAACGCTCGTCTCGCACAAGGGACGATCGGTGCGTGGTTTTGTGCGTTCATTTCTATTGTAGTTTGGTCATTGGCTTGATGACCCAGTCCAAAAACGATTTTTCTTGCTCTTTTGTTGGATTTTTTGCTCAAACATGATGGCTAGGTTAAGTCATTCGTCCAAATCCATGTAGTGACGAGTCTCCACTTGTTCCCGAATGTCTAAATTGAGGCCTCCTCGAAACCAGTCCATGGTGATTCGTAGGTCTTCTCGGGTTTGAGCTCTGATCATAAATGTCTCCATCTCCTTAAAATAGTCCTCCAGTGATCTAGAACCCTGCACCAAATGCCTCAAATTATCTCTAATCTCTTCATAGAAATACTCAGACACATAACGCCTTCTCATGAGAGCCTTCAATGTACGCTATGTCACAATGTTCTCTTTTCCATTAAGTCTCCTTGAGTAAACGAGCTGATCCCACCATATAAATGCATAGTTACTGAATTTGGCCATGGCTAGCCTCATTTGCTTCAAGTATGAGTAGTTATGACACTCGAACACCAACTTCGTCTTCCTTTCCCACTCCATGTAAGCTTCATGATCATTTTTCCCTGAAAAGTTAGGAATCTCCATCTTAATGCCACTGATATCATCATCAATATGTTCTCCACATCTTGGTTTGGATTGTTGATTCACACATCGTGGTTGAGGAACCACAATCTCCTCATCTTCATCCTCAGCCTCATATTCACCTCCTTCTCCTTCTTGAGGTGCAATCTCATCTCGTTCAGGTGATTATCTCGTTTTTGTACACGTTTCTCGCATGATTTAAGAGATGTTTATGACCATAGTTATGAGGTTTACGTGTGATTTTGTATCCGTTTTACTTGTTTCCGTGTTTTCATGTTCTTATTATAAGGATATTAGGATATTATTGTATTAAAGGTATATTTGTAATTTACTATTCTCTCATTAGGTCATATCATTAACCTCTTGTATATATAGCCGTTTATGGCTTTTCAGTAATCAATCAATTTAGATTACCATTCACATGGTATCAGAGCTATCTCACGACGACGACGAAACCCTAACTGCTCACTTCCTCTTTCTCGGTCAACCCTAGCCGCCGCACCATCACCGGTCCGGCCGCCGCAGTTAGCCCACCCTCCGCCGCTGCTCCGACGTCTCACCCCTCGGATCAGCTGCTCCTCCGTCGCCCCACCAGCACGGATCTACCTTGCCCGTCCATCTGCACCCCGTCGCCCAACCGCTCGTCCCATCCACGGCCGCGTCCCGCTCAACCGCTTTTCCTACTTTCTTGCACCGCCAACTGAATCCTTTTCCGGCGACTTTCTCTTGGCCCTGTCGTCTCACCACCACGGATCTGCCCACCACGGACCCAGATCTCACTCAAGTCGAGTCACCCAATTGCATTCCTTCATTCTCGGACGCGTCCCAACCAACCCCACCAAAACCGGCCGCGTCCTCTAACAACTTCCCTAGTCTCCCGCGCCGCGTCTTGCCCTCATGTTGAACATCCCGTAGCGCACCGAGTCTGTGAGCATGTTCGATCCGCAACAACCAGAGAAACTTCTTTTTGCTTGCAACATGTCAAGCGTTTCGAAACTCACCCCGATGAACTACCTCACTTGGAGCGTTCAAATCAACTCTCTCCTCGAAGGTTACAATCTCGAGTGCTTCATCACCGAAGACTCTATTGTACCGTCAGCCATGATTCACGTTGATGGGATCCAGCAACCCAATCCCGCCTTCAGCCCGTGGAAACACCAAGATCATTTGATCTTCAGCTCCTTGCTCGGCGCACTCTCTCTCCCGCTACAACCAGTCATTGCCCGAGCAACTTCCATTCGAGAAGCGTGGCGAACCCTAGCCAACATCTATGGCAAAGCCTCTCGTGGTCATATCAAAAAACTACGAGATCAAATCAAACGCTGTGTCAAAGGATCTCAATCGGTGGAAGAATACCTACGGTTCATCACCACCAAAACCGACGAACTTTCTCTCCTCGGGAAACCGATGGATCACGAGGATGTTCTTGAAGCCATCCTTGATGGACTGTCGGAGGAATACAAACCTATAGCTGATGTGATCAATGCCAAAGACACCGCAATCTCAATTGAGGAGCTGCACGAAAAACTCCTCAATCATGAGGCAAAGTTGGCCGTAGATCTCCCACCCGCCGCCGCTGCCCTACCGGTCACGGCTCATCTTGCTGCTACCCATTCAAGACCACGCAACCCTAACCCTCAATGGAGTGGAAACAACAACCGGAACTCCACGGGTGGTTACCGAGGCCGCTGCCAAGCTTGCAGGACTCAAGGACACAGCGCAAAATTCTGCTCCCGCTTCCGCCTCATATCCGCAAACAACTCCTCCGATCCGACTTCACAACGGTGGACACCTCCTCCACGTCCTTGGCCACCTACTGCAAATGTTGCTACGTATCCCACGTATGATCTCTCGAGTTGGCTGCTTGACAGGGGTGCCTCACATCACATCACTTCCGACTTGCAGAATCTATCACTCCACAATCCGTATCACGGTGGCGAAGAGGTCACCATTGCTGATGGCTCCGGACAACCGATCACTCATACGGGTTCCTTTTCGCTCTCCTTACCAAATCGTTCATTATTGCTTGATAATGTGCTTTGTGTTCCTTCAATGCACAAGAATTTTGTTTCGGTTCAGCGCTTATGCAAGTCTAATAATGTATTCTTTCCTCATATGTTTCAGGTGAAGGATCTAAACACGGGGGCGCCGATTCTTCAAGGAAACACTAAAGATGGAGTGTATGTGGGGCCGTCCTCTACCCCCAATACCTCACCCACTGTCGCATTCTCCAACCTAAAGCCCACCGTTTCCACTTGGCATTCCCGTCTAGGACATCCGTCACTATCCATCCTCAAACACGCCTTGTCCAAGGTTCATATTCCATTAGTTCGAGAGTCTTCCGTTACTCCATGCGATTCTTGTCTTAGTAATAAGAGTCATAAACTTCCATTTAATGAGTCATCTATTGTTTCTTCTCGACCGCTTGAGTTTGTTTTCTCCGATTTATGGACATCTCCGATTATTTCAACGGATGGTTTTAAGTATTATGTTCTTTTTGTTGATCATTTTACGCGTTATTCTTGGCTTTATCCGCTCAAACTAAAATCACAAGTTCGAGCAACTTTTATTGCCTTCAAATCTCTTGTCGAAAACAAGTTTAACGCTAAAATAGTCAATCTTTACACCGACAATGGTGGAGAATACATAGCCCTCCGTTCTTTTCTATCGAAAAATGGCATCTCACACTACACAACTCCACCCCACACGCCCGAGCATAATGGGATATCCGAACGTCGACAGCGTCATATTGTCGAAACCAGATTATCTCTTCTTATGCATGCCTCTCTACCAATACCCTATTGGTCTTACGCCTTTACGACCGCGATCTATCTCATCAACCGCATGCCCACGCCTCTCCTCTCCTATGCTGCGCCCTACGAAGCTCTCTTCCAAACTCCACCAAACCTCCATAAACTCAAAATCTTTGGCTATTTGTGCTACCCTTGGCTGCGTCCTTATGCCTCTCACAAACTAGACCCTAGATCCGCCCCTTGTGTCTTCCTTGGCTACTCCAACACCCAAAGCGCGTATCTTTGTCTTGACCTCTCGAAACTTCGCGTCTTTGTCTCGCGTCATGTTGTCTTTCATGAATCCGTTTTTCCCTTTGCTAATCTTTCCCAATATGTCACACATCCTAACATACCCAATGCCTCTTCATTGTCCCATGGTCATTCTTTCTCACCCATTGAGCCCTTCACCGTGGCCCACGCTCCATCTTCACCACCGCAGCCCCCAAGATTAGATTCTTCCCTGATCATAGTTGAGAGTGACACGGACACTAGCAACGCTGCGGTCTCCTCTTCTCCGACGTCGACTTCGGACGCGGTCTGTCCTCCTGCATTGCCTTCGGAAGCGGCCCCTGCGTCTTTTTCAGACGCCGCTCCTGCGGATTTCTCAGACGCAGTTCCTGCTCATGTGGATTTTTCGGACGCGGCTCCTGCGGATTTCTCGGACGCGGTTCCTGTGTCTTTCTCGGACGTGGTTCCTGCGCCCTTCTCGGACGCGGTCCCTGCGGCTTTCTCGGCCGCGGCTCC
>CM071875.1:17537238-17549509 GCA_036759665.1 Gynandropsis gynandra
TAGCAACGGTTGAGGGTAAAACGGATGAATCATAGTTCTTATGGGTTTAGTTCAAGGTGTCAGCCACGAAAGTAGGGGGCAACTTGTCTAGATCACGTGTCTATGTCTCGAGAGAGGGTAGATATCATATTAGAATCGTCTGTCTTAGATAGCTTTAACTGGGATTGCATGATAGATAGATTGATTGTTGGTTTCGGTAGTCTTGTGGTGAAACTGGATTCCTAGAACGTTTGTCTTATCGTTAAGAACCAATTCGTTTATTTAATTTCAGTATTTCATTCTTCAGCCATATTCGTTCGTTAGCAAGTTTTATTCATAGTTCGAGTTTAGATTGTGTTGCGTAGTCTCTGTGGGATCGACACCTAAAATACTACACACGTGTCGTGCACTTGCGGGTAGTTTAGGTTATTTTATTTAACTTTGAGAACGCATCAACTGTAATTGTCCCATATTACCGACGGGTAATTAGGGTTGTCCATGACCATCCAATAATTCGTTTCTGTTGTCCATAGCACGTGGATCGGTTGGGTCTACTTTTTTTTCTTCCTTACCTTTTTCTGTTGTCTAATAGTTCTGTCGATCTCGGGGTCGATTCAAAGTAAGCTTGAAGTAGCTTGAGATCGGGTCATACACCTACGAAAGACAAGAAAAAGGAATTAGTGGAAAGAACAAAAAGAATCTTAAACAAAAGAAAAGAAAAACAAGAATGACTATATATGAATCTAAGGCGTGTTGACAAATAGTCTCTAGCAACGGCGCCAAAAACTTGATACGGCTCAAGTTAAACAAGTTAACCTAAACTACCCGCAAGTACACGACACATTTATAGTACTCTAGGCATCGATCCCACAGGGACTACGCAACACAGACTAAGATAAAATTAGAATAAATACTTGCTACGATAAAAATTGGTTGAGAAATGCAATAATGAATATGCAGTAAACTAATGAGTTCCTAACGATGAGACAAACGTTCTATATACGGTTTCACCGTATAGCTTCCGAAACCAACTATCGATCAATCTAATCATGCTTTCCCTATCAAGATATCTAAGACGGACGATCCTAATATAATTCCTACCGTCTCTCAAGGCGTAGGAACGTGATTCAGTTGAGTTATCCCTAACTTTCATGGCTGATACAAAAAATAAACCCATACGATCTATGAATCATCCGATTAACCCTCAACCGTTACTATCCTACTTTCATGACTTAGTCTCAGTTGTTCTAAGCCTGATCTTCTACGACTAGAATTCTCCTTTTGGTCCTTCTCCTAATCCCTAACACATGCATCTACTTGGCCTTCGTAAATACAAGACATTTAACGCTCAACCAAAGAATATATTAGCAAAATGGGAAAAGCATTCAAAGAACAAATCGAAGAGGTTTCGGGATAGCCATGGACTAATCCCTTCTCCTAGAATAAATCAACTATTCAGTCAGGAGCTTGAATACAAACAAAACAAATGAAATAGATAGAGTAAGGAGCATAGTAATATCAAACGAGGCGTAGTCTCGAATCGATTTTCCCGTCTCCTTGTGTGTCTCTCGTCAAGAAGGCTCTTCTGTGAATGAATGGATGAAGAATGGATGAATAATGAGTGAATGAATCCGTCCAATATATAATGAATTCTTTTTTTTTGCCCTTCACATCTTGTAATTCAATATTTGAATCATCCCCGAGCTTATCTCCACTCAAAACGAACGTAAGAGGGTTTACCAAGTCATACCCGACCGTGCATGCTTTTAGGCATTATTTCCTTGTTGTAGAACGACTTCTTTATTCAAAATTTGAATCATTCCCGAGCTTATCTCCATTCAAAATGGACGTAGGAGGATTGACCAAGTCATGCCCTTGTTAGTAGAACAACTTCTTCAAGCGCCCAACTGTGCTATGTTCATGCCCTGGCCGTGTGTGCTTATGTCCGATCCATACCTTGTCAGTTTCTTGTCCCATTTGCTCTGTTGTGATCTCCAATGCTCGTACATTATCCCATGTATATTCTTTAGCTCCGAAATGATCCAAATACGCATTAAAACCTATTAGAACATGAAAACACAAAAAAAAAAGTAAAAGGGATATAAAATCACATGTAAACATAGCAACTATCGTCATAAACATCTCTAAAATCATGCTAGAATCGTGTACGAAAACGAGATTATCATCCATGCACGAAAATACAAAGCAAAAATAGAGTATCAAAGGTCTCCAAGAGTTATTTAGGAAAGAAACATCCCAAAATAAATGGTAGTCTAGAGAGAATAAGGAAGTTCTAACAAATAGAAAAATAGTAACTAGTTTTCCTAACAACAGATAAGAAAATCAGCCAAACATCCATATCTTCAGCATAGGCAAAAATAATGTAAGAGTTACCCAGCTTCTCTTGGGCCTTCTAAGACTTGGATTAAAGTGTCAAAAGGTCGGTCCAAGCTCTCATCGAATTGGGCTTCAAGAAATATGACTTGTGGTGCGAGAAAGGCTTGAACGAATAATTCAGCTTCTTTTTCAATTTCTTAGCCCTTGAACGAGTTATAGGGCCTTGAATAAGTGTGTCTTGATCAGCCCGTCGTCCATAATGTCTTCCTTAGTCCAAGTCACAAGTCAAACGCTCATTGGTTTGCTCGTCCTTGAATCTGTTCGAACTTGTCCAAATCTGCTCTGAATTTGATTCTTCTTGTTCCTCGTATACATGTGGACGTTTTCCTAGATTTCTTGTGATGTCCTCATCATATATACACATATATATCATGTTACATATACATTCATAGTAATATATATTCTCATGTATACTTATAAAACATATATGTATACATATATATATACTACGATTATAATATTATTATTATTAATTTTTCAACATGTTATCAGCACGATCACTTTTAACAAACTAGAAAATAAAAACCATATATTTCACACCGTAAAAAATTTTACACAGTAAAACGCTGTAAAAAAAATTTACCGTACAAAATTTCTTTAAATTTATTCATTTTATTTTCAATCAATTTTAATTTTTATTTTGGACTCGGTTTAGAAAATATATATATATATATATATATATGAACATCATGGACTAAATACCAAACACATTGGACTGAATACCATGGACTATATACTGGACATCATGGACTGAATATCGAACATCATGGACTGAAATTCAGACATGATGGACTAAATATCAAATATTATGGACTAAATAACAAACATAAAAAACATATTTTATATTATAATTTTATAGATTCGACTACCATGTAATATCTTAATATCTCTGTATTTATCTTTTATTTATTATTTAAAGGAGGTCATGCCACCTAATTATTTATTTCATGTCTTTTATTTATGTCATTTAATTTTATCTATTAATTTTCAATTTTCAATTTTCAATTTTTATTTTTATTAACAATTTATTTTTATATCATATTCTAAATATTATTATGATAATGAATAACTTGACTTTATTTTTAAATATAGTTATCATGTCGATCCTAGTGAATCTCAGATCGCGGCATTTGATGCCTCTTGGAAAAATCACATGACATGGGTATTTGATGCGGAAATGCATCTAAAAGGCAAAACATTAATTGCCACTTTTGATAAAGATACTAATTCCTCAGAGGAGGACGAGGCAAAAGCCATGATATTTTTACGTCATCATATTGCTTTATAAAATATTTGTTCAAGAAATTAAAAGAAAACGAATTGGATGTATTGAAGGAGAATACATATATATACGAGGTGTTATGTTCTTTGGAGAATGTTTTTCTATCGACGTTCTTCAATGTGATTAAATATTTTCCAATCTATTTATCGGATGAGGTAATATTCGATAGATCGATTGAGTTAAGTTGGAGATATCCATTTGAAAGAGTTTTCTTCCATCTAAAAATGAAAAAGGAAAGCGGTGGTATAAGGATCTATTGTCAAGCGGTTTTTATTAGAAAAGATCACATATTTTAGCATATTTTATTTTGAGGGTTATATATTGACATAGATGACGGTTTGAAACATACTAACAATTACATCATCTAAGTCTCGTAACAAGATAAATTATATTACCCTTGGAAATAACATTAAAGTATATGCATCAACAATGATGGTGTAGTAATATTTTAAGTATAACTATAATTTTATTAAATTTTAAAAATTAAACAATTAATTTAAATTAACTTCTATGTTTTGTTTTTATACAGATCTTATAAATGACGTCATAACGAAATTCATAAGTCTACACCACATGAATGCACGATATACAATCATAAATGAAATTGATCATGAAAAACACCATAAAGAATGCTAAACCGATATGAGAAACTGCTGAAGCCTTCAACCAACTTATTCGATATTAGAAGTCTGAATACTTCAAGGCTAAAATTTCAATTGCCAAAGTAATTCGATACAATGAGAAATCCCCAAAGATAGTCTTCATTGCTATATCCCGAGAAAAAATTATTCCCTAAGAGAAAGAGAGATTTGATAAAAAAAATAATTTAATAAATAATTGTATTTAAATATATTAAATTACTTAAAAATAGTTAATACTTTAATTAATTTGAACTACAAATGCAGAGAACCAATACTGTTGGGGCTTGTGGTTGTGGTACATGCCAAGAAGAAGTTTTTAACAGGGTGGCGAACACAATTTTATTGATCCTCAAGTAGAGCATGCAATAAAATTTATGATCGAGAAAATTACATAACGTTCCAAAACCATCGGGACATCTCTGAAAGAAATGACCCACTCCAAAAAGACAAAAGGGTGCATCAACGACATCCTTTTCAATGTAAGAGATGTTCTCTGAAAAGATGATGCATAGAACATCTCAAGAATCTTCTTTTGAAGCAAGTTGCAAGGATATGGAACATAGATAATGTAATAAAACTCATTACATACCAACCTTACCATCTTCCACATGCCTCTGACACATCCTGGTGGAGATGAAAAAACATGAATAAAACAAGATCAAATAGTTGATTCTGATGCGATGTCAGATTTCGTTGAGACCTGACACTAAGGAAATGGTGAAGCTCTCCAAGCTCGGACATAGTGATCTCGAGCTTTAGAGTTGTAACAACATTCCACAAGTGAGAGTTGATTTAAGCCATGAGGATAATATCATCATCGTCCAATATTAGTATGGCTTATTCACTCATGTAGAGAAGAATGGAAAGTGACGAGTCACTATGGCTTTGAGTTAATCACATGCTAATGAAATTATCAATGAACGGTTTGTTCCATGGTCAACCCGCAAACATAGTCTGATTGTGCATTATTGCGAAATTCTAGTGGTTGGAACATAAATGTCACCTCTTTGAGGTCATTATGGAGAATACATTTTTTATGTCGAATTGATATATGGGTCAACCTTGTGATGAAAAGATGGTGAACCATGTGTATATTTGTTATCTTTTAGGTTATGAAATGGTCTATGAATTCATAACCCTCTTAAATATTCAAGCTTCTGTTTGTGCAAACACAATGAAAATAAAAGAACTGAATTTAGATGTAGAATTCAGTAGGATTTTTTATCGTTGTTTGAGTGAGGTTTTGGATGGTAAAGAGAAGTTGAAAAATGGGGTTGTGTGAGTGTGATCGGATAGACACTCTCCTCTTCTAATTCATATATAAATCAAAATAGGGTCATTATTACTTCATGCCCAATCTGGAGTGACCTTACCAAGTTGACTAAACAAAAACATAGCCTAGGTAATGGTTCTAAATACATATATCCATTCTGTAACTTGCAAGAAACTTGTTTTCTGGTTTGTTTAATTTTTGCAGATGATTTGGGCTTCAGATGGGCTTTAGATGACATGGGCTTGGATTTTGGATTGATTCACGAGCTTTAGAATCGGATTTGGTCTCGGGCCTTGGCTAATCTTCACTATGGGCCTTGGGAATAAGCTCGGTCCGTTTCTTCTTCTCTTTTCCAACAGGGTCTCTTTCTCCTGGTTCATTCTTCACAAACCCTAGTGATAACAAGTAAAGTGTATCAGTTTTAGGTTAGGTATTCGTATCATTTTCGCATAGATTCGATAGCACGAGTTACATTTCCGATACGATTATTCTTTATATACGCCCATTTTGTTGGTTTTCAGGTTTTAAGGCGACAAGGCCTAAACGAGCATAAAAAGGCGAATTCTTGAATCAAACCACTCAAATTGAAGATACAATGCACTCAGAGCCAAAATCAAGCCACAAAACTCAATGGAACACCCGAGCATCGAGCGGAAAAGAGCAAAATCATGAAAAGAAGAGTGCCCGCTCGGGCACTGAGGTCTACTTGCTCGGGTAAAAGCTATAAAGAGTATTAGAACATTACTGTACATAAGGGTATTTTTGTAATTTCTTATTCCGTAATTAGGTTTAATTCTTAACCTATTGTACTTATAGCCACTTAGGGCTATTGTAATTCATTATTCAGAAATACAATTTTCAAATTTGAATTACCTTTCACATGGTATCAGAGCTCCTTGTGTCTCACGACTAAACCTAGCCGCCGGCAACCCTTTTTCTCGGCCAAGCTCTGCCGCCGCACCTTCACAGGTCCGGCCACCGCAATCTCCGGCCCTCCACCACCCTCCGACGGCCCACCCTCACCTCAGCAGCCTCTCCGTTGCTTCACCAGCACGAATCTATCCCTCCACTGATCTGCGCTCCATCGCTCAAGAACCCTAGGCCGCGATCTGCTCAACGGCACCACCGCCGCCATTGCACCGCCGTCCGGCTCCTCTCCTCACCTCCGTTGTCTCACCACCACGGATCTACCATCCCAAGTCTCGGATCCCCTCCACGATTCAAGCCGGAACAGAATTTCCTTGATTCAAGGTTGCGTCCCAACCGCTTTCCTTGAATCTAGGCCGCGTCCCAACCGCCGCAATTGCACCGCCGTCCGGTACCTCCCCTTACCTCCGTTGTCTCATCCCCACGGATCTACCATCCAAGCTTGGCTACCCTCCACGATCTGCCCCTACCTTGGACGAAACTGAATTTCCTTGATTCAAGGTCGCGTCTCAACCGCTTTCCTTGAATCTAGGCCGCGTCCCAACCGCCGCAATTGCACCGCCGTCCGGTACCTCCCCTTACCTCCGTTGTCTCATCCCCACGGATCTACCATCCAAGCTTGGCTACCCTCCACGATCTGCCCCTACCTTGGACGAAACTGAATTTCCTTGATTCAAGGTCGCGTCTCAACCGCTTTCCTTGAATCTAGGACGCGTCCCAACCGATTCCGTACCGTGTGCCTTGCGTCTTCCTCTCATGGAAAACCTCCCGGAGCAATTGCATACCGTCAACATGTTTGATCCGCAGCAACCACAGAAGCTTCTCTTCGCTTGCAACATGTCAAGCGTCACGAAGCTCACCCCGACGAACTACCTTACGTGGAGCGTTCAAATCCGCTCCCTCCTTGAAGGGTACAATCTTGAATGCTTCATCACCGAAGATTCTATTGTACCACCGGCCATGATTCAAGTTGATGGGATCCAGCAACCAAATCCCGCCTTTAGTCCGTGGAAACACCAAGATCGCTTGATTTTCAGCTCCATGCTTGGAGCGCTATCCCTACCGCTTCAACCGGTCATTGCCCGAGCAACTTCCGTTCGTGATGCGTGGAAAACCCTAGCAACCATCTATGGCAAGGCTTCTCGTGACACATCAAACAACTACGAGATCAGATCAAACGATGTGTCAAAGGATCTCAATCAATAGAAGAGTACCTACGGTTTATCACCACCAAAACCGATGAACTCTCTCTTCTCGGGAAACCGATGGATCACGAGGACGTCCTTGAAGCCGTTCTTGATGGACTCCCGGAAGAATACAAGCCTATTGCTGACGTGATCAATGCCAAAGATGCTGCCATCTCAATTGAGGAGCTGCACGAAAAACTTCTCAACCATGAGGCAAAATTGGCCGTTGATCTCCCACCACCCGCCGCTGCCCTACCGGTCACGGCTCATGTTGCTGCTGCCCGTTCTCGCCCACGTAACCCCAACTCTCAATGGGGTCGCCAAAACAACAACCGCAATTCCTCGGGTGGTTACCGAGGTCGCTGCCAATTGTGTGGAATTCAAGGACACAGCGCCAAATTCTGCTCTCGCTTCCGCTACACAACCGCGAACAACTCATTCGATCTCACCTCACAACCGTGGACACCTCCTCAACGTCCATGGCCACCAGCAGCGAATGTTGCTACGTATCCTACGTACGACACCTCCAATTGGCTACTGGACAGTGGGGCCTCGCATCACATCACATCCGACTTGCAGAACCTCTCACTTCACACCCCGTATCACGGCCGCGAAGAGGTTACCATAGCTGATGGCTCCGGACAACCCATCACTCATACGGGTTCCTTTTCGTTATCTTTACCAACTCGTTCCTTATTGATGGATGATGTGCTTTGTGTTTCCTCCATGCACAAAAATTTGGTTTCGGTTCAGCGTTTATGCAAGTCTAACAATGTCTCCGTTGAATTCTTTCCTCATATGTTTCAGGTGAAGGATCTAAACACGGGGGCGTCGGTTCTTCAAGGCAACATTAAGGATGGCGTGTATGTGTGGCCGTTCCCTACTGCGAATACCAAACCCACTGCCGCATTCTCACATCTCAATCCCACCGTATCCACTTGGCATTCCCGTCTAGGACATCCGTCACTACCCATCCTCAAACATGCCTTGTCCAAGGTCAACATTCCGTTAGTTAAAGAGTCTTCTATTTCTCCATGCAATTCGTGTCTAAGTAATAAGAGTCATAAACTTCCGTTTAATGACTCATCCATTGTGTCTTCACGACCCCTTGAGTTTATTTTCTCCGATTTATGGACATCTCCTATTGTTTCAATGGATGGTTTCAAATATTACGTTGTTTTCGTTGATCATTACACGCGCTATTCTTGGCTTTATCCACTCAAACAAAAGTCGCAAGTTCGAGCAACCTTTATTGCCTTCAAATCCCTTGTAGAAAACAAGTTTAGTGCGAACATAGTCAACCTTTACACCGACAACGGTGGAGAATACATAGCTCTCCGTTCCTTTCTCTCGGACAATGGCATATCTCACTACACCACCCCACCTCACACTCCCGAGCATAATGGGATATCCGAGCGTCGACATCGTCACATTGTCGAAACCGGATTATCCCTTCTTATGCACGCCTCCCTACCTCTACCATATTGGTCTTACGCCTTTACGGCTGCGGTTTATTTGATCAACCGCATGCCCACCCCACTCCTTTCATATGCCTCGCCCTATGAAGCTCTCTTCCACACCTCACCGAACCTTCACAAACTTAAAATCTTTGGTTGTTTGTGTTATCCTTGGCTGCGTCCTTATGCCTCTCACAAACTTGATCCTAGATCTACTCCTTGTGTCTTCCTTGGCTACTCCAACACCCAAAGCGCGTATCTTTGTCTTGATATATCCAAACTTCGTGTGTTTGTCTCGCGGCATGTAGTCTTCCATGAGTCAGTGTTCCCCTTTGCCAACCTCTCGAAATATGTCACACATCCTACCTTACCAGTCTCCTCTCCGATGTCCCATGCTCCCTCATTCCTACCCGTCGAGCCCCTCAGTGTTGCACATACTCCGTCTCCATCACCGCAGCCCCCACAATTAGATCCTTCCCTGATCATTGTTGAGAGCACCACGGACACGAGTGATGCTGCGGCCTCTCCTTCTCCCGTGTTGTCTCCGGATGTGCTCCCCTCTCCGGTCTTGCCCTTGGACGTAGCCTTGCCCTCGGACGCGGCCCGTGTTGCTACTGCGGAACCGGGAACTCGAAATGTGCATCCGATGGTAACTCGCAGCAAGGTCAATCTTATTCGATCTAATCCTCCATCTGCGAATGTTTGTACAGGATCTTTTGATGACATTGAACCGGCTACAGTGACACAAGCCTTACGTCACACCAATTGGAGACAAGCGATGAGTGACGAATTCAATGCTCTTCTATGCAACGGGACGTGGGATCTGGTCTCTCCTAATATAGCGAGCAATGTGGTTGGTTGCAAATGGGTTTTTCGCATCAAACGAAAACCCGATGGATCTATTGACCGCTATAAAGCTCGCTTGGTTGCCAAGGGTTTTCATCAACGTCCGGGTGTGGACTTTCACGAGACTTTCAGTCCGGTTGTCAAACCCGCCACCATTCGCATCGTCCTTAGTCTTGCGGTCTCCAATGGATGGTTTATCAATCAACTCGACGTCAACAATGCATTCCTTCAAGGCACACTCACTGAAGATGTGTACATGGAACAACCACCGGGGTTTGTTGACAAGGACCATCCTCATCACGTGTGCAAACTTCGGAAAGCCATCTATGGTCTCAAACAAGCTCCTCGTGCGTGGTACTCGGAATTACGGACATTCTTGCTACAAATTGGATTCAAGAACTCTCTTGCGGATGCCTCCCTCTTTGTTCTCAACACGGCAACACATAAACTCTATGTGCTAGTTTATGTTGATGATATGATCATAACGGGCTCGTCTTCCTCTCACATTCAGCACTTCATCAAGGAGTTGGCGTCTCGGTTTTCCCTCAAAGACCTCGGTGCCCTACAATTCTTTCTTGGAATTGAAGCTACGAGGACATCCCGAGGTCTCCACTTGTCACAGCGGAAATACATTACGGATCTCCTCAATCGCACCAACATGAATGAGGCAAAGCCCGTCTCCACACCCTTGCCATCCACCTCTCGGCTCACCATTACCTCGGGGTCTCCTTTGTCCGATCCAACCGAGTATCGTCAAGTTATTGGCAGTCTACAATACCTTGCTCTCACGCGCCCGGATGTTAGCTACGCCGTCAACAAGCTGTCTCAATTCATGCATCAACCGACGGATGAGCATTGGCAATGTGCCAAACGTGTGCTTCGCTATCTTGCTGGATCTCGAGGCCAAGGTATCTTTCTTGCCGCTCACAATACTTTGTCTCTTCATGCCTTTAGTGATGCGGATTGGGCTGGCGACAAATCGGACTTCAAATCTACGGGGGCGTATATTGTTTATCTTGGCAAACATCCCATCTCCTGGTCGTCCAAGAAACAAAATGGCCACGCTCGCTCTTCCACCGAGGCCGAATATCGATCCGTAGCAAATACCTCGGCTGAACTTTGTTGGATTGGTAATCTTCTCACCGAACTTGGAGTCACTCTTCCCTTGGCGCCTACCATTTATTGTGACAACATTGGAGCTACCTACCTAAGTGCCAATCCGGTCTTTCATTCACGTATGAAGCATCTTGCACTTGACTACTTCTTCGTTCGTGGTCAAATAGAAGCTGGTACACTTCGAGTTTCTCATGTGCACTCCAAGGACCAGCTTGCCGATCTCCTCACCAAGCCACTTCCGAGGTTGTCTTTTCAAGACTTGTGTTCCAAGATTGGAATCACTACGGGTGATTCATCTTGCGGGGGCGTATAAAGAGTATTAGAACATTACTGTACATAAGGGTATTTTTGTAATTTCTTATTCCGTAATTAGGTTTAATTCTTAACCTATTGTACTTATAGCCACTTAGGGCTATTGTAATTCATTATTCAGAAATACAATTTTCAGATTTGAATTACCTTTCACAAAAGCTACAGGGTTTAATTACAACAATCTGCACGACCCGGGCACGAAGACAACATGATCGGGTAACCACACCCGATCGAGCGCAACATGGTACCCGCTCGGGCATCAATTGGTCCTGAAAATTTCCGAGAGTTTACACGACTCGGGCTGTTCAACCACGCGATCGGGTGCTGATGCCCGATCGGGCAGGACGAAGTACACGATCGGGCGCGTCTTTGCACGACCGGGTAAAATGTGTACCCGAGCGGGCCGCCTTTCTCGCAACAACCTAGATCTAGAGTTTGAACGAGCGAATTAAAAGAACAGAACAGATCCAGACGCAAGGGGGCGACGCCGAGGGCATGGAAATGCTTGGAAATCATTAGGAAAGGCTCGGGAGATGCTGGAGAAGGAGAGAAGCATCAATCCACACATCGGTAACACAATAGGGAAGATTGAGGCATCGAGTTTCCTAAGGTTTATCATGTTTAGGGTTATGTCATCTTCTTTGTTAGCAAACTCCATGAGTGAGTAGATTCCCAACTATGGGTTAGGGATATCGGTTTTGTAATGGATGTACAAATTTATGCGTTAATGCTTAGATTTATCTTATTCATCTTGATATTCGGTTCTACAATCAACATCGTAACTCTTATACTAGTGCTGCCCGCTCAGTAACATAGGAATTCGTATTTTGCTGGAAGGTTAAAGTATGAATCCG
>CM071875.1:17549592-17561737 GCA_036759665.1 Gynandropsis gynandra
GTTAATCGACTTAGGAATTAGGATTGCGCTCGTAACGCTGCCATAGTACGGGTTAATCGCTGCTGGAAGGTAGGGTTGCACGTACGTATGGTTAGGAGGTTTAGGCTCGGCAGAATCACTCCTCACCCTAGAGCATGAATTTCCTGTTATCAAGATAATTCGATAGGTTTATGATCTTTAGTTGTTACATCCATACGATTCCTAGTATCACGACACCCGTAGTGTTCGTCATCATCAAGTCTTCCACAACCTTCTATCGCTGCCACCATTAGTTTAGTCTTTTAGATATTTCTCACCACGCCATCATCTACTTCTCACCATCTTAGTTTAGTGATATGCTTAGGATAAGGCTGCATTAGTCCCTAGAGTTCGACCCTGGTACTACACGAACCGTATACTTGTGGTGAAGTGGTCTAGGAAATATTATAGCTTGAAAATCCAAACATCAAGTTTTTGGCGCCGTTACCGGGGACTTACGGCCTAGACTAGGAATTAGCTAGATTAAGATCTAGTCCTTTCCGGAGTCTTCTTTTGTTTTTCGTATTTATGCTTTTGTTTTCTTATGGAGTCAAAAATTTCTTTACCTCACAGAGCTTAATCGAGTTTGGTGTCCTTTATCTTGCGAGGTAACATGGACAACTTCAACTCTTCGGGTGCCGACATAGCTGAATTGAGATATCAACTTTCCGAGATTCGTCGTATGCTCTGATTTATACTATCCGCAATACTCAGAGCAATCATGTGAACAAAACGTTTGGGGGTATGAAGAAGAGATCTACGACAGTTACAATCAGCCTTACGGGAATACATACAATCACGGATGGAGCGATCATGCATACTTCCCGTATAGGAACACCGAGAGTATGATGAATGCACAACAATCGTTCGGGAATTTCCAGCCATGGACGGAACCCCAAACTCAGAGCTATCAATCATATGTGCCTCAACCATACCCAACCCAATCCGTAGCAGCCCCCGATTATTCCACCACGTACACCTACCTCCTTGAACTATTTGAGAGTCGAAACAACTTGTTTATAGGAGTGGAAGCTGAACAAGAAAGTGCCAATGAGCAGATAGGCAGCTTATTTAGACAATTGGACATGCAAGCTTCAGAACTTGCACAAGGGGCATTGCAACCACAAGAGGTTCCATCGGATTGTTTAGAAATAAATCCTCATGAACATGTAAGCGAAATCTACCTAAGGGATTGTGAGACGGTAGATCAACCAAGTCCACCGTTGATTGAAAAAGAAGATGAATCTAACACGGCAGTGGATGAGGCTACGGACATTGATGAGCACATGAAGAAACCCGAGGTAGAAGAAGAATTCAGCTTAGTGGACACAATTGAGCAACCGTGCACTATCGATTTCGTGTTCCCCGAAGGCATCTTTGAAGATTTAGCCAAGGAAGGTTGTGAGAAATTTCAGAATAAGGATTCCTTAGTTATGAATTGCATAGCAGTTGGGGAAGGAAATTACAAGGTATGAAATGCGCTGCTTAACAATGAAAAGAAGGAGGAATCCCCCGACCGAGACTTCCACACAACCCGAGCTAAATGCGGTGCGAGTCAGTTCACAAATGACATTGAGATGCCGAGAAGCTCACAAAACGTCCAGCTCACAATTGGGACATTGATAAAGCACCCAAGGTAAAGATGAAGCCTTCACCCCAAAGGCTCACACACAAAACAACTCTGGAGATGCTGAGGGCAACAACAGACAAACGCCTAACCGGTATGGAGTACTCAACCGGACTTAGTGACAGCTCGACCAGAAGTTTTGGACAGCACGATCTAGCACCCAACATAGAGAGCATCATGACCTATCTTAGGGACGACAATACCGATCGTGCAGGGAATTCAATTGATTCGCGTGCCACACCTTATCAAGCACATATTGCACGTGAAACGCTACGTACAAGACGATGTCGAGGACGTCCACCTGATGAGTAGCACGCTTTGGTCAGGCTCGCGACCTTAATCAAGCGCTTCTCGAGAGGCAACCCGAGCCCCGTATTCTCTTTCGTCGTTTTCATTTTATTTTTATATTTTTGAACTCTTTTTCTCTTCTTAGATCGTGGACAATTTTCTTAGGATTTAGGAATTTTGTGGTCTTATCGGTATTTTTATGTTGCATGGTTTTCCTCGTATAATTTTTTCTGTTTTTGCAGCACTACCCGGTCGGGCAGCCATCTCCACCCGAAGCGGGTAGGTCAAAATTCAAAGACAGCCCGATCGGGCGACTTTAGAGGACCCGATCGGGCACCGTAAATCACCTGCACAGGTAAGTTTTATTTCGAGTAACCCGAGCGGCCATTCTCACTTCACAAATTCAACCCGAGCATGCTCCCCCAAATTGCAAACCCTCAATCTCATCCATCGGAGTCGCTCGTACGCTGCCGCCGTTCACCATCGTCGCTGGTCGACCCTCGGTTACTCGAAAATACCCTCTCCCTCCTCTCGCTAAATACCCGAAAATCTCTCAATTCCTCGCTAATTCCTGGTATATTTATGCAATATTGAGTCATTTTGGACTGCTATGGGTTAGATTTAGGTCTGATTAGAAAGGATCTAGGGCTAATTTGTTGATTGAAACACGAACGCGAACTGCAGGTCGTGATTTCGCGATTCAACCCGATTGGGCTAGGTTTAAAACCCGGTCAGGCGTCCTGATTTTGTACTTGATCGGGCGGTGTTTTTACCCGAGTCGGGTGGTATCAATATTAGGATAGGTTTTTACACCATTTTTGCATGTATCTTAAATTGAGTCTTACTTATTTGATATGATTTCGAGCTTCACACACCCGTTTTGTTGGTTTTCAGGTTTTTAGGCGACAAGGCCTAAATGAGCTCAATATGAAGAATTTCTGATCAAAACCACATGAATAGAAGACATATCTACTCAGAGCTCCAGAACCCAAAGGAACACCCGAGCAACGAGCGGAAAAGAGAAGTATCAAGGACACAAGGGTGCCCGGTCGGGCACTATTCCTCCACCCGCTCGGGTAAAACCTACGGGGTTTTATCCACACATTCAGCACGACCCGGGCACATGAGCAATGAGATCGGGTAGACTTACCCGATCGGGCGCAAGAAGAATACCCGCTCGGGATGAACAGGGCAAGAAAAGACTGGAAAAAGGAAGGCTCAGGAAGCATTGGAGAAGAAGAGAAGCACCAATCCGTACACTGGTAACACAATAGGGAAGGTCGAGGCATCGAGTTCCTTAGGGTTTATCATGTATAGAATTCTGTTATCTTCTGTTTTCGTTTCTTCCATGAGTGAGTAGAGTCCCTACTGCGGGTAGGGATATCGGATTTGTATGTACGAACGATGTTTCGCGTTAATGCTTAGTTTTATGAATTTATTCTTGATTTACGGTTTTACGCTTATTAATATCATTCTTACGTTAGTGCTGACCGCTCAACAACATAGGATCTCGAACCTTGCTGGAAGGTTAAGGAACGAATCCGGTTCGCTAAGTTGTATATTAAGATTGACTTATGAGAATCTGACCGGTCGGTTGGTCATCTTAGGGATAGTGATTGCGGTCATAATGCTGCCATGGTATATGTTAATCACTGCTGGAAGGTAGGGTTGCATGTATCCATGGTTAGGAGGTTTAGGCTCGGAAGAATCACTCCTCACCGTAGAGCATGAATTTTCTGTTGTCAAGAATAGGTTATAGAACTATGATCCTTAGTCGTTCATCTATGCAATTCCCGGTATCTCGTACACCCGTAGTATTCACCATATCTAGTCTTATCTCTAACCTAGTTTCGTTGTCACCATTAGGATAGTTTTAGGAAATTTAGGACCATATCCCATTCTATCTTCTTTCGTCTTAGTTTAGTTTCGTTCTTAGTTTAGCCACTTTAGTCCCTAGAGATCGACCCTAGTACTACACGATCCGTATACTTGCGGTGAAGTGGACTAGGAAAATTATAACTCGTGTTTCCACACGTCAGCCAACGAAGTCGGATACCATCACGGAATTAACGCCTTACATGCCGATCACTACATCCCACCAGCAATACAACTACCGGACGACAACCTTCTTGTCCGGTTAGAAATCGAGATTCACCGAGCTACAGCCGCGGATTTTCCCATCCCGCTTCCTATCCTCGGAAGCTATGAGTGCCCTCCACATCGAGGAGCATATTGATACCATCTTCAACACCTTGGGATGGACGGGATTGCGGGACACTCAGGAGTACACATACCGCAACCTCACAGCGGAATTCTTCGTGTCCTACACTTCATTCTTCCCCGAGTCCGGAGATCGGGAGAGAGCATTCATGGAGTTCCGTCTGCTGGGATAGAACTACCGACTCAGCGCGAGACAGTTCGCAATCATACTTGACGCTCCACATTGCAACTTCACGAAGATGCCTGAGCACAACCGGAGCCGCCAAGCGCAATTCTGGACTCAGATTGCTTATGGTGAATACTCGACGAGGTCCAAGGCCAACCATATACGCCACCCCGCCCTAAGGTACTTCCATTATTTCCTAGTCTCCTCAATCCTAGGAAAAGGAGCACAAGGCAGAATCAACCACACGGAGTTGGCGTACCTTAGGCGGGTGGTACAGTCAGGCTTCGCCGGGGACGAGTGGGACATTCTAGACATCGACTTGGCATCACTAGTCATGCGGCATTTCCACGACATCGCAACCGAGAAGTGTAGCACAGACACGAAGATCATGTGTTGTGGCATTGTCACGATGATAGCACGCAGAGTCGGGATCAACCTTGGCATCCTGACTGAGGACAAGATCAATGAGGAACCTGAGCTGAACCTTCAGAACTTGCGCAACCGAAGGGCGATAACGATCGAGAGGTATAATGTCATATGGAGCTACAAGGACGAGCACGGTCGAAACTTGGAAGTTGACCTATCTGAGATTCAGATGCCGGGTTTAGACGAGGAGGGCTCTCGATTCAGGATTGATCCAGCCATCGGACATATCGGCCCGGTACTAGGTGAGGTAGATCCACCTCCAGCCGCTGCACCAGGACCTTCGATGTCTAGACAACGTAGCCGACATGCCACACACTCTCGTACCCGCCTAGAGTACCCTCATCACCGCTCTGACTTCCCTTCCATGGAAGGTGTCTCCGACGCTCTCAGGTATGTTGCGGAGGAGATTAGATACCAGTCTTACATGGCAGAGCATAGGTACAACCTCGAGGCGGCGAGGCACGACATTGATGCTGCGAGATATGCGGAGCAGCAGCAGTTTCAGGAGCAGTCGATACAGCACACATACTACCTCACGGAGTCCGTTCGCAGATTCCAGCAGCTCAGCATGCAGCACTACCAGGAGCCGTACGTGCCGATCCCGCAGGATTACCATATTGGCACCATTTCGTACCGCCCGCACATTCCATACGTGCTTCAGTCCTTCTACTTCCACCTGGGGAAGGGGCATCCACGGAGCCAGCAGACCCTCCGACCACTCGCGGTGGAGAGGAAGAGGATTAGGCCATCTTTCTTCCTTTTTCTTTTTTCTTTCTTTTCTATTTTCGTTTTATGGACTATTTTTTCTTATTTCTTCTTTTTAGTTTTCGCGCTTATTGATGTCGGAAATATCAAGCTAAATATATTTTCTAGACCACTTCACCGCAAGTATACGGTCCGCGTAGTACCACGGTCGAACTCTAGGGACTAATGCAGCCAATCCTAAGAATGTCACCAAATTAAGAAGTTGAAAAGTAGGTGATGGTGTGGTGCGAAATATCAAAAAGACTAAACTACATAAGGACAGTGATGAAGGTTGGGGAAGACTTGACTATAACGAACACTACGGGTGTCGGGATACCGGGATTCGTACGGATGTAACAACTAAAGATCATAAACCTATCGAATTATCTTGATAACGAGAAATTCATGCTCTAAGGTGAGGAATGATTCTGCCGAGCCTAGACCTCCTAACCATGAGTATGTGCAACCCTACCTTCCAGCAGCGATTAACCCGTACTATGGCAGCTTTACGAGCGCAATCCTAATTCCTAAGTCGATTAACCGACCGGTCAGATTCTCATTAATCGAACTTAACCTACAATTCAACGGTTCCGAATTCATACTTTAACCTTCCAGCAAAATATGAATTCCTATGTTACTGAACGGGCAACACTAGTGTAGACGTTTACGGTGTTGATTGTAGAACCGAATATCAAGATAAATACAATAGATCTAAGCATTAACGCATAAGTTCGTACATCCGTTACAATCCGATATCCCTGACCCATAGTTGGGAATCTACTCACTCATGGAGATTATAGAAAAAAGCAAATAACACAACCCTAAACATGATAAACCCTAGGAAACTCGATGCCTCGATCTTCCCTATTGTGTTACCGATGTGTGGATTGATGTTTCTCTCCTTCTCCAACGTCTCCTAAGCCTTTCCTGAAGATTTCCAAGCCTTTCCTTGCCCTAGGTGTCGCCCCCTTACGTCTGGATCTGTTTTGGTCTATTAATTTGCTCGTTTGAATTCAAGTTCTAGTTTGTTGCGAGAAAGGCGGCCCGCTCGGGTACACCTTTTACCCGGTCGTGCAGAGGCGCGCCCAGTCGTGTACTCCGTCCTGCCCGATCGGGCATCAGCACCCGATCGTGTGGTTGAACAGCCCGAATCGTGTAAACTCTCGGGGACTTTCAGGAACAATTAATTGCCCGACCGGGTAGACCTCAGTGCCCGACCGGGCACTCTTCAGTTCTTGATTTTGCTCTTTTCCGCTCGTTGCTCGGGTGTTCCGTTGCATTCAGAGGCTTGATTTTTGCTCCGAGTGAATTTATCTTCAGAATGTGTGGTTTTACTTAGGAATTCGTCTTTTTATGCTCGTTTAGGCCTTCTTCTATCCTTGTTTTTGCTCTTTTCCGCTCGTTGCTCGGGTGTTCCTTTGAGTTCCGAGGCTTGATTTTGGCTCCGAGTGAATTATACCTTCAAATGTGTGGTTTTACTCAGGAATTCGCCTTTTTATGCTTGTTTAGGCCTTGTCGCCTTAGAACCTGAAAACCAACAAAACGGGCGTATGTAAAGAAGAATCATATTGGAAATGTAACTCTAACTAAGAAATATATGCGAAAATGACACTAGTACCTAACCTAAAATTGATACACTTTACGTGTTATCAAGCTCCCCCAGACCTGAACCTTTGTTTGTCCTCAAACAAAACTAAAGACAAGTATAGGAAGAATCTAATAACGATGGATACTAGCACCAAAATATTTTCGAAGAATTAGTCATTCCGCAAATCAGCGTGTCACATGAACAAAGGCCTAAGCGTACCGAGTATAGCCTTATATCTACCGAAAGTTTCGAGCCATGAAATCCTACCAAAAATCTAAGTCTATTTCACAACCCTAGATAACGTCCAAGCGATCTCCATACCAATTTCCCTAAGCGTTTGATATCATTAAACTCATTTTTCTCGTTCTTATTCATTTTTTTTCTTTTCTTAGATCCATGCTTTGTTCCTAGGACGTCGAAGTCGAAGAGGGATGGCTTTCTACTTAGACCCAGGCTGCCTATGGCACACTCATAAGGTCGTGTGACCTTAGCAGAGTGAAGAGGTGCGTTATTGAAGATCTTATTTTTTTCACTTTTTATTTTTTTCTTTTCTTGATTACGCATCACTCTAACCCTTAGGAAGTAGAACAGCGCCTCTACCCACCACTTAGACCCGAACCATCGATCATCGATGTACTCATGTCAATCCGAACTCGGAATAGTCATAAACTTATCCTAGATGACAGCGGAGTATAAGCGTGTGAAATCTAATGACTATGAACGGTATGAATATATCAACTAAGCAAAGGCTAGACGGTATACACGGAGATATAACTACTTGGTATCGAAATCTAAGGAGTGAATTCAACTATCGATCGTGGCTTCAAACACAACTACTCGACTAATCGGTATCCAAAAGGCTTCTAAGCAAACCTAGACTATTGTTCATGATTCGAAAAGGTCACAAAGATGACTAAAGCTCGAAAAAAAAATTACTAGGCATCCATCTTATTCCTAATCCTAATCCTAATCCTAAGCGCAAATATTTCACTCTAATGAAAAATCCGTATCACTCTAAACGAAGAGTACCCCCCCCCCCAGACCTAAATGGAACACAGTCCCGGTGTTCGAGATCTATGAGGAATACCTGCATGCCAAAACTCGAGAAAATAGAAAAAGGATAACGAGTACACCTGGTGTGTTATGCTTTCTCGAATTGTGATACATCCGGATTGTGATACTCTTTTGCTCTAATGCAGGTGTTAGAGTGAAAGACCTGAGATGAGAATCATGCAATCCAAAAGATAGAGCAAAGATCACTAAATCAATAAGTTCAAAGAGCGTACACATGGGAGAAAACTAAAAAGAAAGAAAAATAAGAAAAATAGGTCCATAAAACAAGAAACAGAAAAATAAAGAAAAAGGAAAAAGGAAGAAAGGTCTAATCCTCATCCTCTCCATCGCGGGTGGCCGGAGGGTCTGCTGGCTCTGCGGGTGCCCCTTCCCCAGGTGGGAAGTAGAAGGGCTGCAGTTCGTAGGGAATGTGCGGGCGATACGGAATAGCGCCAGTATGGTAATCCTGCGGGATCGGCACGTATGGCTCCTGGTAATGCTGCATACTAAGCTGCTGGAATCTACGGACGGACTCCGTCAAGTAGTACGTGTGCTGGATCGACTGCTCTTGGAACTGCTGCTGCTCCGCACACCTCGCAGCCTCGATGTCGTGTCTCGCCACCTCCAGGTCGTACCTCTGCTCTGTCATAAAAGACTGGTACCTAGTCTCCTCCGCGACATTCCTGAGAGCGTCGGAGACACCTTCCATGGAAGGGAAGTCAGAGCGGTGGTGAGGGTACTCTGGGCGGGTGCGAGAGTGTGTGGCGCGTCGGCTGTGCTGCCTCGACATGGATGGTCCTGTGCAGCGGCCTGGAGGTGGATCCATCTCTGCTAGCCTCGGGCCGATGTGTCCGATGGCTAGGTCAATCCTCAATCGGGATTGTGGCGCGTCGGCTGTGCTGCCTCGACATGGATGGTCCTGGTGCAGCGGCTGGAGGTGGATCTACCTCATCAAGTCTCGGGCCGATGTGTCCGATGGCTGGATCAATCCTGAATCGGGAGCCCTCCTCGTCTAGACTCGGCATCTGAATCTCGCGTAGGTCGACTTCCAAGTTGCAACCGTGCTCGTCCTTGTAGCTCCAGATGACTTTATACCTCTCGATCGTAATCGCCCTTCGGTTGCGCAAGTTCTGAAAGATCAGCTCGGGCTCCTCGTTGATCTTGTCCTCTGTCAGGATGCCAAGGTTGATCCCGACTCTTTGTACTATCATCGTGACGATGCCACCGCACATGATCTTCGTGTCTGTGCTACACTTCTCGGTGGTGATGTCATGGAAATGCCGCATGACTAGCGATGCCAAGTTGATGTCTAAGATGTCCCACTCGTCTGTCGCAAAGCCTGACTTCACCACCCGCCTAAGGTACGCCAACTCCGTGTGGTTGACTCCGCCTTGTGCTCCTTTTCCTAGTATGGAAGAGACTAGGAAGTAATGAAAGTACCTTAGAGCGGGGTGACGTATGTGACTGGCCTTCGACCTCGTCGAGGAATCACCGTACGCAATCTGAGCCCAGAATTGCGCTTGACGGCTCCGGTTTTCCTCAGGCATCTTCGTGAAGTTGCAATGCGGAGCGTCAAGAATGATTGCAAACTGTCTCGCGCTAAGTCTGTAGTTCTGTCCCAGCAGATGGAACTCCATGAAAGCTCTTTCCCGATCTCCGGACTCAGGGAAGATTGCAGTGTAGGACGCGAAGAACTCCGCTGTGAGGTTGCGGTAGGTGTATTCATGTGTGTCCCTCAGTCCCGTCCATCCCAAGGTGTTGAAGATGGTGTCTATGTGCTCCTCGATGTGGAGAGCACTCATAGCTTCTGAGGATAGGAAGCGGGATGGGAAAATCCGCGGCTGCAACTCAGTGAATCTCGACTTCTGACCGGACAAGAAGGTTGTCGTCCGGTAGTTGTATTGCTGGTGAGACGCGGTGATCGGCATGTATGGCGTCAATTCCGTGACTGCATCCGACTTTGCTGGCCACCCATGCTCTGGGTCATATGCGTCAGATCGGCGTTTCTTTGAGCTCTGAAAGATCTTCGAGGCCATCTGCAAAACAAAGGAATAAGAAAAATTGCATGTAAGACACTGTTTGCAAGGTGCCCGATCGGGTAGAAGTGGTAGCCCGATCAGGCTAAAATGTGGAAAAATACCCCTGTAGGCATTGCCCGACTCGGGCGACAAAGCTGCCCGATCGGGTCCAAAACCACGATGCCCGACCGGGTGCTAACCCTAGCCCGATCGGGTGGAAACGCGAAATCGCGACCTGCAGTTCGCATTCCATGGCTCAATCAACGATTTCAACCTAAATTTCCTCTAACCAAGCTTAAATCTAGTCCACATTAGTGCAAATCACAAAATAGTTCATGAATATACCTGGGATTCGAGAGAAAATTGAGGGATTTTTCAGGTTTTTCGAGAGAGAGGAGGGAGATGATATTTTCGAGTAACCGAGGGTCTTGACCGGCGACGAAGATGACGACGGCGACGTGCGAGCGAGTCCAGTAGGTGAGATTGCATTGTGAGGGGCTGAAAGTTCTGGGAGCACACTCGGGTTGAATTTGTGAAGTGTGAACGGCCGCTCGGGTTACTCGAAATATAAATTACCTATGCAGAATTTGCGGTGCCCGATCGGGTACTCTGATGTTGCCCGATCGGGCGTCTCTCGTGTTGACCTACCCGCTCGGGTGAAGCTGTCTACCTGACCGGGTTCTCTTGAATTAGATGTTGCCCACTCGGGTGGAGGTGTATGCCCGACCGGGCTGTGTTGCAAAACAGAAAACTTTTTCGAGGAAAACCATGCAGCAAAAATCGATAGACCACTAAATTCCTAAATCCTAGAAAAAAAATTGTCCAAATCCTAAAAAAAAGTTCAAAAATATGGTAATAAAATGAAAACGATGAAAGGATATGGGGCTCGGGTTGCCTCCCGAGAAGCGCTTGTTTTCGGTCTTTAGCTCGACCCTAGCGTCTTCATACGCGTGTGATGTCGGAGAGAGGAGGTATGCCTCTTCCGTCTTCTATCTCATCAGTGTGACGTGACTCGAACCCTACAGGGCTTCTCACTTGCGATCCTCGGTTCTTCTCGTTCGATCTCACGACTCCTTCGTATCTCCTTCGAACTCGGTTTTGGTTGAGTGTTTCCTCTGTATTCCACGGGGGATAGGAGTGTGTGTGGGTCACTGAGGGTGTAGGAGATGATGCGTGTGACCGTAGAACCGTTGCCCGCGTTGAGATCTTATTTGAACCGTGCGGATCTTGGTTCTCCTCTGGTGCCCGATCGGGCTCCTTCTGTGCCCCGCTCGGCTAGCCTGAAGTGTAATTTACCCCCGTGAGCGATGCACGCGTCGGGCTGTGAGGTAGCCCAGGCGGGTTCTCATCCAGTCCTTCTGCCCGATCGGGCTCACGCACCCATCGGCTCGGGTGGCTAATTGAAGCATTTACCCCCGTAGGTACTGCCCGAGTCGGGCTGTGAGGCTGCCCGACCGGGTCTCCTAAATTTGGCTCTGCCCACGCGGGTGGAGTATGTTGCCCGCTCGGGTCACTTCCCTACTGAGGGAATTTTTGCTTCTCCTTGAACTACGTGAGAGCGTCCGATCTTGCTGGTGACTGAAATTGACTCCCGGTGCACTCGGATAGTGGTATCTCCTCTGGATGAATGGCACGATGTACACGTTCCATCTTTTTCGTCGGTGCATCCGTCGTGGTAACGTGCATTACGGGTTCGGTCATATATAGTTTCTTTAATGCCTCGTCAAGTTTGAACTCGATAGACTCTTCCCCGAATTTCATCACTAGCCTGCCTTCCGCGCAATAGATGACCATTTTTGTCGTGTTGAGGAATGGTCTTCCCAAAATGACGGGGAACTTCGGATTGATCTCCATGTCCACAACGACAAAATCAGCGGGGAACCAGAATTCTCCCACTTGCACAGCAACATTCGTCAATATACCCACGGGACTCCGTACGGATTGATCACCCAATGTGATTCGCATTCGCGTGGGTTGAAGATCTCCTACTCTATTGA
>CM071875.1:17568317-17585485 GCA_036759665.1 Gynandropsis gynandra
TCCGGCGGGGAGTGATTGCAGCCAAGTTTTCGCTTTTCCCCCAATTGAGAAGGGGAAAAGACGCAGCAAGATTGCATCCTTAGAGACTCCATGAATTTTGAACGTACCTGAAAGTTCGAGGAAGTCTCTGAGGTGCTGATGGGGATCTTCATGGTTTCCACCCATGAATGGCTTCTGATAAAGCATGTTTATCATTCCTGGCTTAATCTCAAATTGATCTCTTGCAACAGCAGGCATCCTTATGGCTGTTTGCACGTTGTTCATATTCGGCACCACGTAATCCCTTAGACGACGTGGTGGAGGAGCCTGTGGTTCTCGCGGCAGAGGCGTGAGTGGCTGTTGCTGCATTTGCCCCAAATTACCGAGAGGTAACTGAGCATGTTCACGGCCGTTCTGATTATCCATATTCTGTTGATATGACGGCTCTGTGTTATCTTCTTCCTTACCCTTTCTTAGTAGTCTGAAAGTTCGCTCGATCTCTGGGTCGATTCGCAGTAGACTAGAAGTGCCTTGTGACCTGGTCATAAACCGAAAAAGAACGAACGAAAGGAATCAGGTAGAAAGAATTGAAAGTAAACAAAAGCAAAAATAAAAATAAAGCAAGAAGGACTCTAGGTTCGAATCTAACACATAATATCCTTGTACGACTCATGCGACCCTATATGACTACATATGACCCATTGACGATGATGCGTATCAGAGTTAAATATAAATAACCTAATCTACCCGCAAGTGCACGGCACGTGTGTAGTATTTTAGGTGTCGATCCCACAGAGACTACGCAACACTATCTAAACCCAAACTACAAATCAAACTTGCTAAAGAACGAATAAGGATGAAGAATGAAATACTGTAAGTAAATAAACGACTTGGGTTCTAACGATAAGACAAACGTCCTAGGAATCCAGTTTCACCACAAGACTACCGAAACCGACGATCAATCTATCTATCATGCAATCCCAATTAAAGCTATCTAAGGTAGATGATCCTAATATGATATCTACCCTCTCTCGAGGCATAGACACGTGATCTAGACAAGCTGCCCCCTACTTTCATGGCTGACACCTTCAACTAAACCCATAGGCTCTATGATTCATCCGTTCACCCTCAACATTGCTACCCTATTTTCGTGGCCTAACCTCGGTTGTTCTAAACCTGATCTTCTAGGACTAGAATTCTCCTTTCGGTCCTTCTCCTAACCCCTAACACATGCATCTACTTGGCCATCGCAAACACAAGTAAATTCAAGCGCTCTGATAGAGAATAGATAAACTAGAACGAGAAGATGCATTCAAAATAGATCAAAAGTGGTTCCGGGATAGCCAAGGGCTAATCCCTTCTCCTAGAACAAACAAACTACTCGCTCATGCGTCTGTAAACAAACATAAACGAAATAGAAAGTCTAAGGAACATGAAAACCAAACAAAACCGAAGTGTCGGGGCTTGATCTCCAATGCTCCTCGCTTGTCTCCTCGCAAGAATCTCCTTAATCTTCTACTGAATTGTTCTCCTCTGTAAGCTTCTAAGTCGGTCTAAGTGTTGCCTTAATTTCCCCCACGAGTTCCCTTTTGTTTTAAGCTAATTTAACTTAATTTTTCTGATTACTCGGGTCGCAACCCGCTCGAGCGTTGATTGTGCCCGCTCGGGTGCGGCTAGGGCAGAACGCAGGTTGTGGCCTGCAATGGATGCCCGATCGGGCATGGTGTGCGCCCGCTCGGGTATAGGCAACTGGTTGGGCATATTCATGCCCGAGTCGTGCATGAATTGTGCACAAAATTTGCCGTAGCTTTTGCCCGATCGTGCATGAGTTGTGCCCGACCGGGTGGAGGCTCTTCATGCTAAATCTCGTCTCGTTTGTCTCGTGATGATCCTCGAAGTTGCTCCTTAGCTCCGTGCATGTCCTTTAGCTCCAAAATGATCCATATACGCGTAAAAACCTGTAAGAACATGAAAACACGAAAACAAGTAAAACGGAGACGGAATCATACGTAAAACAACACATATATATCAAAAACGTCTCCTAAATCGTGCAAGAAATACGTATGAAAACGAGATGATCAAATACCCTGCTAGGTCTGAGTCTGAGTATCCAATCAATTCAGCATCTTCTGTATGCTTGAACATTAATCCGTAGTGTCTTGTATTGTTTATGTACCTCAGAACTCATTTAACTTCTTGTATGTTCTTTTCTGTTGGTTTTGAGTTGAACCGTGATAGGTATGATACGGTGAAGGATATGTCTGGTCAGGTGGCAGCTAGATAGAGTAGGCCTCCAACCATACTCCGTTAAGTGGTCTGTTCTCTAACTTCCTTTCCATCTTTGATATTTTTCCCATGAGGAGTGAGTGGTGTAGTCACTCCCTTTGAATGCTGCATCCCGTATTTCTTTAGAATAGTCATTGCATATTTGCATTGACTTATAAATATCCCTTCCTCTAGATAGGTCAGCTCAAAACCTAAGAAAAATCTCAGTCTGCCCAGATTGCTCATTTCATACGTTTCACTCAGCTTGCATTTAATATGCTCAATCATTCTGTTATTGCTCCCTGTGATGATGATGTCGTCCACATACAAACATACCACCAACACTGCATCCTCTTGTAGTTTAATGTACATAGCTGCATCGCAGCTACTCCTCTTACATGCCTCAAAAATAAAGAATGCATCTATCTTACTCTACCATGCTCTAGGGTCTGTTTAAAGCCGTAGAGAGCTTTGTGTAACTTGTACACTTTCTCTTCTTCACCATTAGCCTCATATCCTTGAGGTTGTTCCACATACACATCCTCTGCTAATTCACCATTCATGAACGTTGACTTAACATCCATTTGGTGCAGGTTCCAATTCATCTGTGTTGCTACTGCAATCAAGGTCCTTATGGTGTCATGCCGAGATACAAGTGCGAAGGTCTCACCATAATCTAGGCCGTAAGTTTGGGTAAACCCTCTTGCCACTAATATGGCCTTCAACTTCAATTATTTACCATCTTCATCATTTTTTTACCTTGTACATCCATTTGAGATTGATAACTTTGTGTTTTTTAGGCTGTCAACAAGAATCCAGGTCTGATTCTTGTTGATCAAATCGATTTCTGCATCCATGGCCTCCCTCCAGCCTTGGATTCTCACTACCTCCTCCAAACTTGAAGGCTCCTCATAAGATAAGTAGCATGCCTCTTGTTGTTCTACATCTTCTGATTCTTGTTCCTCATTGATTTTATAAAGATCACTTACCCTTCTCATCATATGTGTAGGTTTGGAAGAGCTGCTGTTACTACTCCCTCTGGTCCCGGTAGACCTTGGCTCTGTGTCACACAACCGGAATGGCATAGGCATGAACTGAGGTAAATTTTCCCTTCGATCTGGATGTCTAGGAGTGTCTTGAGTTTCAGCAGTTTGTTGTGTTTGTGCAATAGTAGTTAGGGGTCTAGGGTTTTGACTTCCATAGTGATTTGAACTTGAATTCTCAAATTGGTGTATGGTTTCAGTTTGAGAGTTCCAGTTTCAGCTTTTCCCTTCTTCAAACACGATATCTCTTGCAACTTCTATCTTTTGGTTGTTCAGCATAAACACCATGTACCCTTTGCTCAGGCTACTATAATCCATAAAAATTCCTTTCTCTAATTTGTCATCTAACTTTCTTCTCTTTTGTACAGTAGTCAATACATGGAAGATGCAACCAAAATCTTCAAGTGAGCCACTGACAGTTTGTGGCCACTCCACACCTCAAGAGGTGTTTTATCTTTCAATGCCTTCGTAGGCATTTGGTTCTGCAGGTAAGCCGCTGTGAATACAACTTCTGCCAAAAATGTGTTCGGTAGTTGTTTATTCTTTATCATGCTCCTTGCATGTCTAACAAAGTTATGTTTCTTTTTTAGCTTTGTCGTTCTACTGTGGCGAGAAAGCTACTATGAGCTCCCTCTGGATCCCCTTCTCCTCTAGCAGGTGAGTAAATTCTTGAGAATTAAACTCACCTCCCCTGTCTGATCTGAGTCTTTTCAATTTTCTGTTTGTCTGTGTCTCGACTAGGTTTAGAAACTTCTTGAATATGCCCAAAGTGTCTAACTTCAGACTCAAGAAATATACCCACACCATATGTGAGTAATCGTATGTAAACGTAAGGAGATAGACACTGCCATCTAGGGACTTAGTTTGCTTAGGCCTGCAAATGTTAGTGTGAACCAACTCCAAAATTTGCTTTGTTTGTTGTCTGCTTATTTAGGGAACTCTTCCATGTGTTGTTTACCCTTTATGCATGCTTCGTTGATTTCTTTTGTCACCTTAAATTTAGGTAGACCTCTAACCAACTCCTTGTTTACCATTTCTTGCATAGATCAGATAAGTCATTTCCTTCTTCTGCCATCCTTCCTTCTTCTTTTCAGTTGTCCCACTTAAGTGGGTAAGCTTTGTTAACCATTCGAACCTCACAAACTTTCAAACCGTTTTTGTCTTTTATAACACAAAATTGATCTGTAAACATAACTTCATAATTGTTTCTCACCATTCGAGGAACACACAACAGGTTTTTATCTAAGCCTGAAACTAAAAACACATCCCTTATAACCTTTCTTCCCTTCTTAGTTGAGACCACAATATCACCCTTTCCATCCTTCATAAGATCTGCTTCATTTCCGACCTTAATAGGGACTCTAAAGTCCCTTTCAATGGTTGTAAAATGTGTGTCTTCGTGAGTCATATGATTGGTCGCGCCAATGTCTACCAACTATACCCCACTGTTAAAAAAAATTGTTGTGTTACATGAGCTCCAGTGAAGAGACTGTTGTCTTCTCCTCTTCTCTAATAACTTGTGCTTGATTAATGTTAGGTCTTTTAAACCTACACTCCCTCGAGAAATGTCCAACCTTGCCGCAAGTATAACACTATTTCTTGCTTAGATTGTCTTGAACCTTCTCCCTTATCCTGATTGTTCTTGAAATACTATTGAGCCTCAACATGGTTATCCTTTTTGCATATATGACACCATTTTTTACCCTTAGGTCTAGGGTATGTCTTAGATAAATGTTTCTTATAGTTGTCTTGCTTCTGTCCAAACTGCCCAAATTTGTTGTTTTTGTGTTTTGCCTGAAAGGCACCTTCTGTTGCACCATTGTGTCTGTCATCCAGCCTTTCCTCCTGGGATTGTAAGGAAATTATTAGCTCCCTCACTTTTATTGTTGTCAAGTCTTTTGTTTGTTCGATGACCCCAACGTATGGGTCAAATCTTTCTTATAGGGAACATAGGACTTTAGAATCTAGGGTTTCCTCTTTAATCTCATCTCTATAGGCTCTCAACTCGTTTGCTAGTTCTGTGACTTTGTTCGCAAAGTCTTTGATACTCTCCCTTTCTCCTTGCTTCATAGTATAGTAACTAGTCTTTGTAGCTTTATCATGTCCGTTTTAGGATCTCCTTGAAATCGTTCTTTCAATAGGTACCAAGTTGACTTAGAAGTTTCACACACTGATAGCTGTGCTCCAAAAATCTCATCGGACACTGCATTGTACATTAGCTGTAGTGCAGTTTGGTCTTTCGCCTCTAAATCCTCCCAAAGAACCACTGCTCTCTGTTGTTCTTCTTTTGTAGGTACTTTCCCCATAACAGGCATTTTTGGTACCCCTTCTGTTACTACCTTCCACAACTGTCTCGAGCTTAACATGGCCTTCATTTTAATCACCCACAAATTGTAGTTTTTGCCCTGAAAAACTAGTATAAGCGGAGTTGTTGTCTACATCTTTAACCTATAGTATTTGAGTCGAGATTAGGATAGTTACCTCATATTTTCTTAGCTGAATTGGTTTGTGATCTGGTGCTTGTCTTGTTGCTGTTAACTTGTGCTTGCTGGTGCTTGATAGTGCTTAGTATTATTGTGCTTTCTCTATATGGTTCCTAAACCATAAAGCTCTGATAGCAATTGTTATCTTTTAGGTTATGAAATGGTTTATGAATTCATAACCTTCGTAATTATTCATGCTTCTGTTTTGTGCAAACATAATGAAAATAAAATAATTGAATTTAGATGTAGAATTGGATGGTAAAGAGAAGGTGAAAATGGGATTGTGTGAGGTGATCAGATACACCCATCCTCCTCCCCTAATTCATACATAATTCAAAATAGGGTCATTATCACTCCATGCCCAATCTGGAGTGACCTTAAAAAGTTGACTAAACAAAAACATAGCCTAGGTAATGGCTCTAAATACATATATTCATTCTATAACTTGCAGGGAACTTGTCTTCTGGTTTGTTTTAATTTTTACTGATGATTTGGAGTTAAGATGGGCTTCAGATGACGTGGTCTTGGATTTTGGCTTGATTCACGAGCTTCTAAATCGGATTTGGTCTCAGGGCTTGGCTTTTCTTCACTGTGGGCTTTGGGAATAAGCTCGGCCCGTTTCTTCTTCTCTTTTCCAACAGGGTCTCTTTCTCCTGGTTCATTCTTCACAAACCCTAGCTCACTCTGCTACCGATCGCCCTTCTCCCGCCTGAGCCAGTCGCCGCCATCAATAGTTACATGTTTGACGATATGATTTACTGTGTCCTAGCAATCAATCCTAATTTATATACTTTTTCCATATGCATGAAATTTATATAAAAGAAGCTACATGGAACAAACTATATTAGTATTCAACGGCCGCGAAACCACGTCTGGTTGACCACTTCTAATAAGGGCATCAAATTCTTGCTGCATAGTATTGCACCAATTTGGATCCTCCATGGGTTTATTTGTGGAGTGGAAACGTGAGAAATTGAATTGGTACGAAGGTTTAGGACGTGTTGAGGTTTTGAGATATCACAGTGGCCATGCGTGCCCATGGGGTGGTGGAACATGTGCTCTTGTTTGGTTCAGATTTCACAAGGGTAGTAGGAGTATGGGTAGGTACTTTTGTTTGAAGAAGAGAATATAGAGTTTATTATTGCATGTTGGTGGTAAGGAAGTCATACTTTTGTTTAGGTTTGCATTTGATTGTAGAGAATGAGAATATGTTTTCGTTAAATACTATGTGTCAGGAAATTATGATGCGATGTGTTCGAGCAAAAGGTAACGAAAACCCTTTCAAATGGATGGATATCCTAGGATGACACGTAGTATGAACATGGGGTAAGCTAATGTGGTGAGGCGGCGAGAAGATTGGGATAAAATAGACAACCATAGTCACACAAATGAGTATATGAGACGAGTTTTTGGTGAAGTTTTGTGAAAGGTATTTCGTTTTCAATGGATGTGGAGGGAATGAGGATTATGGTGTGGAAAAAATTGTGAATTATTTTGTCTGAACACTTGAGGGCATCAAGCTTGATAAACAAAGCATCGATTAGATTGTTTATGATAAAGTTCTTAGCTCGGCCTTCTTGTTGAGAGATTCGGGTACATGAGAAGCGAATGATAATTTCATTGGAATCTAGAAAATTCCTATGACATTATGATGAGATCCTCGCTGAATCAACACTCTAGAACGAAGGTAGTGACTGGATAATCCTTGTTGCAGCCGAGCCGGAAGACTCTACACAAGGCGTGTTAAATGATGGGTCGCACGAGAGTTATGAAAGGTTCTCGATATACCAAAGATCGTCTTCGTTGGATATGACGCACCAAGAAGAACGAACGTGTTTTCAGGATATTACACACCAACAAGATAATACCGAAAATCGTCTTCGTTGGATATGACACACCAAGAAGAACGAACTTTGTTTGCTGGATATTACACACCAACAAGAGAAGTTCTCAAAGAGAAAAGTTTGAAATTCAAAAATGGAAGATTGGTTGATGTGTACAAGGGGGTGGACGGCCACATTAAGAAGAAGGAGGTGGGAAGAGCCATGCAAGGTCTTCAATGCAGAATTTAATGTGCAGCAAGCATGCGAGCCATGCAAGACTTGTGGATTAAATGAAAAGAAATTTAAAATCAAATAAATGTAACGGTAATGTGCTTCGATACGATCGACGTAGGAAGCCTTGGGTCAACAAGTAGGAGAACGAAAGTGATTCATGGCCTTGTTAAAACCCGCCATTGGAAAACCACGTGGGACAAAACCAACGGTGGGAGAAGAGCACACACAAAACACTTGCCCGAATTGTTGAACGTTGCAAGATGAGCTTCGGCATGTAGTACGACATGGATGTTGGAGCTTCCTTGTGGACTCGAGCACTCTTCTTGAACCCGCACGGCTGCAAGTAGTCCGACGATAGCTTCCTTGACCATCCTAGCTTTAGCACGGGTCACGGGACTGGTATGGTTAAGGTCCTCTCTAGCTTTAGCATGAGTCACGGGACCGACATCCTCTTCTCTCGCCTCAGCACGGGTCTCGGGACCGGAGTTCTCCTTTCTCGCCTTAGCATGGGTCGCAGGACCGGCGTCATCTTCTATCACCTTAGCACAGGTCGTGGGACCGGCATTCTCCTTTCTAGCTTTAGCGCGGGTCACGAGACCTTCTTGTAATGTTACGGCATCCTCGTCATGCTCGGGTTCCTCAACGCTGTCCATGCTCATATCATCCCCTCCCTCTTGAAAAGGATTCGTCCTCAAATCTGTTTGATCTGAGACAAAAGGCACCAAATCAGTAACATTAAAACTGGAACTCACATTATGCTTACCTTGCAAGTCGAGATTATAAGCGTTGTTGCTGATTCTCTTGGTCATTGTGAAGGGTCTATCAATCTGGGGTATCAACTTTGATTTTCTCTCGTTCGAAAATCGCTCCTTATCTTATGTGGCATAGTTAATGGTTGTGCCTCGAAGTTTCTCGTTGAAATGAGCAATTGATTTCCATTCCTGCATCAAAACTACACCAATTCCTACACCGGACCCATCACATTCGATTTCAAATGTCTTAAGGAAATCCGGTAAAATTAATAGAGGGGCATGAGTAAGCTTCTCCTTTAGTGTTTGGAACACTTCTTCTTCTGCTTCTCCCCACTTGAATCCAACTTTTTCTTGATAATTTTGGAGAGAGGGGCTACCAAGGTGCTAAAGTCCTTTACAAATCGACGATAGAACCCAACGAGTCCATGGAAGCTTTGGACTTCCCTGACGGTCTTTGGGCTCAGCCATTCCCGAATGGATTTAACCTTCTCTTTGTCCACTTTGACTCCATCTGCACTTACAAAAAAACCTATAAACATAACGTTATTTGTACAAAAGGTACACTTCTTAGATTAGCGTAGAGCTCTTCCTTTCTAAGTACCTTAAGAACCGATTCTAAGTGACCAATGTGTTCTTCTAAACTTTTACTATAAACCAATACATCATCAAAATAGACAACAACAAATCTACCTATAAATTCTCTAAGAATGAAGGTGCATTTGCCAACCCGAAAGGCATTACTAACCATTCATATAAACCATGTTTAGTTTTAATGAAGTTTTCCATTCATCACCCTCTTTCATTATAATTTGGTGATACCCGGTCTTAAGATCAATTTTAGAAAATATCCTAGACCCATGCAGTTCGTCGGGCATATCATCTATTCTAGGAATGGGGTGCCGATACTTCACCGTGATATTCGGCAATCAACGCACATACGCCAGCTGTCATCCTTCTTTGGCACGACTAAAACGGGGACGACGTAGGGCTTATGCTCTCTCGAATGTGTCCCTTTGCCATGAGTTCCTCCGCCTTTGAAACTCCTTAGTCTCCATTCGGTTGGTACAAAGCTGGCCGATTTGGAAGTGCGGCTCCGAGGATGAAGTCTACTTGATGTTTGATGCCACGTATAGGAGGTAATCCCATAGGATTGTCTTCGAGGAAAACATCTTTATAAGTCTGCAATAAAGAAGTGATCTCACTCGGCAGCACCGGTGTAAGGTTAGTCAAGCTCGAAAGAGCTTCCTTAAACATGAATAATAAAACCGATTGACTAGAGTGAAGAGATTTCTTGATCTTACCCGATTTAGCGTAAAAGTTCGATGACTTTAGTATGCGTTCTTCTTTTTGTTTGAGATGCATTTGATCTTGTTGCACTTCTCTTGGCATCAAAGGAATAAGGAGATTTTTTCTTCCATTAAACTCAAACGAATGCTTGTTAGTAAAATCGTCATGTATTACCTTACGATCTGATTGCCACGGTCTACCGAGAAGGATATGGCTTCCATTGGAAGAACGTAACACAAGACCTCATCCTCGTATTTGCTAATGGTGATAGGCATGGTCACTTGGTTAGTCACGTTCATTTCGTCATTCTCATTGAGCAATTGGATTTTATAAGGCCTCGGGTGCTTATTGACCTTTAAACCGAGTTTTCGGACCATTGTAGCACTTACGACACTAGTGCAACTTACTTTGTCTATAATCAAGCTACACACCTTCCCTTGAATAAGGCAGCGGGTATGGAACAAGTTCTCTCGTTGTTCTTGCTCTTCAGACGTAGATTGCACACTCAAATATCGGCGTTCTCCAACAACCCCCCTTTAATCGATTCTTCTTCACACTCCTCGTTCGAAGTTCCAGATTCTTCATCCTCGGATTTGAACTCGCCATCATCACAAACAATCATAACTCTCTGGTTCCTAAATTCGTTCGCATAGTGACCCCTTCCTTGACACTTAAAGCACTTTACGTCCCGAGCTCTCGATGTAGTGGCATTGGCTTTTCCATTGTCTCTTTGAGCCGTTGGAACCACTTTTACCTTGTCTTTGGCTGTTGGGACAGACTTGTCACTTCTATGATAACTCAGCTTTTCCTCTCGTTGATGATTGAAGTTTCCATCCCCAAATTTAGAACGCCAATTTCTTTTTTTTTTTTAGTTGTTGCTCGAATAGAATCGCTTTGAGTAGCTCTCGGTTACATTGATTCGGAACAAACCGTTTACACATTATAGCTTTCATTTCCAGCAACGTTTCTATAGGTTCCTCTCCATTACATCGCCTAGGAGCAACCCTGTTGCAGCAACCCCAACCTTCTTGATCTCGGCGTAGTTGATAACGTCAATGTTGTTCTAGTATTTTCATCTATTTTCATAGTTAGTTTCATCATTCATTTGGATTTTACCAAGCATTAAGCATCATGATCATCTCGTTTTCAGTCATTTTGGAGCTAAAGGACGTGCACGAGATAAAGTACCAAAATCGAGGATCATCACGAGACAAACGGGATGAGAATCGGCAAGGAATAGCCACTACCCGCGTGGGTAACTCCCTAGCCCGAGCGGGCATTTGTTACGGCGATTTTGTCTAGCGAATTGTGCACGAGTCGGGCAAGAAATACCACGCCCGGGGCCTCAGCCCAAGCAGGCAGCAAGTCAGCCTGAGCGCGCAGTAGCTCAGCCCTAGCGGGCTGCCTCTTCTTTCATTGTGATCACACGCGACCTTCCGCGCCGCACCCGAGCGGGTCACTTACCCAGCCCGAGTGGGTCGCATCCGTCACCTGCAACTCCAAATAAGTTAATTTGACTTAAAACAAATGGGAGTTCGTTGGGGACTTATACAATAAGGAAAATTTCTTTAGAGAAGAGGAATAAGTGACATTTCGCTGGAGAAAGTAATGGAAACGTTGCCAACTTAATCAAGAATAGAAAACTCCAGAAAAGGCAAGAAAAGAGGGATGGCTACCGTAACGAACGAGAGAGAGCTTCAAAGAGGGATTTAGACGAAAACAAGGAGAAAAAGAGAGCACACGTAGAGAGAGAGAGAGAGAATGAGAGCAAAACGCACACACAAGGGCAAGGACGGAGCCGGAACGACGGAGTCGGAGCGCGGAGGAGCTGTTGAAGACGTCGGTAATAGAATAGGTCCATAGCCATAAGTTAGAGCGCTTGGCCGATATGTAACGAAGTCTTGTTTTTAATGCTTGGTGATTCTTAATGCTTTTGTTCTTGAACGCCACTTGAATGAATGATTTTGGTATTTGATCGTTTTCAGATTGATTGGTTGTTTTTAATGCTTTTGTTCTTGTATGCCACCTGAACGAATGATCATAGAAGTTTAATGAATCTACGCCAGGGGATTAGACTTTGGAACTTAGCCATGATTTAGGATTTAATCGGTTTAGAATCTACGCCAGGTTGATCAATTGAATCTAGGGATTAGGATAGCAGTCTTAATGCGTCTAGTGAGTGAGATTACACAATTGGGAGATTGGTAGTACGCACGCTAGGTAGTGGACAAGTCTACGCCAGTCAGTTCCTATATTAGAGCTTGAATTCCCTGAACTCGTGATAATATCTGAGACCATGATCTTGTTAGAACTTCGTTGCATCATCGTGCATCTCTCGATACCTATGGTGTCTAGTTTATTGAGTTTAATCCGATAGTTAGTTAGTTAGTTTATCTTTGTTCGCATTCTCATCACTTATTGATTTTACATGTCTTATTCATTAGTTTACTAGCTTTAGAGTTGCATCAATTCCTTGTGTTCGACCCTGGTACTATACGATCCGTATTCTTGCGGAAGCGTTAGTCTAGTAAAATTATTACTTGAGATTAACCACATCAAATGTTTGGCGTCGTTTCCGGGGAATTGATTATGGTTTCAGAGTTAGGATACTTTTAGATTAGGACACAGTCCTTTCTGGAGTCTTATTTGTTTTTCGTGTTTTTGCTTTAAGTTTTTTTTCTTCTCTTGAGTCAAATCTTTTTACCTCTCGGAGCCTAACCGATTCTTGTGTTTCTATTTTGTGAGATACATTATCGTGCGAGACTGAAGAAGAACAAATGACAGAACGTCGCATTCTAAATGCGTCACAAATTCCAGCCGCGTTAACCTATGGAACATACATGGCCCCTAGGCATACGCAACTCTTGTCTTGCATCGTTAGAAGGGATGCCCGCATCGAGTTACAACCAGCATTCATTCAGATGCTCGGTAATGCAGCATTCAGAGGGAGACCCACCGAGGATCCAAATCAGCATCTTACTGATTTTAAGATGCTTTGCCAAACAATCAGAACCGGAGAAGGAATATCGGATGAGGACGTCATGCTCGCTGCCTTCCCATTCTCAGTGAAGGATAAAGGACAAGACTGGTTGTATTTCCAACCAGCAAACTCTATAGGATCATGGGGGCAGCTAGAGAAAAAGTTCATGATGTGATTCTTCCCTCAGAGTAAAGCTCAGCTTGCCAAGAATCAAATCAGCACGTTCGTTCAAGAGGCAACTGAGAGTCTATACGAAGCGTGGGAACATTTCAAAGGCTATCAACGCCTTTGTCCACACCAAGGCATGGATCAGAGCTATCTTATACACAACTTTCTGCAAGGACTCATGGATAACACGAGAATTCTGATCCTAGCCGCAGCTGGAGGTTCTTTGAGCAACCTCACTTTTCCACAAATCGAAAACTTGATTGATCGTATGGCCGATGAGGGCAGCAACATCGCTGGAGAATACAATCGCAACGCTCCAGCAAGGGTAGCTAACTTGAACAACACGCATGCCTTATATGTCGAGATAGCTGAAGTAAAAGATCAAATCAGTGGAATATACAATATGATGTCCGAAGTGCATCGATCGAAATGCTTTGAGCAGTCAGAAGAGTAAGGAATTCAAGGGTACGAGGAGGTGAAATATGTGAGCAACAATAAGCCTCTAGGTAACGCTTATAACCCTGAATGGAGAAATCACCCTAACCTTTCGTATAAAAATTTCGATGGTACATTTAATGCACAACGTTTATCGGGGAATTTCCAACCGCGGATTATGCAACGAAATAAAAACTTTTTGCCAAGGACACAACCGCAAACTCAAAACTATCAGCCACGTGCACCTCAGTCAGAGCCAAACCAATCCAAAGCAGCCCCCGACGTTAATACCATGTTCACTCGTCTCCTCCAATTCCAATAAAATCAAGGTAACTTGATGTTGGAAATGCAACAAAGTAAGAGTAATTTGGTGAGAGCACAAGAGAGCACAAAGAAGCAGATAGAGGGCTTTCAAACTCATCTTAGACAATTGGAGACGCAAGTTGCACAACTTGCACAAGGGGCAGTACGACCACAAGGAGTTCTACCCGGGAGACCGGAAGCAAATCCTCGTGAGCACGTCAACGCCATATATCTACGGAGTGGTAAGGTGGTGGATCAGCCCGCTCCTTTAATTTTTGAAAGGGGTGAAGCAACTAGTACAGCAGTGGAAAATGGCAGCAACGATGAAAAGAAAAAAAAAGAAAATCGAGGAGGAAGAAGAGCCAAAATACGTGAAACCCGAACCAAGACCACCTCCTTTGCCATTCCCACAACGTCAACGTAAGAGATTGATGGATCAGACCAATCCCTCGACATTTGACAAAGGTGAACCGTCTAGTACAATAATGGAAAAAGGCAGTAGCGTCAAAGAGCACAAAAATAAACCCGAGGACGAGGAAGAGCAGAAATACGTAAAACCCGATCCAAGACCGCCTCCTTTGCCGTTTCCCTAACGTCAAAGCAAAAAGAACGAGGATGCTCAATTTGCTATGTTTGCTGAGATGTTAAAGAAGACACATATTACCATTCCATTCCACGAGGCGTTGAAGAAGATGCCTTCATACACTAAGTTCTTGAAGGAGGTGCTTGCGAACAAACGAGACGTAGAGATGGAAACCGTCATGGTGACTAACTCGATGTTGTAGCCAAACCTACCCAAGAAGATGCCCGATACAGGTATATTCGTGATCCCTTGTAAAATAGGTGCTTATGAAATTAACCATGCACTAATTGATGTCAGAGCAAGCGTGATGATGCGTATCAGAGTTAAATAACCTAATCTACCCGCAAGTGCACGGCACGTGTGTAGTATTTTAGGTGTCGATCCCACAGAGTAAATTAAAGCACTCGGATAAAGAATAGATGAACTAAAACGGGAAGATGCATTCAAAATAGATCAAAAGCGGTCTCGGGATAGCCAAGGGCTAATCCCTTCTCCTAGAACAAACAAACTACTCGCTCATGCATCTGTAAAGAAACATAAACATAGTAGAAAGTCTAAGGAACATAAAAACCAAACAAAACCGAAGTGGTGCTGCTTGATCTCCAATGCTCCTCGCTTATCTCCTCGCAAGAATCTGCTCTAACTTCGCTGAATTGTTCTCCTCTGTATGCTTGCTGTAATGACGTCTTTTTGCCTCCTTTTAAGCCTCCTAAGTCGGTCCAATTGTTCCTTAATTGCCCCACCGACTTTCCTTTGTTTTAAGTTAAGTTTACTTAACTTAATATGCAGATATGGGCCGCGACCCGCTCGGGTAGTGAGTGAGTCCGCTCGAGTGCGGCTAGGGCAGTTCGTGCGCGTCCTGTGGTGCTGGAATGGTGCCCGATCGGGCATGGCATGTGTGCCCGCTCGGGCACAAGGCAAAAAGTTGCTCCTTAGCTCCTTGCATGTTCCTTTAGCTCCAAAATAGTCCTAATACGCGTAAAAACCTGTAAGAACATGAAAAGCACGAAAGCAAGTAAAACGGATACGGAATCATACGTAAAACATCACATATGTATCGAAAACGTCTCCTAAATCGTGCAAGAAATACGTATGAAAACGAGATGATCAAAATCCCCCAGACTTGAATGTTTGCTTGTCCCTAAGCAAACGTAAACGTGGAATACATGGGGTATGAAAATACGAGAATTCCCCTTCTCCTAGAAATACCGCTAAAGTGAACCTAACCGATCAACTAGCACGTCGAGAGCAAATTCGGCCTAATCGAGTTTTCAGCCTTAATTCTAGGTCCACCACGGTTACCCATGAGAAAGTAAATCAAAGGAGACTAGACACGCTACCGTAACTCCCTCCACCAGACAAGACTTTAGACTATGCTAAACCTAGGTCAACCGAGGATACTTGTTTCTTTCTTTCTATTTCTTTTCTTTTTCTTTTTCTTCTTTTTATGACTTTTTCTTTTTTTTTCTTTTGTTTCCTTTTTATTTTTCTTTTCCTTTTTTTTTCTTCTTTTTTTTCTTCTTTTTTACACTAGGCTTCTAGGACGTCGGATTTGAAGGGATCCAGCCTCTACTTAGACCCAGACTACCGATGACGGTATACTCATGCATCTCGTGTAAGAGTGCAGCGGAGTAGGTGGCTTTTTGTGCCTTGCCCTTAGGACGTAGAAAGATGATCGCCAACCCACCACTTAGACCCGGGCCACCGAAGGAGTAACAAGGTCGATGCACTCATATCGATTTTTGATCATGCTTATTAGGCATTATTTCTATCGACAGCGGAGTGTTAGTGTGTGCTTTTTAATCTGCAAAATAAGCTCGATTTTATATGATCCAATGATCCTCAATGTAACCAAAGTAAAGTGTTGTCTACACGAAGTATGACCATCTGGGTAGAAAGAATAAACGATAAACTAGCCTAGCAACCTCGTCTAAACATCCCCACAAGTAACACTAGGATTCCCAAGAACTACGACCTATTGTTTTTCAGCCGACTAATAAGCTCTAACGCATAGGACAACCTAGCTCAATCATGCAAAGTCTAATGGAAAAGGTTAACTTCTTAAGCATCCTAGGTTCGGGGTTCATCTCAAAACGTGGCACTGGACAAGTGCCTTGGGACGACTCTGACTCAATGAAAACAAAAACAAACTAAAAATTGCAAAAAATAATCTAAAAACTAAAAATTCAAAAGAAAAGTGAAACGAAACCACCTGACAAACGTGAGCTGCTCCCCCCAGACTTGAATTGAACGGCGTCCTCGACGTGAAGCTCCGATGGAGGATGAAGGAAGTGAAGCACGTTTGTGGTGTTATATTTTTTTTGTGTTTTTTTTTGTTTTTTTTTTGTTTTTTTATAAATAAATAACCGAGTCTTAACCTAAAAATTAAAAGCAAACAGCTGGGTTGCCTCCCAGAAAGCGCTTATTTAACGTCATAAAGCTTTGACGTCTCCATTCCTCATGCGGGCGCGACGGGTGGATCGGAAAGGGAAATAGAGTTTCCACTTTCGATTGGTTGAGCGGCTTGGTAGAGCTTAAGCCGCTGTCCATTGGATTTGAATGCGCCACTCGTCTCGCTCCAAAGTTCTACTGCTCCATGCGGGAATACTTCTCGTACCTGAAAAGGACCAGACCAACGCGACCGTAGTTTTCCCGGAAAAAGCTTAAGACGAGAATTAAAAAGTAGAACCAAGTCACCTTGCTGAAAATCATGAGGTAGGATCTTCTTGTCATGCCATCTCTTGGCACGCTCCTTGTAGATCTTAGAGTTCTCGTAGGCGTCAAGACGGAGCTCGTCAAGCTCGTTAATCTACAAAAGTCGTTTCTCACCTGC
>CM071875.1:17585754-17599776 GCA_036759665.1 Gynandropsis gynandra
TGTGGGCTGTTTTCTCATCTCATCTGCACTCATGTTAACATTTAAAACAGCAGGATATATGTTATCGGAATCAACGTACACATACCGAGAATAAGGCGGCGGAGGATCGGGCTCAAGCGCAAATGCTTTCTCCGCTGTGAAATCAGCATGCATATCACGTGGTATCTCCTCCCATGGGACGTCTCCTAGTGCTGTAATTGCACTCATGAATTTCGTGTACGTCTCAACTCTTTCGTCCGCAAATCCTATTGTGCATGGGATGGAGAAGCTTTCGGGGTCCTTTAGCTTTGGTGGCAGCTTGTTCTGAAGAATTGCACTGCATTCCTCGGTGAGTGCTACAGTCTCGTTCTCTTCGGTGTGCTTCTCTTTGGACATTACCTCTCTGATGAATTTGGCACGATTAGGCATCTTTTGGAGTGCTTCCACGTATGGCATGTTGATGTCTAGCTTCTTGAGACCTTCTGTAGATCTGCCCACTCTCTCTTGGTTCTTACTGCTTACCAATCGTCGAGGATACGGTATCGGAGGTACGTACGCCGGAGGAGCAACGTATGGCCTATCTAAATCTGGTTCGACTCCTTCCATAATCGCAACCTTACCTTTTCCTCTATCCAAAGTCGTACCAGCAGCATCCCCTCGCTCTTTTGGGGGTGAATCCTCAACCTCGTCATCGCTGCACACAGAAATAGCATTCACATACTCTCTCGGGTTAAGATCGGGCTTACCAGGAAGCTGTCCGGGATTCCGAGAGGATGAGGCAGCCTACTGTGCTACGGAGTTTTCCAGCATCTTCACATGTGTACTTAGGGACTCTACCTGAGATCTAAGCTCACTAATCGCTGTCCCCACTTCTGCGTCGAATTTGGCTCTAATCGACTGTTGCTGCTCCTGCTTCTTCTGTTGCTGCTCCTGCTTCTTCATAAATTCGAGCAATACCCCCTCTAGGTTTGATGAAACGGCTTGAGGAGGTTGAGGGCCTGGAGGAGCTTGCTGTGCTTGCTGGAGTTGTTGGTTATTTTGCTGGAAATTATTCTGCCTTGGTGGAAACCCCGAATACTTCACCGGTTGAGTCGTTCGATATGACAAGTTCGGGTGATTCCTCCAATTCAGGTTGTAGGTGTTCCCGAATTGTGTGTTGCCTTGCTGCTGAGTATAATTCATCTGTTCGTAATCCTCATGTACTGTGCATTGATACGCTACATGATCCGTATCTCCGCAATTCGCACAGTACATAGCATTCGCTGCATTACCCATGGCTCTATTCTGGTTAGGCTCATATAAACGACGAGTGCTAGTAGGCATACCTCTTGGGGTTGACCACATGGTGTGGTTCATGGCGAGGTTACCAATCAGCTCAAATGCCTCCTCGACGCTCAGATCCATGAATGATCCTCTGGCAGCGTTATCCAACCTCATGCAGTGCTCATCTGAAATTCCGTTATAAAAAGTTTGGATAACGTACCACTGCTCAAGTCCATGGTGTGGACATGACTGTAGAAGATCCTTGAATCTACCCCACGCCTCAAACATAGTCTCTCCATCTCTGCATCTGAATGTTGTGATTTCCCCCCTCATCTGAATTGTCTTGCTCGGAGGAAAGAAGCGTGATAGGAACAGTGTGCAGAGCTGATCCCAAGTGGTGATAGATCCCGCGGGGAGTGATTGCAGCCAAGCTTTCGCTTTTCCCCCAATTGAAAAAGGGAAAAGACGCAGCAAGATTGCATCCTCAGAGACTCCATGAATTTTGAACGTACCTGAAAGTTCGAGGAAATCTCTGAGGTGCTGATGTGGATCCTCATGGTTTCCACCCATGAATTGCTTCTGATAAAGCATATTTATCATTGCTGGCTTAATCTCGAATTGCTCTCTTGCAACAGCAGGCATCCTTATGGCTGTTTGCACGTTGTTCATGTTCGGCACCTATTCTGTTGTTCTGACGGCTCTGTGTTGTCTTCTTCCTTACCCTTTCTCAGTAGTCTGCAAGTTCGCTCGATCTCTGGGTCGATTCTGAGTAGACTAGAAGTGCCCTGCGACCTGGTCATACACCAAAAAGAACGAACGAAAGGAACTTAGGTAGAAAGAATCGAAAGTAAACAAAAGCAAAAATAAAATAAAAACAAAAATAAAGCAAGAAGGACTCTAGGTTCGAATCTAAGACGCGTTGACAATAGTCCCCGGCAACGGCGCCAAAAACTTGATGCGTATCAGAGTTAAATATAACCTAATCTACCCGCAAGTGCACGGCACGTGTGTAGTATTTTAGGTGTCGATCCCACAGAGACTATGCAACGCTACCTAAACCCGAACTATGAATCAAACTTGCTAACGAAAGAATGTGAATAAGGAATGAAATACTGAAAGTAACTAAATTACTTGGGTTCTAACGATGAGACAAACGTCCTAGGAATCCGGTTTCACCACAAGACTACCGAAACCGGCGATCAACCTATCTATCATGCAATCCCTGTTAAAGCTATCTAAGGCGGACGATCCTAACATGATATCTACCCTCTCTCAAGGCATAGACACGTGATCTAGACAAGTTGCCCCCTACTTTCGTGGCTGACACCTTGAACTAAACCCATAAACTCTGTGATTCGCCGTTCACCCTCAACCGTTGCTACCCTACTTTCGTGGCCTGACCTCGGTTGTTCTAAACCTGACTTTCTAGAACTATAATTCTCCTTTCGGTCCTTCTCCTAATCTCTAACACATGTATTTACGTGGCCTTTGTAAACACAAGTAAATTAAAGAACTCAGATAAAGAATAGATGAACTAAAACGGGAAGATGCATTCAAAATAGATCGAAAGCGGTCTCGGGATAGCCAAGGGCTAATCCCTTCTCCTAGAACAAACAAACTACTCGCTCATGCGTCTGTAAAGAAACATAAACATAGTAGAAAGTCTAAGGAACATAAAAACCAAACAAAACTGAAGTGGTGGTGCTTGATCTCCAATGCTCCTTGCTTATCTCCTCGCAAGAATCTGCTCTATCTTTCGCTGAATTGTTCTCCTCTGTAAGCTTGCTGTAATGACGTCTTTTTGCCTCCTTTTAAGCCTCTAAGTCGGTCCAATTGTTGCCCAAATTGCCCCACAAGTTCCCTTATGTTTTAAGTTAAGTTTACTTAAGTTTTGAGCAGTTACGGGCCGCGACCCGCTCGGGCAATGAGTGTGCCCGCTCGGGTGCGGCTAGGGCGGTCGTACGTGTTGTGTGGCTGAATGATGCCCCGATCGGGCATGGTGTGTGTGCCCGCTCGGGCACAAGGCAAAATGGTCGGGCATGCTTGCCCGAGGCGTGCTAAATGGTCCACTCAATTGGCCGTAGGTTTTGCCCGATTGTGCAAGGGTTCTACCCGACCGGGTGAGGCTTTTCCATGCTCAATCTCGTCCCGTTTGTCCCGTGATGATCCCCGAAGTTGCTCCTTAGCTCCGTGCATGTTCCTTTAGCTCCAAAATGATCCAAATACGCGTAAAGACCTGTAAGAACATGAGAAGCACGAAAACAAGTAAAACGGATACGGAATCATACGTAAAACATCACATATGTAAGTTCTTCGTCCCGGTCGATTTCGTCGTCTTGGATATGGAGGAGGACAAGAAAAACCCAATTATTCTCGGTAGGCTGTTTCTTAATATGGAAAAGACGATCATACATTGTGTTGAAGGTAGACTCACACTTAAATTCGGAGATGAAGAAGTGGAATTCAATCTGAACGACACACTCAAGCAGCCTTGTAGGGTGGATTCGGTGTTCCACATCGACGTCCTAGAGAGACTAGCCAAAGAAGTCTTTGACGAGTTCGGGAATATGGATTCCGTTGAGTTAGCTCTTTTAGCATCTGAAAAAGAAGTGTATAAAGACCCGAACGATGCAACATACTATACTAAGCGGATGCACGAAGAAAAGACAAAGGAATTTCCAAACACCGAGCTAGACGCACTTTGAGCAGATTTCTATGCGATCCGAGCACAGCAGTTAGTAAGCATAGCAAAAGGTGAAATTTCGGACAATCCTTATGAAGAGGAATGCTCAACCCACAAACATATAAGTACAGCTCGATTGGACATCAATTTGAATCATGAAAACGCCCTAAATCAGTGCAAAAACCTCCGCACATCCAAGGCAGATTCCAGCGCGCGTCAAATAGCAGGTAACGCGAGTTCAACCACTCCCGAGAAGCCTAACAGCCACGCCAAACGTCCAGCACCTAATTGGGACATTGATAAGGCACCCAAGGTGAAGATGAAGCCTTCACCACAAGGGCTCACGCACCAACAAATTCCGGAAACATTGAAGGGAACAAAAGACGAACGCCTAACCGGTTTCATGGAGTTCATAACCGGACTTATGAATAGCTCAACCAAATTCTTTGGACAGCACGATCTAGCCCCCAACATAGGTAACAATACAACTGAGATTAGGGAGGATATGACTGATCGTGCAAGGAATCCAACTTATCCGCGTGCTACACCCTATCGAGCACACTATGCACGCGAGACGCTACGCACACGACGACGTCGAGGACGTCCACCTAATGAGTAGCACGTTTTGGTCAGGCACGTGACCTTAAACAAGTTCCGAACTCCATATCCTTTAGTTATTTCGTTTTAGTTTTTTTAGAATTCGACTCTTATTCTTTTCACAAGCATGCTCCTTACCAACAACCCTGATGTATCGTACTGTCTCCTTTGGATTATGTGACTTTTGTTACAGGTTTTCCACTTTGAAATCATCCACAACATAAGGAAAGACGCGTACGTCCAGCTACATCAACTCGGGACAGCAAGCACGCATCAGGTGCACACATTCCTATTTATAGTATTTTTCCCCGAGTTTTTGCGTGTTAGTCCTTCTCTTAGCTATTGAACACCGGGACGGTGTTCCGTTCAAGTCTGGGGGGGTATTCTTCAAATGTCATGATTGTGATTAGGATTTAGATGTTGAGTTCTTCGTTTTGTTTTTTTAGGATTAGACGGACGGATATCTAGTACGAAAAATTTCGAACTTTAGTCACCTTGTGCAACTTTGTCGAATCGGGAACAAAAGTCTAGGTTTGCTGAAACATACCTTTAGATATCGATTAGTTAGTGGTCATGCATGAATCCATAGCCTATAGTTGTATTACTTCCCTTAGGCTTCAATCCTAAACACTTATATCTCCGAGCGTACCTTTCATTCCTTGTTTTGATTCGATCATTATATTTCCACGCACTTACACTCCGATGTCAATAAACTAAGTTCTTTAACTTTTTCAGCTCTAAATTGACATGAGTGCATCAGTATTGATGGTTCGGGTCTAAGTGGTGGGTCGAGACGGTTTTTCTACGTCCTAAGGATTAGAGTCGATGTGTATTCATATTAGTTAATAAAAAAAATCAATCAGCAAAAACGCAACATCTTCACTCCGCTAAGGTTACGAGACCTTATGAGTGTGCCAATTGGCAACCTGGGTCTAAGTAGAAGGCTGTCCTCTTCAACTCCGGCGTCCTAGAAACCGAGTGCAAATTTTCAAAAAAAATGTGTAGAAACCGAGAAAAAAAAGAGAACAAGAAAAATAGAACCGAAAAAGAAGAAAAATAACTGTCTTAAGAATGGTATCGAAAGTTTGTGCATTAGAATAGGTATGGAGATTGCTTGGATGTTGTCTAGGGGTTAGTGAACTGAACTCAGGATATGTGTAGGATTGCATGGTTAGTGGCTTTCGGTAGATAGGGGTCTAAATTCGGTGCGCTTAGATCTATGTTTGTGTGACGCGTTGTTGCGTAGGGTTGCTGACTTTTCGAGTTGATTGTGCTAGTTTCCGATTGTTTTCTAAGTCCTCTCCTGCTTCTTTCTAGTCTTGCTCGAGAACGAGCAAAGGTTCAAGTCTAGGAGTTTGATAACGTCAATTTGTTCTACTATTTTCATCTATTTTCATAGTTAGTTTTATCATTCATTTGGATTTTACCAAGTATTAAGCATCATGATCATCTCGTTTTCAGTCATTTTGGAGCTAAAGGACGTGCACGAGATAAAGTACCAACATCGAGGATCGGCAAGGAATAGCCACTACCCGCGCGGGTAACTCCCTAGCCCGAGCGGGCATTTGTTACGGCGATTTTTTCCAGCGAATTGTGCACGAGTCGGGCAAGAAATACCACGCCTGGGGCCTCAGCCCGAGCGGGCTGCCTCTTCTTTCATCGTGATCCCATGCGACCTTCCGCGCCGCACCCGAGCAGGTCACTTACCCAGCCCGCGCGGGTCGCGTCCGTCACCTGCAACTCCAAATAAGTTAATTTGACTTAAAACAAATGGGAGTTCATTGGGGACTTATACAATAAGAAAAACGCCTTTAGAGAAGAGGAATAAGTTACATTTCTCTGGAGAAAGTAATGGAAACATTGCCAACTTAATCAAGAATAGAAAACTGAAGAAAAGGCAAGAAAAGAGGGGTGGATGCTGTAACAAACGAGAGAGAGCTTCAGAGGGGGATTCAGACGAAAACACGGAGAAAAAGAGAGCACACAAAGAGAGAGAGAAGGAGAGCAGAACACACACACAAGGGCAAGGACAGAGCGATGGAGTCGGAGCGCGGAGGAGCTGTTGAAGACGTCGGTAATAGAATAGGGAAGAATCTCATTCGTTATCCATGTTGAATACAGTTATCTTTTGTGTTTCGTTTTCTAAGTTCATGTCCGAGTAGGTCCATAGCCATAGGTTAGAGAGCTTCGCCGATATGTAACGAAGTCTTGTTCTTAATGCTTGGTGATTCTTAATACTTTTGTTCTTGAACGCCACTTGAATGAATGATTTTGGTATTTGATCGTTTTTCATATTGATTGGTTGTTTTTAATGCTTTCATTCGTGTACGCCACTCAAACGAATGATCATAGAAGTTTAATGAATCTACGCCAGGGGATTAGACTTTGGAACTTAGCCATGATCTAGGATTTAATCGGTTTAGAATCTATGTCAGGTCGATCGATTGAATCTAGGGATTAGGATAGCAGCCTTAATGTGTCTAGTGAGTGAGATTACACAATTGGGAGATTGTTAGTACGCACTCTAGGTAGTGGACAAGTCTACGCCAGTCAGTTCCTATATTAGAGCTTGAATTCCCTGAACTCGTGATAATATCTAAGACCATGACCTTGTTAGAATTTCGTTGCATCATCGTGTATCTCTCGAAACCTCTGGTGTCTAGTTTATTGAGTTTATTCCGATAGTTAGTTAGTTAGTTTATCTTTGTTTGCATTCTCATCACTTATTGATTTTACACATCTTATTCATTAGTTTACTAGCTTTAGAGTTGCATCAATTCCTTGTGTTCGACCCTGGTACTATACAATCCGTATTCTTGCGGAAGTGTTAGTCTAGGTAAATTATTACTTGAGATTAACCACATCAGTAGTGTTGGCAAATAAAAACGAGCTCAATTTTCTTCTTCCATTCCAAATACGCATTCGGATCAGCCTTGCCATGGAACGGATGGATCTTGAGCTTAAGACCAGCAAGGTCGTTTCGCGGATTGTCCATGTTTTCCCGCTCCCATCGATGCGCCGTTGGCTATTTCACGAAGAGGATGAACTGCCTCGTTCATAATAATTACTATCTTCTTCTTGCTGAATCTGTTCTCGTGGATTAATATTAGGATTCACTCTTTGTCGGGCCTGAATTCCTTGCTAAATCTCCTGTCTAAATTCCTCCATTTTAGTGTTGAGAGTTCGCTCCAAACGATCCGCAAAAGCATCGATCAACAAGTTGTTCACTGGCTGCTGGTTTGTACTTCGTGTGTAGGCTGTCCGTTTCGGGAGTTATGCGTGTGTTCGTCATCGGGAATGGGAGAAAACGGCGAAGGATCCACTTGGCTGGATCCTTCATTGTTTTCTCCCATTTTCGATGACAAACACACGCACAGCACCAAAACGGACAGCCTACACACGAAGTACAAACGAGCAGCCAACAAGCAGTACACGTAGCATAACAAGCAGCAAATACATCCCCGGTTCTGTTGCTACTGTGAGCTTTACGCAATCGATCGGATCATTTAGATATCCCACGCAGCACAAACGAACAACGACAAACAATACACACAAAAAAACGAGCAGCCAATACACGCAGCTCAAACGAACTAACGAACGGCCAATGAACAACAAATCAGCCGAGAAGATGAACAGACCTTTTCTAGAGTAAGCTTTGATACCACTTGATGAGATCCTCGTTGAATCGACACTCTAGAACGAGGTAGTGACGGGATAATCCTTGCTGCAACCGAGTCGGGAGACTCCTCTAGACAAGGCGTGTGGAATGATGGGTTGCACAAGACTTGTGGAAGGCTATCGATATACCGAAGATCGTCTTCGTTGGATATGATGCACCAAAAAGAACGAACTTGTTTGCTGGATATTACCCACCAACAAGATAATACCGAAAATTATCTTTGTTGGATATGACACACCAAGAAGAACAAACCTTTTTTGCTGGATATTACACACCAACAAGAGAAGTTCTCAAATATAAAAGTTTGAAATTCAAAAATGGAAGATTCGTTGATGTGTACAAGGGGTGGACGGCCACATTAAGAAGAAGGAGGTGGGGAAGAGCCATGCAAGGCCTTCAATGCAGAATTTAATGTGCAGCATGCATGCAACCCTAGCAAGACTTGTGGATTAAATGAAAAGAAATTTGAAATAAAATAAACATAAGGGTAATGTGCTTCGATACGAACGACGTATGAAGCCTCGGGTCAACAATTAGGAGGATGAAAGTGATTTGTGGCCTCGTTAAAAACCCGTCGTTGGAAAACCACGTGGGACAAAAGAACCGGTAGGAATCGAGCACACACAAAACACTTGCCCTAATTGTTAAACGTTGCAAGATGAGCTTCGGCATGTAGTACGACTCAGATGTTGGAGCTTCCTTGTGGACTCGAGCACTCGTCTTGAACCCGTACGGCTGCAAGTAGTCCAACGATAGCTTCCTTGAGCGTTCTAGCTTTAACACGGGTTATCGGACCTGCAGCTATGGTTAAGGCGTCCTCCTCTCTAGCTTTAGAACGGGTCACGAGACCGGCGTCCTCTTCTCTCGCCTCAACACGGGTCGCAGGACCGGCGTTCTCCTTTCTCGCCTTAGCACGGGTCGCGGGACCGGCGTCCTCTTCTCTTGCTTTAGAATGGGTTGCGGGACCGGCATTCTCCTTTCTAGCTTTAGCGCGGGTCACGAAACCTTTTTGTAATGTTAAGGCGTCCTCTTCATGCTCCGGTTCCTCGACGTTGTCCATGCTCATATCACATTTGTTATCAAAATTTTCCTTCGTGATTGAATTGAAAAGTTTTGATTTTGATCTTGAATTGGTTTTAAACATATGAAAATGAATGAATTTGGTGAAGAAATCACTTTTCTTTTGCTAAGGGTAAACCAAAGAATGTGAGAAACCCAAATATACACATATTTATCCATTATCAGAATATACATACATTGTGCTTAGTTGGTTTTAGAATTAATAACATAAAAGGCAAATTTGATACGAAAACATAATGTGTATAATATTGTATATCTTATGTATTCTTTTTTGGGTGGTATAAGTTGGTGTAAGAACAAAATAACAATTATTATTATCATGTTTCAAGAAAAAATAATTTATGATTGTATTTTAGTTATCCTTTTATTAAACAATTAAAAAACAATATTTGAAAGTAAGTAAATAAATAAATAGAAAGGATAAAAAATTGTTTTGAAAATATATAAAAATGTTTCATATAGACTTGAGGTGTATATAATTTTTTATGGGTGGAAAATGAGTTATCGGTCTGCGAACCAACTCTAGCTCGGAGCATATTTAAGCGAGTCGAACTGGATATTTGTTAGCTAGCTTCAAAATGAGCTGACGAGGTGAGACGGAAATGAACTAGAGTTTGGGCGAGCTGACTCGCGAGTTAACGAGCTATCTCACGAGTTGGGTATAAAATTACATGCAAATCACATGTTTTCCTATTTCTTCATATTATATATATTCTTTGCATTTATTAAATATTATTTAAAAAATAATATATTATTTACATGTTATATAATTATAATTTTTCTGCTTTTACCAAAATAATATCTTTTTATTAAAAGATATTTTGAAAAATATTATAAAAAATATGTTTATGTATTCAATATTTTATTTGATATTTGAAAATTTGTTTTCCAATTATTAGCTAAATATTTAATAACTTATTTTTATATTTTATATATTTTATTTGATTTGAAGATGAAAACATATAACATTAATACATTACAACTTTTAACTTAAATAGTATAGCTTATGAGCTAGCTTGTTTTTTTGCGAGCTAAAGACGAGTTGAGCGGAACTGAGATTTTCTAGTTCGTTTTGAAAACGAGTCGAGCTGAGTCGGCTCATTTTTTGGCGAGCTGATGATAAGCTGAGCCGAGCTAGCTCATTTTACACCTTTATAAATTTTTTACTTGAAAAAAACGTTGTTTGAGAGAAGGTCGTGCAGCTACCAAAAGTACATGTAAGTAAGATATTTAATTAGCACTTTGCACTACAAATAAAAATCACTAGATTGTACTTGCTTTTCGCATGGGCTGGGAAACGTATTGACAAAAATATTATAATGTAAATAGATAAAATGTACACTTTATTAAGTGTTGTCATGAATCTTTTCAAATGTTAGACATTGGAAAATATTTCTTTGTACATAACGTTAATTGTTTTGTTTCTATACATATTGTTATTGTCAAGGATTATTATCATCTCGTTTTCATACGTATTTCTTGCACGATTTAAGGGATGTTTTTGATATATATGTGTTGCTTTACGTATGATTCCGTTTCCGTTTTACTTGTTTTCGTGTTTTCATGTTCTAACAGTTTTTACGCGTATTTGGTTCATTTTGAAGCTAAAAGACATGCACGGAGCTAAGGACCAACTTCGAGGATCATCACGGGACAAACGGGACGAGATTTAGCAAGAGGAGCCACCACCCGATCGGACACAACTCATACACGATCGGGCAAAGGCTACGGCGAAATTTGGTGCGCATTCACACACGACTCGGGCAAGGAAACGCCCGAGCAGCTGCCTCACACCGACCGGGCGCACACCATGCCCGATCGGGCACCCCATGCAGATCGCGATCCGCGCGACCAGACCTAGACATACCCAAGCGGGTACATTGAGTGCCTGAGCGGGTCGCGACCCGAGCAGTGAGTTAAGTTAAGTTAACTTAACTTAAAATAAAAGGAAGTTCGTGGGGAGATTAAGGCAACATCTAGACCGACTTACAGGACATAAAAGGAGGCTAGAGGACGACATTGGAAGAGAATTCATTCAGTTCGTGATTGAGGATATTCTTGCGATGAGGCAAGCAAGGAGCATTGGAGATCAACCCGACACTTCGGTTTCGCTTGGTTTTCATGTTCCTTAGACATTCTATTTCGTTTATGTTTGTTTACAGACGCATGAGCGAGTAGTTTGTTTGTTCTAGGAGAAGGGATTAGCCCTTGGCTATCCCGGAACCACTTTCTATTTATCTTTGAATGCATCTTCCCGTTTTCGTTTATCTATTCTTTATCTGAGTGCTTAATTTACTTGTGTTTGTGATGGCCGCGTAGATGCATGTGTTAGGGATTAGGAGAAGGGCCGAAAGGAGAATTCTAGTCCTAGAAGATCAGGTCTAGAACAACCGAGGATAGTCCACGAAAGTAGGGTAGCAACGGTTGAGGGGTGAAACGGATGAATCACAGTTCTTATGGTTTAGTTCAAGGTGTCAGCCACGAAAGTAGGGGGCAGCTTGTCTAGATCACGTGTCTATGCCTCGAGAGAGGGTAGATATCATATTAGGATCGTCCGTCTTAGATAGCTTAAACTGGGATTGCATGATAGATAGATTGATTGTTGGTTTCGGTAGTCTTATGGTGGAACTGGATTCCTAGAATTATCGTTAAGAACCAATTCGTTTATTTACTTTCAGTATTTCATTCTTCCACCATATTTGTTCGTTAGCAAGTTTGATTCATAGTTCGAGTTTAGATTGTGTTGCATAGTCTCTGTGGGATCGACACCTAAAATACTACACATGTGTCGTGCACTTGCGGGTAGTTTAGGTTATTTTATTTAACTTTGAGAACGCATCAAGTTTTTGGCGCCGTTGCCGGGGACTATTGTCAACACGTCTTAGATTTGAGCATAGAGTCTTTCTTGCTTTGTTTTTGTTTTTGCTTTTGTTTTCTTTTCTTTCGTTCTTTCTACGTAAATTGTTCTTTGCTTGTCCTTTGCAGAGCCTTCAGATCGACAAGAGATGGATAATCAGAATGGCAATGGACAGATGCAACTACAGTCTCCTCCACCACGTCGTCTAAGGGATTACGTGGTGCCAACATGAACAAATGTGCAAACAGCCATAAGGATGCCTGCTGTTGCAAGAGAACAGTTTGAGATTAAGCCAGCGATGATCAACATGCTTTATCAGAAGCAATTCATGGGTGGAAACCATGAGGATCCCCATCAGCACCTCAGAGACTTCCTTGAGCTTTCAGGTACGTTCAAAATACACGGAGTCTCAGAGGATGCGATCTTGTTGCGTCTCTTCCCCTTCTCTATTGGGGGACGAGCGAAAACTTGGCTGCAATCGCTCCCCACTAGATCTATCACTACTTGGGATCAGCTCTGCACATTGTTCTTATCGCGTTTCTTTCCCCCGAGCAAGACGATTCAGATGGGGGGGAAATCACAACGTTCAGATACAGAGATGGAGAAACTTTGTTTGAGGCATGGGGTAGATTCAAGGATCTTCTACAATTGTGTCCACACCATGGTCTTGAGCAGTGGTACGTTATCCAAACTTTCTATAACGGAATTCAGATGAGCACCGAACGACGTTGGATAACGCTGCCAGAGAATCATTCATGGATCTGAGCGTCGAGGAGGCATTCAAACTGATCGATAACCTTGCCATGAACCACACCATGTGGTCGACTCTGAGAGGTATGCCTAATAGCACTCGTCGTTTATATGAGCCTGACTAGAATAAAGCTATGAGTAATGCAGCGAATGCCATGTACTGTGCGAATTGTGGAGATACGGAGCATGTAGCGTATCAATGCACAGTACATGAGGATCTCGAACAGATGAATTATGCCCAACAGCAAGGCAACACTCAATTCGGGAATTCTTACAACCCGAATTGGAGGAGTCATCCGAACTTGTCATACCGAACGACTCAACCAGTAAAGTATTCGGAGTTTCCGCAAAGGCAGCATACTTTTCAGCAAAACAACCACCAAATCCTGCAAGCTCAGCAAGTTCCGCAAGCCCCTCAACCTCCTCAAGCCTTTTCATCAAACCTTGAGGCGGTATTGCTCGAATTTATGAAGAAGCAGGAGCAGCAACAATCGATTCAAACCAAATTCAACGCGGATGTGGGGACAGCGATTAGTGAGCTTAAATCTCAGATGGAGTCTTTGAGCAATCATTTGAAGAGTTTAGAGAACTCCGTCACACAGCAAGCTGCCTCATCCTCTCGGAATCCCGGACAGCTCCCAGGTAAACCCGAGCTAAACCCGAGAGAGTATGTAAATGCTATTTTTGTGTGCAGCGGTGATGTGTTTGAGAATTCGCCCTCGAAAGAGCAAGGGAATGCTGCTGGTACGTCCATGGATAGAGGAAAAGGTAAGGTTGCAATTTTGGAAGGAGTCGAACCAGATTTAGATAAGCCATACGTTGCTCCTCTTGCGTACAAACCTCCTATATCGTTTCCTCAACGATTGATGAGCAGTAAGAATGAAGAGAGAGTGGGGCAGATTTGTAGAGTGTCTCAAGAAGCTTGACATCAACATCCCATACGTAGAAGCCCTCCAAAAGATGCCTAATCATGCCAAACTCATCAAAGAGGTACTATCCAAAGAGAAGCACATGAAGAGAACGAGACGGTAGCACTCACCGAGGAATGCAGTGCAATTCTTCAGAACAAGCTGCCACCAAAGTTGAAGGATCCCGGAAGCTTCTCCATTCCATGCACAATAGGTAATCTCGATA
>CM071875.1:17613068-17634146 GCA_036759665.1 Gynandropsis gynandra
GTTGATTGTTGGTTTCGGTAGTCTTGTGGTGAAACTGGATTCCTGGAACGTTTGTTCCATTCTTAAGAACTAGTTTGTTTATTTGTTTTTAGTATTTAATTCTTAAAACCATATTTCGTTCGTTAGCAAGTTTGATTCGTAGTTTGAGTTTAGGTTGTGTTGCGTAGTCCCTGTGGGATCAACACCTGAAGTACTACACACGTGTCGTGCACTTCCGGGTAGTTTAGGTTATTTGTTTAACTTTGATAACGCATCAAGTTTTTGGCGCTGTTGTCGGGGACTATTGTCAACGCGTCTTAGATTCGAGCCTAAAGTCCTTCTTGTCTGTTTTTGTTTTTGTTTTCTTTTCTTTCGTTCTTTCTACCTAATTCCGTGTATTTGTCCTTTGTTGGTTTATGACTAGATCTCAAGCTACTTCAAATCTACTCCAAATCGATCCAGAGATCGAGCGAACTTGCAGACAGCTGAGAAAGGGCAAAGAAGAAGGTAACACAGAGCCATCAAATCAACGAGATATGGATAATCAGAATGGCCATAGACAGCCACAATTACCTCTCGGTAATTTGGGGCTCTTGCAGCAACAGCCACTCGCGCCTAGGGATGTCAATTTGGGTTGGGTTTAGTGGATTAACCCAACCCAACCCATTTAAAATATATATGGGTTCTTAATAAATGGGTACAAAACTATATGGGTTTAATGGGTATAAAACCCATTTATATTAAGTTTAATGGGTTTGCCCATTTAACCCGTTAGGCCCATATATCTTTCACATCAAATTCATCGTCATTCCGAATATCCGATTTTGACCTACATTTTACCCAATTTTTATCTAAATTTTAATCTGATTTCATCCAATCTCATCGAATTTCAAATCGTCACTCAATATTAACCCGATTTCACCCAAATTTAACTCGATTTAACTCAAATTTTCCCTAATTTCACCTAATTACTCGATTTCACCTACTTTCAACCTTATTTCATCCAATTTTAACTCGATTTCACCTAATTTTAACCCGATTTCACCTCATTTTAACTCAATTTCACCGAATCTCAACCCAATTTTAACATGATTTCACCCAATTTTAGCTCTTTCACCAAATTTTAACCCGATTTCACCCAATTTTAACTCGATTTCATCCAATTTCATCGGATTTCAAATTTATTTCACCCAATTTTAACCCAATTTTAACTCGATTTCATCACATTTCACCGAATTTCAACCCGATTTCATCCAATTTTGACTCAATTTCACCCAATTTCACCCAATTTAACTCGATTTCATCGAATTTCACCGGATTTGAAATTTATTTCACCCAATTTTAACTCGATTTTAACTCGATTTCATCACATTTCACCAATTTCAACCCGATTTCATCTAATTTTAACTCAATTTCACCCAAATTTACCCAATTTTAACTCGATTTCATCCAATTTCACCAGATTTTAAATTTATTTCACCCGACTTTATCTCGATTTTATCACATTTCACCGAATTTCAACGTGATTTCATCCAATTTTGACTTAATTTCACCCAATTTTAACTCGATTTCATCCAATTTCACCGGATTTCAAATTTATTTCACCATATTTTAACATACCTTTCGTAGAAGCCCTCCAACAAATGCCCACGTACACCAAATTCCTCAAAGAAATTATGTCCAATAAAAGGCGTATCGAAGAGAGTGAGACGGTAGCACTCACCGAAGAATGCAGCGCCATTCTTCAAAACAAGCTGCCCCCGAAGTTGAAGGACCCTGGAAGCTTCTCCATTCCGTGCACAATAGGTAATCTTGATATGGATAAAGCTTTGTGTGATTTAGGAGCAAGCATTCAGTCTTCAAGCATATGAACTTCGGCGACCTCAAACCTACCAAGATGTCTCTCCAACTCGTTGACCGTTCGGTAAGATATCTGGTGGGGATTGTTGAAAACATTCCCATCAAGGTAGGTAATCTTTGTATACATGCTGACTTTGTTGTAATTGATATTGAAGAGGATGCTAGGATACCTATTATACTTGGTAGATCGTTCTTAGCTACTGCAGGTGCGATGATAGACGCATCATAGACCTTTGATTATTTTGTATAAATGCAATTCTTTCAAACTCTACCATGCAAAATCCATCAACAGCAAATTATTAGAATAATCCCCTTGACTGCAATAGTGTTGGTGACTCGGTTGTATACGTTTGTAAATGATAAACCATATATTATCGGCTTACACATGTGGTTTCATCGCAGTAGAATTTCTTGGAATCAATTTTTATCAGTATGGTATCCATCTTCGCCAAGGGGGAATAACGAAGGATATTTAAACAGTAAGTATGCAGGATGAAAGTTCAATTATACAGATTAAATCATTGCTATATTTTTCTAAGATAAGATCTATATATTGCAATGATTCATCAAAATCTCCAACTAATGAAGCAACGATTTCTATACATGTTGGAATAATATGAGTTCTGTTGATGGTGGGTCGAGTTGCTATTAAGCGTAATCTTAGGTCAACAAAATCATTGATACAGATCAATATCTTGATATTCTAAAAATCATAAGGATTATATTTGTAAAGCATGCATTTTAGGCCATATATAATGTCTATCTTGAGGGAAGATTGATGTTGTATTATGCTACCTTACCCCTATTTGAATCATCGATAAAACAAACATTATACAGAAAGAAAGAAATGATATTAAAAGATAGACACATGAGTTGCAGAAAAGGGGTTTACCTAAGAGCAAAAATGTGGTTTTCGATCTCGTGTTTTATATTGCATATAAAATTGAGCAAATCTGGCCATTTCATATGTCCTGTCTTTGTTTACTCGTTCATCGTATCACATCATAGCATTGCAATTGGTGCACTGGTAAATTTGGTGACAGTGGTCATGGTAGCCTATGTAGCATGTGAAATAAAAAAAAGGACATAATGGTTTACATTCATAGTGTATGTTAATTATCCATCTATGATGAGCATAGAAATATTTTAACAAACAGCACGTACCTTGTGTTATTTAGTTGGTTCTAAACAGAACTACTACTTCGTTGCAATAGCGATATAACACGTGGGTTACGCGTATGTAAACTAACGGCTGCAATGGGCGGCATAGTTTTTTTTTTTTTTTTTTGTAAGAAAGTAACTGCAATGAGAATAATCAGTTTTAATAAATATAATGCAGTACGTATAAGTATTTATCTAACTATCATGACTTTGTTAGTGTGAACATGGCAAATGATATTAGTATAGCAAATTGTATTTAAACTATCATTTTTAATAAATATAATATATTATGTATAAATCTAATATATAACTATCGTATGATTTCGTTATTGTAAACATTGCAAGATATTAGTAGAAAAAGTTGTATTTAAACTATAAGAGGTTAATATAATCCATGAACATGCTAATATCAATAGTAGTTAAACAATGGTTCATGAAATTAGTAAATAGATACAAACTTACAATATAGATAGTATAAAAACGTGATGCAAGTGACTAATATATCGAGTAGCTGGAAACTTTTGATGTATAGCATTGCATCTATGTACATGCACAAATTTTGAACGCACGGAAAATATGCAAAAACCTGGCTAAGGAGTCAACTGCGCTTGTTATGATACAGTAAAAAAAATGCCAGGTTAGGTTTTATTCAGTACAAAACCCCATTGCCTATCTGTTTTGACTTCAAAACAATATTTTACATACGTGGGGAAGGCAACTATAGTGGAAGCTCAGTATCATACTCTAATCTTAGCGGAAGGTTGACATCAGTTAACCCTAGTAGACCGATGGGTTCTAGACCAGACTCATAACTAGAAAGTTTCAATAGCCCTTTCTTAACTGAAGCTAAAACTCTGGAAATTTGTGCCAAAATAAGAATAGCACTTGATATAATTAAAATACCCAGAAAATATCATAGTCGTAAAGCAAAAATACAGACGAACTCCTATGAATGTGGAAAATATACCTGATTAGTTTAATCGATTCGAATGAGAATGTATTGGTCCTATCCTAAAAATAATCCAGTGCTTCTTGGTCGTGAATATCGGAATAGGGCGACCAGGGCCGTGCCTGAAGTATTGGAGGCCCCAAGCGGAGATAAAAAAATGGTGCCCCTTGTCTTTTACAGAAACCAAAATATCAAGATAATAAATAAAACCCTGGTGCGGATCGAACTCGGGACAAGCGGTATATGACGGCACGCAACAACCACCACACTACGACACATTCTTGTATCTGGTGCCCCTAAAATCGAATATTATTGTGGTGCCCTAGGCCTGTGCTTGGGCTGCTTCGGCTCAAGCACGGCCCTGAGGGCGACCAAAACGTTTGATGTTATTTGGCGTACAATAATTTCGATATGCCTATTATGGATCTGCACCCCTTGGGATCGATAAACCTTTTGAATCAAATCAATGTAATTTAGGAGGAATCGATGTCAGCCTCATGGGTCGTGGCTTGTACCTTAGGCGTGGATGATTGGTTGTAAAGATGACTCTTAACATCATTGATACGTTATTTACCCGAGGGGTGGTTACCGAAACCTATTTCTGCAACCGATCCCATGGAGATTTGTTGGCATTGAGTGAATATCTTGCAAAAATGATTACTGCATAAGGGACATTCAATCAAAGAATGTCAGATCGCAACCTTTCATTTTTTGTCAGAGGCATCTGTTAAAAATTTCAAATTGTGACAAAAACAAAGAAAAATAGACACCAGATGTATTTATTGACACAAGTACATTAAATCTCCAGAGTACAAGTGATTTAATGGGTAGAGGTGACATCGTCCATTGTCTCCTATGTGGCATCTTATTCCAAAATTCTTTTCCTTTGTATCAGCAATTATTTCTCTTTCTCGCTTACTAGATGTAGCAGCTATTGCAGAACGGCAAGCCTTTGCGATTGCAATGAGGACGACGAATGTCACGGTGGTATAAAATTCAAGAACGAAGATGAAGAAATGGAACTGATGCCAATTGGTATCTTCTTCCTTGCATTAGTCACTGTGTGGATGAAGTCGATCACGACAGTTGAAGTTTTTCTCTTCTCTTCATCTATAAAGGTTGAACAATACCTTGACAGTGGTGGTTCCGGATCTTCTTTTCTTGATAGAGCATCTGTCACCTTGTTATTCTTTCCAAGATTGTATTTAATTTCAAAATCCAATCCAAGAAGTTTAGTTGCCTACATTTGTATCACCTTGTTATTCTTTCTATAGTAGTCAGTGAGACAAGAAACCCCGTAGAGTTGTGATAGATTTCGGGGTCTCCAAATTCCTCATAGCTTCAATCTTGGAAGGGTCAATAGCCACTCTTTCGACTGATATGATGTAGCCAAGTTAAGCTACTTGTGGGTGTCCAAATGTACATACAAAGAAGTGGTGGTTTCTGAGAATCTATAAAACCAAGTGAAGGTGTTCCACATGGTCGTCTAACCATTTCATGTATATTAGGATGTCATCAAAGAATACTAGAAAAAACTTCCTCAAATGATCTCTAAGAAGATCATAACAAAAGGAAACCCATATATAAAGATATTGAAGGTGCTGTTGATCAAGAGTTGTTGAAGTGGGGGGCAATAAACAGCAGTCCTTCTGAAAGAGCCTGTTAGAGGATTTTGGATAAACAAGATTCATGGTTCATTACCGATTGAAAATTTGCTAGAGCATTTAGTTAATCCAAAAGGCATTACCAAAAACTCCTAGTGCCCTTCATGAGTCTTGAAAGCAATCTTGTGAACATCTTCCTCCTTAACTCTTATATGATGGCAACTACTTTTAAATTCAATTTGGAGAAGATTGTAAAGCCATGTAGTTCATCTAAGTGTTCTTCGATTACAGGAATAAGATACATGTCTAGAATGATGAGTTTGTTCAATGCTTTGTAATCCACACAAAATCACCATCCACCATCTTTCTTTTGAACCAATAACACCGAGCTTGAGTAAGGACTGATGCTTGGCCTTATGATCTTAGCCATCAACATCTCGTTAACCAGCTTCTCCATTTCATTTTTCTAAGCAAAAGAGTGTCAGTATGTTATAAGGTTCACTCATGAAGATCCATTGATCAAGTTGATTGAATATTCTCTTGATCTTGTTGGCGGAAAACCAGATTTCTCTTCAATGATATCTTGAAATTGCTAAAAGAACTTCTTTATTCTTGATTCCAAGAATGTTGTTGCAGCAATCTTGGGTCCTTCAAATAATGAAGTGAGTTCAAGAAGAAATGTCATGGGTTCTTCTTGGGTTGTTTTGGCTAGAGCGTTGAGAGACACTTCTCGTTTTAGTAAACTTGGATCTCCTCTTAGCTCTATCTTATGTCTTCCTTTCTTGAAACCCAACTTATGTAGTTTCCAGTTGATATTGGTCACTCCCAAGGAAGAAAACCACTTATAACCCAATACCATAACAGTAGTCCCAAATCAAACAACAGGAAGTCATCTTTAATCTTGCAGCCTTGGATGGTGATACTTAGATCTTGGCACTTATCAGAATCTGATATGATGGTTCCATCACCTAAGGATACTCCAAAACGTTGGGTCCCCATAATTGGAAGTTGCAATCTTTCTACCATTCTCTCGACAATGTAGATATTGGTAACTCCCAAATCTATCAAGACTATTACCTCGTGGGCTCCAATACATGCCTTCATTCTGAGTGTTCTTGAGGCTGTTAACCCCACCATGGAGTTGAGAGAGAGTTCAACGAGTTCCTCACCCTCTTTTCCATCCATCATCTCATTCTCTTCTTCTGATTTTTCCTCATATGAGTTCTCGGTTTCTTCTTCATCTTTTACTGCCAACAATTTGAGTTCCTTGTACTTGAACTTGTGTCCCGGATACCATCTCTTATTAAAATTGAAACACAATCCTTTCCCTCGTCTTGCTACTATCTAAGAGGCTGAGATCTCAGGTAAACCTGTGGTGAGTCTTTTTATCGACTTTTGTATGTTGTCGAGGAAAGTGTCTAGTGTTTGTTATAGGTCTATTAGCTCTATATGTATGAGCTCTGGAAGGAGATTCCTTAGCCTCCTGATCCTCAATCATGATTGCAAGATCAATGATTTTGTCTAATCCAAGAGGTTTGTATCCCAATACTTGATCCGGAATATTCTGCTTGAGTCAATTCAAGAGAGCATCCTCTAACACATCGTCGGCCAATTGAGGTGCTGCTACTGCCAACTCTTCAAAGTTTTGGCGGTATTCCTCTACTCGTCTCGTTTGCCTCATCCTCATCATTTGTCTTAGAACTGAAACGTCAACCATGCATCTAAATCTTTTACATCTTTTGTTCTTAAGGTCAACCTAACCTCTCAAGACAATTTTGTCTTGAATCTATCTTGACCAAGTGAGAGCCTTCCCCTCCATGTGAGACAAGTCTATGCCCACCTTCTCCCATTCTTGAGTGTCATTTAACCCAAAGAACTTTTCTGCTTGATAGATCCAATCATCTTAATGTTCACTGGAGAACACTGGAATTTCGGATTTCTTGATTGCATGTTGAAAGATGTTCGACCATCTTGGTTCCTGAATGTTGGCTCTACTACTTTGTCTTTCTTTACGCCTATTCTCAAGGAATTTCATTGAGCGAGGTTGTGAATTGCTCTTTGGATACGGCCACCGGTGCGGTCACATCTTTTTATGTTGTTGTTCTTGCAACCACATCTCCTCTTCGAGTCATCTCCGCAGACTTAGAATCTGATACCAATTTAATAAGCTCCTAATCTGTCTTGAATTAAGAATGGATCTAAGAAGAAAGAAAATAGTGTTTGAATGTGTTTGTGGTATGTTATAGATCCCCAATCTTCTATGGTGTATTCGAGAATACCAATCTCCAAATGTATTATAGATCACCAAAAGGCTAAGCCAATATATTTCTTTTCATTCATATCCTTCATTGTTTACGACCATAGGCCTTTTATACTCAAATACATCAAGAATCAAGACTACAATTAGTTACAAGAACTCAAGACTAATTCAAGAATAAAAAATACACTTGATATGCTATTAGGGCTTCAATCCTACCCTTCCTTCAAAAAAGAAATTTCAACTTCACTCTATCATTATAATATTAAAAACCCCATATTGCCCTTGTATTTTAAGTGACCCTTGCGACTCAAGTGACCCTAGTGACTCAAACGATCCTTGCGACTCAAGCGACCCTTCCGCCTCAAGTGACCCTTGTGACCCAATGAGTCTCTTGAGTCGAAGAGGGTCATGAGTCGCAAGCAATCCTTGCGACTCAAGCGACCCTTGCGAAGAGGGTCATGAGACTCAAGCGACCCTTGCGAAGAGGGTCATGAGACATAAGCAACCCTTGCGATCCAATGAATCTTTTGAGTCGAAGAGGGTCATGAGTCTCAAGCGACTCACCGAAACTTCTGACTCTTGTGACTCCTGACCCTCTTCGACTCAACTTCGAAATCGCCTCTCGCTCCTTGGTCAACTTCGAAATCGCCTCTCGCTCCTTGCTCTCAACTTTGAAATAGGTTTCATTTCAAAAAAATGTTAAACCGTGTGTGTTTTTACGTGCAAAAATAAGGACACATTTGTCTTTTCTCCATTTTTTTCTTTTTGATCATTAGTTTTTCGAGGGTATGTGTGAAGAAAGGAATTTCTAGGAGGGTATACTTGATATTTAACAAGCCAATATATTTTTTTTTTTCATTTATATCCTCCATTGTGGACGGCCATAGTCCTTTTATAGCCAAATACATCAAGACTTAAGACTACAATTAGTTACAAGAACTTAGTTACAAGAACTTAAGACAAGTTCAAGAACTTGGATTCTTGTTTGGCCGTTTCAATTTTGTCAATCTTTCTTCTAGGTCTTGAATCTTGTTTATGGCCCTTGTCTGTTGGCTTTTTGTCCTTGGATGAGCTAGGGAATGTGGATCTCAATTTGTGTTGATTTCTTGTTCTTGGACGAGCTCAAGAAAATGGGATCTTATCAACTTCCAAGTCACATGAGCCATGTAAATGACAGATCGAGCAAACGAAACAACACAAAAATTAACCTGTAGCAATTCCAACTTAGTGACGTAGAGCACTGACCAGAGTTTCCGTTCGATGCAGGTAGGAAACGGGAGAAGGAACATATCTACAAACCACCCTTTCAGTGCAAATATTCCATCAAAAAATCCAAACAACTAAACTGGATGAGCAACCACTATACAGTTTAAATAGGTCGTACGAACAACTATTGAAAATAGACGGCTGGGACGAACAAGGCACATCGGTCGAAACAAGATTGCAGTGGATGTGAAATGTGAAAGGACAAAGAGAAAGCTATGTTTCTTAAAAGATGACAAAATCGAACGGTTTGAATATGAGAAATGAAAAAAATAAACATTTGGATGGCTGAGATTGATTGATGGAAACTGAAATAAAATTTCTTGCATCCAACAGAAACAGTGTACAGTATGACATGCACTTTAGTAGAATTTAGATATGGAAAACCCATTTATTATTATATTTGTTATTATTATTATTAGTGTACCCTAAACAATCTGAGAGCCATGATGATGAGTGATCCATTATAAATAAATAAAACAAATTTATATATATATTATGTAACGAAAAAAAACGGGGAATGACACTGGAGGAGACAAAAAGCAAAACTGCATAATACATCTGAAATCTTCCTCCTTACTGCATACGAGCTGATGTTGCTGAGCTTACAGACGAGCTTATGCATTCAGACATTGGTCTCGATGTCCCTTTCTCTATGCAATACGGTGATGTGCTCGTCACTCTGAAACCCACCGACACTATTAGTTTTCTTCTTTTACCTTACCCTTATTTTCACTTGTTAAAATGCTTTCCAATTCTATTGATTTCTTTACTGGAAATTCCCAAAAATTTACATCAATTTCTTTCAAAATGTCAGAATTATATATAAATCAACTTTCCTCCATTTTATATATGGACTATCACACGAATTTTGTTAATTATTTCAAAATCGATCCATGCATGAATGTCTAACTATCATATATATATATATATATATATATATTCATGAATTAATTTGAAGATAATCATTTATAGTTATAGTTTGTGTATCATTTTGAAATGAAATGAGATGATAGCTCGTGTTTAAAAATAGAGAAAAATTATGTCATATATAATTCTATTACTTTAAAACAAATTTATAAATGTTTATATGATTTTCTCAATTTTTAAGCGTATAGAGAAAACAGTAATACTGAGCCGTACCTTTCTTTGCGTTTCTCTAAGAACCTAGCCAAGGATGCTTTACGAGCCTGGGGCAAAGCCACTGCAGGAAGAAAACAGCACAAGGTTATAAGTGCGGCCACAAAATCCTTCCTGTAGTAATACATCTAGGCGACTGCCAAAAAAGGCGACCACGATTGTTGATATCGTTTGATGCCACTACTACTATAAGAATATAACTTGCTATAGGAGGTAATGGTTTGAATTCGTTATACCTGCTGGAACCATGGGGGTACTACCACATGAAACAGGCACTGCGTAGCTCAGTCTGGAGGCACTCAATTGGTTGTTGCATGTGGATGACAAGCCTCCCATTGTTTTTGCTGCCCCAACTTCACCGACACATTTCGACCCACGAACAGTTTCCGAGCTAATGTAAGAGATGGTAGGCACGAGTGTCGTAGGAGCGGATGAAGGATCGGGTATGGTAGGCATACGAGGGAGCAATTGTTGAGCTTGGGACGTTGAAAGCGGTTTATTCTGAGGCACAGATGAGCCATTTCCGGCTAACAACATTATAGCCTGGGCCTGTGACAGGGATGAATAACAACGCAGCGATTATCATACTTGAAACTTTGTTTCCTGAAAATCAAGATGATACACATTGATCTTGATTCTAGCTAAACGCTTATGGAAATAAAAAATTAAGCTCTAAAAATATTGTCCTCCAGACTTCATCTATGAATTATGGGCACTTCTAAGTTTCCTCTGCGACAAAGCTGTCCTAACGCCCATAAAGTTCCAACCAAACCAAGAACTCTACGTGGACTATGACATGTATATCAATAAAAAAAGAGATACCTTTTCGGGAGATATATCATCATAAACGCAGACTGAACCAGCATAGAAGATCGTCAACTGAGCGTTTGACACTAATGTCTTGGAAGAGGACCTGACAAAGAAAGTTAAAGTCAACTACCGGAACGCAGATCCATTCTAAAAGATTGTCTATGCACTCGAACTGAATTCCATGAAAAGACTATCAAAGAATCAAGAAGCGTTGTATACCTAATATCAGTCGTTCCGACAACAGAACTTGGAGCAGGAAGGACAGAAACTGGAGATGCCATGATCGGGACTCCTCCAAGAGGTTGAGGGTTTACGGTACTGCCGATGAAGCTTTTTCCTCCATGCGCGAAATGAGACTGGCGAGTAGGGACAGTCATGGAGACTGTAATGGTTTGGTTGTGCTGATTGGAGTTGGGGAACATCCTCAGTTCCTGGGAACAAGAAGCCGTTTTTACGCATAAAAAATTGTGTAGATTATTTGTTTTTTTTTCATGAAAACGAGAAGAATTGATATGGCTTTATCCTGAGAGAGAGACTAGGGTACGGTTCACAATCCATATTATGTCAGTACTATAGTTGAACCACACAGGATCATGAAAGAAGCTTAGCCATATAAAATACCCTAACGAATTTTCAAAGTCTAATCAGTAAATTCCATCTTTACGAAGGGAAGGTATATAAGCAGTCGATAAATGCCATGCTTATCAGACAAAATAGGTTTCCAAGACATAGAATTGCATGTGTATCCAACAGAATAATGTAAACACACCTGCACTGAACTGTGGGGAGGCTTCCACTTTGAATCAATTACATTGGCGACTGATGTTGGACCGAAGGAACCGGAGGGGACCGGATGATCATTAGCAGACTTTCTTGGATTCTCTTCGTGAGATGGCCTGAAAGAAAGAAACTGAGGAGCAGCAGAAACCTTGTTTGAGAATGACCATTTCATTCCTCTACTTGGAGCTGCAAAAATAATAAGGAAAGAGAATCAGTTTCGAGCATAAGGTTAGCAACCCAGATTTCTGTGAAGTTCTAGCGAAATGATCTTGACAGAGTTTGGTCAACCCAGACGCTGAATGAGGAATAATAGCTAATGTATTTTCTTATTCCATAACGAAAAGTTTACAAGACTATTTATAGACAATTGAAAACCCTAAGTAAGTAAATTTTCCTTAATATAAAATATAAACTTCCCTAAATATAAAATATAAACTTTCCTTAATATAAAATATAAACTTTCCTTAATATGCTCCCTCAAGACAGAGCACAGAAGGTGATTCCGATCTTGACACAGAGATCATGGAAAGAAGATCGCGGAAGCGGCTTCGTCAGAATGTCAACAAGCTGATCGCGGGAGGTGACGTGAGAAACCCGAAGAGAACCGTCTTGAACTTGACCCCGAACAAAAAGAAAATCCAAAGCTAGATGTTTCATACGTGAGTGAAACACTGGATTAGCACTGAGATAGGTGGCCCCGACGTTATCACAGTAGATAGTAGGCGTACCCGTAGGAGAAACACCAAGTTCAGATAGCAAGGACATGAGCCATCGAAGTTCCGCGGACGTGTTGGCTACTGACCGATACTCAGCTTCAGTTGATGATCGAGAGACACTACCTTGTTTCTTGGATGACCAAGAAATCGGATGTCGTCCAAGATATACAATATATGCCCCCGTAGAAGTGAAGTCATGACAATCACCAGCCCAGTCCGCATCACTAAATGCATGCAACTGGAGCATGTTGGAGGCCGAGAGAAAGACACCAGCAGTACGCGTTCCGTTAAGATAACGAAGAACACGTTTTGCGGCTTACCAGTGAAGATCCGTTGGAGCGTGCATGAACTGAGATAGCTTGTTGACAGCAAAACTTACATCCGGGCGAGTGAGCGACAGGTATTGCAAACTGCCAATGATTGTCCGATACTCCGATGGATCATCTAGAGGTGTCCCCGAGCGAATTGTGAGTCGCGACGTTGAAGCCATAGGCGTCTGTATCGCCTTAGCATCCTGCATGTGTGTTCGGACTAGGAGATCATTGATGTATTTGTGTTGTGTGAGCATTAGGCCTGTGTCCGAGCGAGAGACCTCAACCCCAAGGAAGAAGGATAAATTGCCAAGATCTTTCAGAGAGAACCGAATCGCCAATGCCGTGATGAAGTTTTGAACTCGCGTAGAACAACTACCTGTCACAACAAGATCATCCACATAGACGAGAACGAAGATAGAGACTTCGTGATCTCGAAGAATAAAGAGAGATGGGTCGGCAAGAGAGTTACGAAACCCATGTGTGACGAGGAAGTTGCGCAGTTCAGAATACCATGCCCGAGGTGCTTGTTTAAGCCCATAGATAGCCTTTTGTAACTTGCAAACATGCGTTGGATTATCCTTATCAATAAATCCCGGTGGTTGAGACATATAGACCTCTTCAATTAGACGTCCCTGCAAAAAGGCATTGTTAACATCAAATTGTCTAAGGGGCCAACCTTTGGTGACAGCAATGCTTAGGACAAGTCGAATGGTTGCCGGTTTGACAACGGGGCTGAACGTCTCATGAAAGTCAACTCCCGGACGCTGATGAAATCCTTTAGCAACCAAACGTGCCTTGTACCGTTCAATAGATCCATCAGGCTTTCGTTTAACGCTGGGGGGCAGACCCGAGGACGATGGAACAGAGGAGGGGACGAGAGAAACAGTAGGGTCCGAAGACAAGGGGGATGATGACGAAGGGTGTGGTGACGTGGTCGGGAAGAATTTTGAGTAGGCCACATAAGGGAAGATGTTTTCATGAAACTCAACGTGTCTAGACACATAGATACGAGAGGTAACGGGCTCTAGACATAGATAGGCACTTGTGGGAGGAGTAAGGGCGAAACCAAGGATAATTTGTGGGAGGAGTAAGGGCGAAACCAAGGATAACAGAGACACCCAAAGACCCTAAGTTTCTCATAATTCGGATCAACCCCAAAGAGACTTATGTAAGGGGATGACATGGAAAGTGTTGGAGTTGGCATTCTATTGATCAGATAGACAGCCGTGGTGAATGCATAAGACCAAAAAGAGAGAGGGAGGGACGCATGCATAAGAAGAGATATGCCAGTTTCGACTATGTATCGGTGGCGACGTTCCGAAATGCCGTTGTGCTCGGGTGTGTGGGGTGGGGTAGTGAAATGAGAGATACCATGGGAGGAAAGGAAGGAGGCTAGGGAAATGTATTCACCTCCATTATCAGTGTAAAGTGTTTTGATTTTAGTGTTGAATCTGTTTTCGACAAGAGCTTTGAACTTCATAAACGTGTCAAGGACTTGAGATTTGGCTTTAAATGGGTATAACCAAGAGTAACGAGTGAAATGATCAACAAAAAGGACATAGTATTTGAACCCATCGATGGAAGCAAGCGGAGACATCCATACGTCAGAAAAAAGTATTTCTAGAGGCATAGAGGAAGTGATAGTAGATTGAGCAAAAGGAAGTTTATGGCTTTTATTACGTGCGCAAGAGTTGCAAAACATAATGGAGGAATTCCGAGACAACGGCAAATGAAACTTAGACACGACATGCTTTAACATAGGAAGGGATAAATGACCTAAACGAGAGTGCCACTCGGACAAAGTGGACTTGACACTACTGAAAGCAACAAAGGTTGACGCAGAGGAGGGTTTGAGCGGCCACTCATAGATACCGTTTTTACTTTTACCTGTTAGGATTGGTGCCTCCGTGCTGAGATCCTTCACCTGAAAAAGATGTGGAAAGAATTCCACAGAAACTCCATTAGTATTACAAAGCTGGTTGACCGAGACGAGATTTTTATGAATCGATGGCACACAAAGCACATTAGTAAACGATAAAGGACATGTGGTAGAAGGCATAGAAAAAGAACCCGTGTGAGTTATTGGTAGGGTCCAGCCATCACCAACAATCACATCCTCTCCTCCACGGTATGGACTATGAAGTGCCAGATTTTGAAGATCGGATGTGATATGATGCGAAGCCCCACTGTCAAGAAGCCACGAACCAGAATCATAGTACGATGCGAGCGCATTGTGAGCCTGCGGTTGCCACGATCTGCCTGCATTGTTCCACGATTGCTGAGGCTGTGGAGGATGTGAATGAGATCTGTGCGCCGTGATCAGTGTGAATTGAGGGCATCTCTTTGCACTATGTCCAAAGACTCCACATGCTTGGCACTTGCCTTGATACCCTTTAGATTGCGAGCGGTGTGATCGATGATCAGATGTATGGTCTCTACCTCGTCCGCGAAAGTGCTGTTGGGAACGAGTGTTGGTGTAGTAAGCCGTCACGGGTACAGACTGCAGGATGGGTTGTGAGACATCCACAAGGAGCTTGGCTTCATGATTGATTAATTTTTCATGAAGTTCTTCAACGGAGATGGCCGTGTCTCTTGCTTGAACAACATCAATGATTGGTTTGAATTCATCCGGTAGACCAGAGAAGATGGCATCGAGTAGATCTTCATGATCAAGTGGTTTGCCAAGCAATGCCAATTCATCAGCCTTTGTGATGAGGAATCGAAAGTAATCATCAATGGTTTGTGCTCCTTTCACACACCGTTTGATTTGATCCCTCAGCTGAAGGATATGACCTCGTGAGGCTTTGCCGTATGTCGAGGCAAGTTTGTTCCATGCTTCCCGAACAGAGGAACAACGGGCGACGAGTGGCTGAAGGGGAACGGAGAGAGCCCCGAGAATAGCACTGAACAACAAGAGATAGCGCAGGGAAGAGCGACCGAATTAGGGGGTGGCGGCTAAAACAGGGTAGGCAGAAAAAGAAAAAAAAATTAGGTTATTTTGTCTTATGACTTAGGCTCTGATACCATAATAGCTAATGTATTTTCTTATTACATAACGAAGGGTTTACAAGACTATTTATAGACAATTGAAAACCCTAAGTAAGTAAATTTTCCTTAATATAAAATATAAATTTTCCTAAATATAAAATATAAACTTTCCTTAATATAAAATATAAACTTTCCTTAATAAGAAACACGGAGCAAAACTCTGGAAATTAGATTCAGCGAAAACGTGATAGCATCTATAGTTGAATAACACTTTACTAAACCGTAAAAGGAAAAGGCAAAGATCAAAGGAATGGTTCATGAAGATACATAAGCACAATGACAGGTAATCTTAGCTATTCTTACAAATTGGTTCCATGCAAGTATGGATCAACCCCGATTCCAAAGAGAACACCTTGGTAACTATAGATTCACCAACACTACAGTAGAATCTGGTTTGTTGTTACCAAATTCAAAAAGTAGAAACCACAATTTGACATGGCATCTTAACATAAAGCAACATATATAGATGCTCCTTAGGGTTGTTATACTTCTAACCCTTGCAAGTGGAGGAATACAAGACCAAGGGCAAGAAGAGCACTCAGAAACCGGGTCTATTTTCATACTATCGCTTAAAGTAGTCGTACGAATAATTTTTTTTATGTTTTAAATTTAAAGAAATGGGCATCTTTGTTTAAGTCTAGAGCACATGTTGACGCACTACTTTTATGAAATGGCACGTTTTGGGATATTTTAAAATAAAGAGAGAAAGAGAGGGTGGAATATTTAATTCCACGTTGTAAAAAAATTATTCTTTTATATTGCAGCTTTGAAATAATTTTAAATATCCAATAGCCTTTTCACTTAATCAATACACAACCAATCTTACTTTTTTTAATCATACGAATCAACATATTTTTATTTATAATAAATAAATTAATCCAACTTGCATTTGTTGTTTTATTACAATCGTCCACCAGCCACACGTCGCTGTTTGGCACATCGTCGATCCATCATTTTTAAAATTCTGCTTTAAATATCTTATATAATATAGCCCGAAATATATACACATTAAAAGCAATTATATTACATAAAAAACAAATTAAAAAACTAGAAAAAATATCATTTTTAATCACTTATATACATTATTTTTCTTCTTTAAACACTACAGTTAATGTTTCTGATTAATACTAGGAAACGTTTTTCTTGTTAACCCTAATTTAAAATTTTTAAAATATACATAACAAGCATACAACATCTTATTTACTTGCTCAATAAAGTTTAAAATTGATATTAAACATTATTTTTCTTTATCCTAACTTGACTGGATATATTGTTTTGCCAATTAAACGAAACATCCATATAATTTCCATCAAATAGACCAATTTATCAAGAGGATATATGCCCAAAATAAGACACTTTTGGGACCTATGTTTTATGAACACACGATCACAATCCGATGCGAAAATTGGATGCCGAGAAAAAAAAATAGAAATTGTATCTAGCAACGATAATCATATAATTCAAGTCATTATATTCAGATTTAATTTCAATGGTGGCAAACTCTCTACTACTATCACCGTACAAAAGAGCTAGAGAGCTTCCTTCCTATTCGTTGATTTATGGTAACCTATGCGTTTTTTTTCCTGCTTTCAATGCTTTTTTATACATTATCAATACCTACTCCTCCCTGAAACGTTGTACTTATGAACTCATAAACGTCTCTCACCAGCTTCCCCATTAAAAATATTGATAAAAAAGACCCTGTTTCTTTCTTCGAATGAAGAATACTCTGTTTACCGATTATTAAAATGGCAAATTCTTCTCATATCCAACTATAAATTTTGAAATGGAAATCAGGTAACTCCTATAAGCATAACAGATCTAGATATTTCATTAATCGATTCAAAAGTGCGGCCAGCAGAATTAAATATGTCATAACAAGGACGAAATATATCAACTAGGCCGTGGGAAGGGGGAAGTTTGAAGAAGAATACCTGAATCTTTGGAGCTGTCGCTGGTTTCCTCCTTCACAGTAATAGGAGAAGCTTTTGAACCCAACCCGAGAAAATCTCTCTCCATCACGCCTCGGTGAAACGGACAAGTCCTATCAGGCTCAGAGATGGAACCGCGGAATCGACGCAGAGATCTCTTCTTCGGGATTTCGAAAAGAACCAATCATTCGCCGGAGAGAAGCCGCCGGAAAGAAGAGAACAAAAAGGAAATTGGGGGAAATGAAAAACGTGGAATGAAGTTAATGCACAACGATTTCTACATTTTTTTGCCCTTTAATTGACTTTATCATCGCATGCGAGATCTGAACCGTCCAATTTAAATTATTTTTTATTCAAAATTTAAAAATTAAATAATGATTAATTAAAAGGAAATAGACGAAAAGATTCCATTTTCCCCTTGTGTCGACCGGCTATAGACGGTGAAAAGCCACGTGCGTCAGCGATGAGTGCGATACAATGGGTAAGGGGTTTTATTGGTGAATAAGGTGACACGTGGAGAGGCACGTGAGATATTTTAATACCAGAGTCCACGAGCTGCCAGTCAATGATTCACGAGAGTCGAGGGTGACCCAATTTTTTTAATCACATTTAATAAGTTTTTATTTGTCGGCTTAAGCGCTCACTTCATGGCGTGCTGTTCAAACGCGCTACCGCCTCCGCGAGTTCTCGGTCTCTGAAAATTGATCCTTTTTAACGATTAAGCATTTTCCGTGGACGCTGCTGATCGAAGGAAATCTTTTAAATACAACTGATTAGATTTTTGATACTTGTGTTTTCTTATTATTATTGTTTTATTTCAGAGTTCCTTTTTATAAGCTTACCACCTTTATAATTATATGAATATAATATTATTTCAAATATACAAAATACCAAATTTTTTAAAATTAATTTATTATTAGAAATAACAATTAATGTGTATACCTATATAGTATATATTAATGCTTTAATTTAAATATAATTATCCAATTCATATATTATTTTAAAGATACTATATTGGTTTATATATAAAAACAAAAATAATTTATTTACAATTTTGATATTTAGAAAAAAAATTATATATTGAAAAATTTTAAATATAAATATTTTATATATTATATGTAGTTATTTTTGTTGAAATGTTATAATATATGCTTAAACCGAATAATAGGAATTATAATTTTATAGGGATAGATGTTTATTCTCCGTGAACTATTGTGTTTAATTCATATTTCCCTTCAACTTTTTCACACATTATATTTTCCCAACTATACGACTTTTAACATATTTTCCTCTGAATTATATGATTTTTAGTATATTTTCTCTCTCCAACTATGACTTTTAGTCTCTTTTCCCTCTCGAATTATATGATTTTTAGTCTATTCTCTCCAAAGATTGAACCGTCAACCTAATTCCCCCTAAATTTATTAAGTCATCTTATATCTCTTAAAGTTTGAAAATTTACTATATAATTCCATCAAATTTATTAAATCATCTTATATCTCATAAAGTTTGGAACTTAATTTTATCACCCACTAAAATATATAAATACAATATAAATGCTACATATTATATTTAAATTTTTTTTATTACTTTTCTCTAAATTTATAAACACAACATATTACATTTAAAACTTATAGACACAACATATTACATTCAAAATTTTATAAACGTAACATATTAACTTTAATATTAATATATTTCTAAATTTTGCTTATTATATTCATATTTTGATGATTGATAACAAATATTAAAATAAACAAACTTTAAATTATAAAAGATACTAAAATATCTTCAACATGAATGAAACACAAAATTTTAACGATTACAAAACCATAAAAAATATAAAATGATGTCCAACTAACAATAGGTTCACGATTACAAAATGATAAAATAATATGACATTATGTCTGGATTACACAAATTTAAACGATTGATATGATATTATATCCGGATTACACGAATTTAAACGATTTGGTCGTTTTGTACTCGTTTCGTAAACCTATTGTGTAGTTAGACATCATTTCATATTTTTTGTATCGTTTTGTAATTGGTAGAATTGTGTATTTTCATTCATGTTGAAGATATGTTAGTATGTTTTATAATTTAAAGTTTTTTATTTTAATATTTTTATCAATAATCAAAATGTGGATAGAATAACCACGATGTAGAAATATATTACTATTATAGTTATTATGTTACGTTTATAAAATTTTAAATGTAATATATTGCGTTTATAAGTTTCAAAATTTAATATATTGTGTTTATAAATTTTAGAGAAAATAAAAAAATTAAATGTTATATGTTGCGTTTATATTACATTAACACATTTGAGGAGGAGATAAGATTAATTTTCAAACTTTAGGATAAGATGACCTAATAGTATTGAAGGAGTTATATAATAAATTTTAAATTTTTGAAGAGATGTAAAATGATTTAATAAATTGAGAGGAAAAAATTTAATTGCACAATCTTTAGAGGAATATATTAAAAGTCATATAATTTAGAGAAATAAATTATTTTAGGAAAAACAGTCTAATCCCCCATTGAAAATTATGCTTTAGTCATATTCCTCCCTCGATTTTGACTCTCATCCTATTCCCCCTCGATTTTCAGTTTTCATCATATTCCCCCATTGAAAATCATGTTTTAGTCCTATTTTCCCTTCGATTTTGATATCATCCTATTCCCCCCTCAATTATAAAAAATCTGCCTAAAACTCCCTCCGATTTTGACCCAATTTTGATTTTAATTTTGACCCACTTTGACCCAATTTTGATTTTAATTTTGACTTTAGTTTTGATTTTAATTTTAATTTTAATTTTAATTTTAATAAATCAAGTTAATTATTCAATTTAACCGACTTACTTGATTTGATTTCAAATAAAATTAAGTACGGTTTTTTACTTGAAACCAATTTTAATCTAAAATCGAACCCAATTTTGACTCAATTTTAACCCAAAACCGATTCAATTTTGACCCAAATTATGATATCAATTTTAACTCGATTTAATCCAAATTTTTACTTAATATTGACCCGATAAAATTAAGTACGGTTTTTATTTAATCCGTAATTTTAACCAAAATCAACTCCAATTCTGACTCAATTTTACTTAATTTTAATCCAATTTGTATTTAATTTTAACCCAAAATTTTACTTAATTTTAACCCAAAATCGACCCCAATTTTGACTCAATTTTAACCCAAAATCAATCCAATTTTAACCCAAATTATGATCTCAATTTTGACTCGATTTAATCCGAATT
>CM071875.1:17634387-17662315 GCA_036759665.1 Gynandropsis gynandra
AAATTTTGGGTTAAAATTAAGTACAAATTGGATTAAAATTAAGTAAAATTGAGTCAAAATTGGAGTTGATTTTGGGTTAAAATTACGAATTAAGTAAAAATCCAAAATCGATCCAATTTTAATCCAAATTATGATCTCAATTTTGACTCGATTTAATCCGAATTGATTTTAGGTTACTTAATTCGGATTAAATCGAGGGGGGTTGATTTTAGGTCTTCGGATTAAATCGAATTTTCAATTTATACTTAATTCGGATTAATTCGGATTAAATCGAGTCAAAATTGAGATCATAATTTGGATTAAAATTGGATCGATTTTGGGTTAAAATTGAGTCAAAATTAGGGTCGATTTTGGGTTAAAATTAAGTAAAATTTTGGGTTAAAATTAAGTACAAATTGGATTAAAATTAAGTAAAATTGAGTCAAAATTGGAGTTGATTTTGGGTTAAAATTACGAATTAAGTAAAAATCGTACTTAATTTTATCGGGTCAATATTAAGTAAAAATTTGGATTAAATCGAGTTAAAATTGATATCATAATTTGGGTCAAAATTGGATCGATTTTGGGTTAAAATTGAGTCAAAATTGGGTTCGATTTTAGGTTAAAATTGGTTTCAAGTAAAAAATCGTATTTAATTTTATTTGAAATCAAATCAAGTAAGTCGATTAAATTGAATAATTAACTTGATTTATTAAAATTAAAATTAAAATCAAAATTAAAACTAAAATTAAAATCAAAATTTGGTCAAAATTGGGTCAAAATTGAGTCAAAATAAAATCAAAATTGGGTCACAATCGGAATGGGTTTTAGGCAGATTTTTGTAATTGAGGGAAATAGGATGAGGTCAAAATCGAGGGAGGAATAGGACTAAAACATGATTTTCAAAGGGAGAATGATGAAAAATGAAAATCGAAGAGGAATAAAATGAGGGTCAAAATCGAGGGAGGAATAGGACTAAAACATGATTTTTAAGGGGGAATAAGCTGTTTTTCCTTTATTTTAAAAAGATTCTATAAGAATTAATAGATTTTTAACAGAGAGAATAAATGATGAACATTGATAATTTAAAATCAATGGAATTATTAGAGGTAATCTAAGTTGAATAGATGAATAAAAAATAGTGAGAGAATATAATTACAATGTGAAGAAATACGGGTGTTTTTCAATTTTTTTTACCACATTAAGAGGAAATATAATTTTTCCAAGATTAGAGAGAGAGGGAAACATGTGGGCGGTAGATTAGACCACGTGGGATAAAATATTTATTTTCTCTTTCTTAACTTATTTTATTATTGTTATTGTTTTATTTGCATAAATAAATGGTTCGAATTTAAAAATTTTGAATTGCTCAAGAATCGAGATCTGAACGGACAAAAAATAAACAAAACAAATTATCATCGTTATTATGATAATAATATCCATGCTGGGGCTAGTTGACATCGTTATGGTATATATCTATAATATCATGCGCATGTGAACCATACAAGCCATTTAACGTCATTATGCGCGTCACTTTTTTTCACCAACTGTATAAACTGGTATCAGCCGAGGGATTAATTAAACATGCCATGATACAGTTTGGTTATAGCCTTGCTGCAACAAATGGATGCCTTTGAGATATCTAGACGTCAATAATATATTTTTACAAAGGATTTTCAATGAGATATTTATGTGTCAGCCGCAGGGGTTTGTCACGAAGATAATCCAAATTTATAGTTAAACTTTGCAAAACAATTTACGAACTAAAACAAACTCTTTGTTTGTGGTATTATGAGCTCTGAAACTTTTTAGTTAGCTATCTTTTCGGATGCATCCCTCTTTATCCTCAATATTTTTTGTATTCATAGATGATCTTATTTATATAAAGAAAATTCTAAATATTTAGATATTCATGAAAGAATCCGATTTCACCTAATTTGGATTCCGAAATCCCGAAAACTCTATTGTGAATTATATCAAGATTTGAGAAACTCAAAACAGAAGATCGAGATAAATACCTGGATTTATGATATATGATATGCAACGGAATAGATCTTCTGGCTCTTCGTGCAAAACCGAAACTTGATACTGATGGGATGTATCAAGATGAGATTCTCTCTGAAGTTTGTTTTTTGTAAAACCTTAGGTGATAATTATGAATCACTCTTCAGAAACCAAATAAATCTCATTTATACAGGCACGTGAACCAAGGACCATAAATCGACAAATAACCAGTTAATCCCGGTTCTCAATTGTATCGTTTAATTTCGCCCATCATGAAATATAAACGATACTACCAAAGGTCTCCATGCATATAATCACCCCCATTCAATTCAATACCGAAGTCCAATCAATTAAACTTTAATCCGATCACATTTAATTTGGACTAAACCGAATGACAACACTTATTCCAAAATTATTCACATATATTGGTCCACAAATATAAGATCAAACCAAAAATATTATAATCTCCCACTTGGACCATATATGTGACCAAAACCATGGAATAACCTTAAGAGCGCTCATAATTGTTGTCATCAAACCAGTATTGACACCAATCTCGTCCATCGACCATATCAATGTAGAACCAAATAGATTTAACCACAATATCAACATAGTTAGACCCACATTTGATTACTAACGTGATACAGAAGAATGACATAGATCTTAATGTGGATGCATAGCATGAAGATTACACGTGAAGTGATCGATACGTGTCTATCTCCAACTGGTCCTTCCTTATCGAGATCAACTTAAACCGAATGATACAGAGTGAATACCTTAAGCTTAAAACTCAATAGTTTCGGAACATAAAACTGAAACCCAATAAGCATACATCATCATAATCCAAGAGCAAACTGGAATAGATACAATACTCCCACTAAACCGTAATATTGTCACAAAGGACAATACCCATACGAGCAATATGCTCCCGAAAGACTTTAGATATAATACCCTTAGTCAGCGGATCCACAATCATGGATTTTGTACCTATATGCTCTATCGAGATTACCCCACTCTGTATCCACGAACAACAAGATACTCAATTTCGATGTGCTTTGACTTCGAAGTACTCTTGTAATTGTTCGAGTATAATATTGCAGAACGATTGTGAAAAAAATCTTTAGGGGCCTATCCACACCAAGCATAATGTGCAACCCACTGACAAGATTCCGCAACCATAAAACCTGATTGGATGCCTCATAACATGCTACATATTCTACCTCCGTTGTGGACGATGCCACGAGCTTTTGCTTAGCACTACGCCAATAAATAGCCCCACAAGTGGGGGAAATATATAACCTGAAATGGATCGAAGACTATCGAGGCACCCAACATAATCCAAATCTGAATAACCAGTGATCTCGAGCTGGTCTGATCGTCTGTACACAAGCATATAATCTTTTGTTTTCTGAAGATATCGCATCACCCTTTTGGACGCTTTCCAATAATCAATCCCAAGGTTACTTAAGTATCTTCGAAAAATGCCAACAATATATGCCAAAACAGGTCGTGTGCAAACCTGTGCATACATTAGACTCCCTATAGCCGAATCATAAGGAATCTTCCTCATTTTCTCAATCTCCGGTTTAGTCTGTGGGCGCTGTCTAAAGCTGAATTTATCACCCTTAGAAATAGGGGTATCTATACCTTTACATCCTTTCATGCCAAACCGCTCAAGAACTTTATCGATGTAACACTTTTGTGATAAACCTAATATACCACGAGAGCGGTCTCGGTGTATTTTTATACCCAATACAAAAGAGGCATCACCAAGATCTTTCATCTGGAATTGCTCCGAAAGAAATTTCTTAGTTTCACACATAAAGCTTACATCGTTTGCAGCAATAAGGATATCATCCACGTAAAGGATTATCAAAATAAATTTTCTCCCACTGATCTTATGATATACACAGTCATCTACTTGATTCACCTCAAAACCATATGAGATGATTATACGATGAAACTTGCGATACCATTGACGAGACGCTTGCTACAAACCATAGATGGATTTCCTTAATTTACAAACTACTTTCTTTGGATCTTCGACCACAAAGTGTTCTGGTTGCACCATATAGATAGTCTCTTCAATGTCCCCATTGAGAAAGGCTGTCTTAACGTCCATCTGATGCAGCTCTAAATCAGAATGAGCTGTTAGTGCCATCAATACTCTCAAAGAGTCTTAGTTTATGCCTTCCTTTTGAGTAAATTCTTTGGCGACTAGACATGTTTTATACCTTTCCACATTGCTTTGCGAATCCCGTTTGGTTTTGAATATCCATTTGCATCCAACGGGTTTCGCCCTTCAGGCAAAGGTACAAGTTCCCAAACGCCATTGTCATCCATAGATTTAATCTCTTCTATCGTGGCATCAGTCCACTTTTGAGAGTTAACACTTTGAATGGATTGACGGACGTTAACTGGATCATCTTCCGTCAATGCAATGTCATCCTCATGTTCTTGAAGAAATACTACATAGTCATCAGAAATAGCACTTCTCCTCTCTCGAGTAGACCTTCGTGGCATAATTTCCTGATGTAACTGTTCTTGAGGTTCATGAACTTGTTCCTCATGGATTTCAGGAACAACATTTGGAGTATCTTGATTTGTAGCTCGAGCAATATGATCCAAATCATTGCCAGCTACAATAATTGGAATAGGAATCATTATCTTTTGTGAAACAAAAGTTTCATCCTTATCCTCTCCAAAACAAAATTCATCGTCCCTTTTCCCACATTTGATGTCCTCAAAGAACGTCGCTACTCCCGTCTCAAAGATCGTCTTTTTCGTGGGATCATAAAACTTATACCCCTTAGATCTTTCCGAGTATCCAACAAAGTAACAACTCACAGTTTTGAAATCCAGTTTCTTTTCATCGGGTCAATAAGATCGAGCCTCTGCTGGACATCCTCAAATGCGAAAATGCCTTAAGCTAGGACGTCTACCCGTCCATAACTCGTAAGGCGTCTTAATTGTTGCTTTAGTTGGTACTCTGTTCAGGATATAAACCACTGTCTTTAATGCCTCACCCCACAGGGATTTTGGGAGAATAGAGAACGATATCATACTTCTCACCATTTCCTGAAGTGTACGGTTTCGTCTCTCCGCATACCATTCATGCTAGGTGTATCCGACATTATGTATTGGGAACGATTCCACACTCCTCGAGGTATTGGGCAAATGGTCCTATATGTTGTTCACCTGATCCGTCATTTCTACCGTAGTATTCACCATCACGATCAGAACGAACGGCCTTAATGTGTTTATTGAGTTGAAGTTCAACTTCAGCCTTAAACGTTTTGAAAACATCCAAAACCTCTGACTTCTCATGAATAAGATAAATATAACCATATCGACTGTAATCATTTATGAATGATACAAAGTAATGTTGACCATTCCAAGAAGCCATAAGAAACGGTCCGCATACATCCGTATGTATAAATTCCAAAGTCTCTGAAGTTCGATATGTACCTTTACCTTTGTTTGTCTGCTTCCCCTTGATACAATTGACACAATGGTCAAAATTTGAAAAATCAAGAGTTTCAATAATTTCGTCTAGTATAAAACGTTTCATTCTCGGTTTCAAGATATGGCCTAATCGTTTATACCATAAACAATGGAATTTTCATCAATCAATTTACGCTTCACATCTCTTGAACCAACCTACAGGATTACATTATATGAAGGGATGATATCGAGCATATAAAGATTATCCAAAATTGATAAAGAATCGGTTCCAATCATAACCGAATGAAATGAGAGGGTAAACTTAAGATCTCTGAATAAACAAGAATACCCTTATTTGTCCAAAATAGAAACCAAGAGTAAGTTTTTCGTAAAAGAGGATACTTTGAAAACACCCTCCAAATCCCAAAATTGGCCAGTCTTTATCAAAAGTCTAAATTGCCCGATAGCTTCCACTTCCACCCTTTTACCGTAACCTATATAGATGTATCTTTCAACATCAATCTGTTTTCGGTAATAGAGGCAACCCCACATAGAAATACTTACGTGAGTTGTAGCACCTAAATCAACTCACTAAGTATTACTAGGCACTGAAGCTAAATTGACCTCAGAACAAACCAAAGTGAGAGTCAAATCCTTATTTGCACTACAAGTATGATACTTCGTATAATATTTTTGTATGTGACCAGTCTTGTGTCAAAAGAAACAATTTTTTTTAAACCTTATTATGTTTCTTTTGCACATGAATTGATCCCGAATCAGCGGTGTTTCATCATCTTTCTTTCTTTTCTCATTCACACCCTTTAAAATTGGAGGAATGAAATGCTTAATGATCATCAAACACATGCGGTTTGAGGTTTTCCAGCGTTCGAGTTTGTTACGATTCTTAACAGAACTCGAATCCCTAATCGCTGGACGAACCTCCCTAATCGCAAGTTTGTGACCCATCAAAGAAAGCACCATCAATCGGTGCTCCTTCCGTTCAGCAAAGTTCAATCCATTCAACATAGGGATCGAACTAACGTTGGCAGAGATACTGGATGCCGATAGCACAACCTTAAACAAAAAAATAGCTTGTGTTTTAGACTTCCATTCAATAAAACCTTAATTGAATGATAACATGGTCCAATCCCATCACAAGGCATCTGCGCAACATCAAAATTAGTCTTTGGACAATAATTTTGACTTGCATTAGATGACTCAACACATCAAATAATCAGTGTAAATCAAACATCTCATGTAATGGTTACCTTTGGGTATACCAACACATTTATGTCATACAAAAATATACATTAATTATCAATGTACACATAATATAACACTTCCAAACCATGAATGACCTTTGGGTTTATCAAAGTTTGCATGAATTATATTATGTAACCTTCTCAATGTATTGAAATAATTAATTTTCTCAAAATTACCCAATTTGGTAGGATGTTGAGAAATTTAATTAAATCGTAAACATTGATCAAAGGACATATCAATAACCATCATAATTTCAGTGAATAATCTTAGTTCAATAGCTATAATTTAACCATATAATTACACGATCCGAATGTATAATTAATCATAGTAAATTATATTCACCGAATTTATGATACAACATATATAAATATAACATTTGTGCCAATTTTAATCTAAATAAATTACACAAATTAATTGGATTATAAACCCATTCTTATGCATATGAATGTGCGGTTCGATTCAAAATTACCGAAATATTCTCACAAAAACCATTAAACCGAGTGCTCTGAAATAACTTGATGGAGCCGTTGGTGCAACTGGTAGAGAATCACCCTGTCTTGGGTTCGAATCGGTAGTGTGCCGAAGACATTTTCTCAATCTTTTATTGGCCTTTTTTATACGTGGGCCGGATTTTTTTCTCAATTTTTTATTGGCCTTTTTTATATGTGGGCTAGATTTTTTTAATGGGCCGTTTTTGTAATTCGTCTGGTCCAAAACCATCCCTAAAAGAATATTCTCGTGACTTTAATTAAAAATTATACCGGATAAAAGGGCTAACTTCAAAAAAACCTTCGTAGGGATAAAACACTTCAAAAATACCCTTCCCGAAAAAGAAAAAATTTTTAACTTCAAAAGTACCCGTATAAATGTTGATATTCCCAAAATACCCCTGCGACCTTACGACCCAGTTCGACCCAGCGACCTAGTTTGACCCTGCGACCCTTGTCCCTCTGCGACCTTGTTCCTCTACGACCCTTGGACCCCTGCGACCCTTGTCCCTCTTCGACCCTTGTTCCTCTGCGACCCTTGGACCCCTGCGACCCTTGTCCTTCTGCGACCCTTAGACCCCTGCGATACTAATTTATTATTTACAAATTATTTACACATAATATGAATAAAATTTGAAAATACAGCTCAAATCAAAATATGTTGGACCCGTGCGACCCCTCCGACCATTGCGACCCTTTTGACCATTGCGACCCTTCCGACCATTGCGACCCTTCCGACTAGTCTTTTCAATGTCAGACTACACTGCCTTTTCCAGGTTCTAGCTATGCTTTTTATTTTACCAATGCATGCACCTTGGTCATTCTTTGTATTTATTGTCTTTGTGGATTTTAGGAGTCCATTTATTTTTCGTAATAAATAGAGGAGGAAAGCTACAACAACAAGCACCAAATCATCTCTTGTTTCGAGTCTTTCATTCTCCCAAAAGGGCGATTTCTAACGTCTAATTCTCTGAAAAATCCTTATTACCTTTGTGACCGTTAAGGTCACATGGTCGACCCAGGGCATCGTGCTGTCTATTTGTTACTCAATGTCTTGGTAATCGTCGGACTCAGTCTGTATGCAGATACACACAAGTACTTACAACATGGATGGAGTACTTTGTGATGTATCTGCACTACATAAGGTCTTGGTAATCGGCGGACTCAGGCATCAAGCTCTATCCGCGTTACCTAAGGTCACGGTTGGAGGTCATTTGCTACCGTGGAACTCACCATACATGACTCAAAGCCCGAAATGTCAATGGAGCATTTCTTGCGGTGAAAGAGTCATTAATCTTCAGCAAATTTGACCTTTTTTTCTTTCTTTTTTTTTCTCGAACTTTGCCTTCTTCTTTCTCGAACTTCTTTTTGCCTTTTTCTTTTGCTTCAACTTTTTTCTTTCCTTGTTTTAACCGTTGTGACCTTTGAGACCTTATGTAATCAATATTTAAACGTTGAAAATGTCTTATTTTGCATCTATTGTTCGTAAGATTATGAAAGAAGTCGAATCAATATACAATCTTCGAAAATATTATACGGAAAAGGAAATATAATATCGCATAATATTATACAATCTTCGAAAATAATTCTGATTTAAAAAAGATATCAGAAAATATCCAGAATATCTCATAGAATATCATCAGAATAACTTTTGTGCCTCCCAAACGTCTGTGTAATTGGTTGTCAGATCAATCTTACTTCGTCTACCGCAAAGACCATTCGACCTCGCAAACTGTATCGGAAGTGTCTGCGATAACCGAATAAATTTACAACAACGTTAAACTAATGCATATATGATGATGATGATGATGATGATGATGATGATGATGATGATGATGATGATGATGATGATGATGATGATGATGATGATGATGATGATGATGATGATGATGATGATGATGATGATGATGATGATGATGATGATGATGATACCGTGAAAATCCTCACTTACCACTGCATCTCTGGCCAGATTTGAACGCGTGACTGGTACCGTGAAAATCCTCTCTTCAGAAGAAGATGACCCTGACATCGAATCGCCGTCACCAGTCGTTTGCATTTTCGGCAATATGATGATGATGATGATGATGAGAGTTAGAGAGAGAGTTTTGTTATTAGAAAAAAGGAAACGGCTGGAATACGAATCGTCGTCAGATGGAATTCGAAAAGTTTTTTCAAATTTTGGCGAAAAGTTCGGCGGGAATTCTGGTGAAAATGAAATAATTCCAAATGAGGGTCGCATGGGTCGCATGGGTCGTATGGTCGCATGTATTGATGAATAGATGCGAACTCGGCGAATTTACGGGTTTAAGATGATAAAATGACAAAAACCAATCAAACAATACATTTACAACGTCAAACTAATGAATTCCAAATTAGGGTCGCATGCGTCGCATGGGTCGCATGATCGCATATATTGATGAATAGATGCGAACTCGACGAATTTACGGGTTTGGGATGATAAAATGACAAAAACCAATCAAAACAATACATTTACAACGTCAATCAACGGTTAAAACAGATTGTGACCCATGTGTACCTAGTTGAGTTGTGTATAACCAATGCCCGTGTTTCAAAAGTGATAGTAGTGTTTTAAGAACTCGGGGGATGATTAAACAATACATTTAACATTTTCTTCAAATGTCGATATTATTTATATTATTATCTATATTGATTCTAAATTAGACATATACAACTCAATATATTGTTAATGGCATATTGATAATGGCATGGGTCGCTTGGTCGCATATATGCCAAATTAGGGTCGCATGGTCGCATATATTGATCAATAGATGCGAACTCGGCGAATTTACGGGTTTAAGATGGTAAAATGACAAAAACCAATCAAACAATACATTTACAACGTCAAACTAATGAATTCCAAATTAGGGTCGCATGCGTCGCATGGGTCGCATGATCGCATATATTGATGAATAGATGCGAACTCGACGAATTTACGGGTTTGGGATGATAAAATGACAAAAACCAATCAAAACAATACATTTACAAAGATTCTAAATCAAAACAATACATTTACAAAGATTCTAAATCAAAACAATACATTTACAAATATTCTAAATCAAAACAATACATTTACAAATATTCTAAATCAAAACAATACATTTACAAAGATTCCAAATCAAAACAATACATTTACAAAGATTCTAAATCAAACAATACATTTACAAAGTCAATCAAAGATTCTGCACGCATTCTATTTCCACTGGAGAAATAGTTCATTGAGGGTCGCATGGGTCGCATGGGTCGCATGAGTTCACTGGAGAAATATTACATTAGCAGAGAGTGACCCAACACCGTCACCTAAGCCATCTCCTGCCATGTATTTCGTTTTCCAGTGAACATTTGAAGAGTGACCCAATACTGTCACCTAACTCACCCCCGCAATGAGTCCGCCGATTACCAAGACCTTGAGTAACACATAGACAGCACGATGCCCTGCGTCGACAATGGTGACTGCGCCACGCAGGTCACAAAGGTAAAAAAGATTTTTCATAGAAATATGGGTTAGATACGCATACTAAGAGAAGAGACGTAGACGTTAACTTATATACATGGGTCGGAAGGGTCACATGGGTCGCATGGGTCACATTGGTGGCAAGACAGGAGTCTGACAGCAAAACGACAAGTCGCACGAGTCGCATAGGTCGCATGAGTCGAACAAGGGTATTATGTGGTCGCATGAGTCGTCCATGGGTTACAAAGGTCACAAAAGTTATTCTGATGATATTCTATGAGATATTCTGGATATTTTCTGATATCTTATTTAAATCTGGAATATTTTCGAAGATGGTATAATATTATGCGATATTATATTTCCTTTTCCGTATAATATTTTCGAAGATTGTATATTGATTCGACTTCTTTCATAATCTTACGAACAATAGATGCAAAATAAGACATTTTCAACGTTTAAATATTGATTACATAAGGTCTCAAAGGTTACAAAGGTCAGAAAGAGGTTTAAGAAGAAGAACATGAAGATGAAGAGTAAAAAAAAGCCAGAAAGAAGAGGAACAAGCAAATTTAATCGTTTGCATCATCTTATTTCCATCACTATCCTCTAAATAAAACTTGGAACCTGAGCTCCAATCTATTGATTTCTTCTTCCTCATCAACCCACAGTTTATTCGGGTTTTGTCATACTCCTCCTTCACAAGCTTCACGAAATGCTCCGTTCTCATTTCGGGCTTTGAGTCATGTATGGTGAGTTCCACGGTAGCTCTATTTGGCAGAAGAGGAACAAGAAGAATATTGATTTCTTCTTCCTCATCAACCCACAGTTTATTCGGGTTTTGTCATACTCCTCCTTCACAAGCTTCACGAAATGCTCTTCTAATAATGAGATAACCTTCAAACTACCTGTGCATTTAAAGATAATAAAGATACTTCTAATAACGAGATAACCTTCAAACTACCCGTGCATTTAAAGATAATAAAGATACTTCTAATAACGAGATAACCTTCAAACTACCCGTGCATTTAAAGATAATAAAGATACTTCTAATAACGAGATAACCTTCAAACTACCCGTGCATTTAAAGATAATAAAGATACTTCTAATAACGAGATAACCTTCAAACTACCCGTGCATTTAAAGATAATAAAGATACTTCTAATAACGAGATAACCTTCAAACTACCCGTGCATTTAAGTTGGTTTGACTGATTCTAGAATGTTCAAGGGTCCGCATGGATCGCAAGGGTCGCATGGGGATAATAGGTCGCAAGGGTCGTATGAAGGTCCAATACACTGGGATAGTTGGAGTCGCAAGAAGGTCCAGTGTATTGGACCTTCTTGCGTCTCCTACCATCCCACTGTATGTGACCTTAATGCTACAACACAAGAGATGAGAAAAATCAAAGTAAAATCAAAGTAAATGAAGCATCTTTCATGTAAATGATCAAGAGTAAAACTTTCTTACGAATACTAATCGACTCCCCGTGAATGCTTGAACAAGTTCCGTCACTCGGTAACCATTTGGTGTAACGGGGAAAGACGTAAGGTGAAGAGAGTTGAACATTGGAATAAACTTTTCAATAAACCTTCGATCGATTCCACATAATAGATGATAAACCTGAACAAGAGAAACTAAGTAAAAAAACCCGTCTTAAGATAATAAAAATTTAATCTTTCGAACAAATTCAAGTGATTTACCTGAGCATGAGTTAAAATTCGTCGTGTTGGCTTCATACAACTTTCGTCTATTATGTGGAATCGATCGAAGGTTTATTGAATCTTTCGCCTACTTCTACTATAACCGCAGACTTCCTGAAGACATCTTTTGAAGGTCTACCTTCTTGTGTCTCTGACATGTCCAGTGTATTGGACCTTCTTGCGTCCCCTACCTACCAGTGTATTGGACCTTAATGACAACACAAGAGATGATTTGGTGCTACAAATTGTTGTAGCTTTTCGGTTTTTCCTCCTCTATTTATAAACTCATATTCAACGAAAAATAAATGAACTCCGTTTTAACCAAGGTGCATGCATTGACCACATTAAAGAACCTTTTAATATAGGTCTTGAATGAATGAATGTATTGATCGCAAGGGTCGCATGGATCGCAAGGGTCAAATGGGTCGCATGGGTCGCAAGGGTCGCATGGATCGCAAGGGTCAAATGGGTCGCATGGGTCGCAAGGGTCGTATGAGGCTCTGTGACCCTTGTACCAAATATTAGAAAAAAAACAATGTACCAAATATTATAAAAAAAACAATGTACCAAATAATAGAAAAAAGAATGTACCAAATATTAAAAAAAATGTACCAAATGTTCACATCTACCAGTCCAAAAAAAACAATGTACCATATATCAATTTAGTCATCTTCGGGTTCATAGATACGTTCTCCATTACTATATATATCAGCCGCCATCTTCTCACGCATGGAAGTAACCTTGTCGTCGCAAATACGAAGAAACATATCCATATCCTTTGATAACGAGGCTTCTACGAATTTATAGGAGAAAACACCACAGTCATTCCCGCTTTGGTTCTGTGGCAGACCATCATAATACACATACCTCCATTCATCTTCTCCAGAAGCCAAAGAAGGAAACCCTCCGAGAATGAGCATCTTGGGGACAGCTTTTCTTATCCTCTCAATCACCGGATCGATATGTGTTTCCTTAAGGCTCATCCTGCAGTCGTATACCGTGATGCATCGGGTTTTGAAATCCGCTTTGATGGCTACCCAATGACATCCTACCCATCGATTATTTATCGATGGAATGTTTAGAACCGAGACAAAACCTTCATAATCACTAATTGGTGGGTTGGCGTTCAAAAACTGACTAAGCTTTTCCGGCAAAGTTTCCATATCCTCGTACGTCCACATCGAGAGCGTCTGCATGAAAGCAACAGGACAAACGTAATAATTCTGATACGCGCTGGGATCCGATGCCAAGCGAGAAGACAGCTCCATCAACGCCTCATCCAATTGCTGCAAAAAAAAAAAATTAACACACAGGAATGCATATGACACAAAACTCCGTGAGACTAAGGGTTTAAAAAAACTTACTTCATCTTCAAGCCATGCGTTGGCCTTTAATATAATCTCCCAAAACTTTGGCCCCCGGGGAATATCTAGCTCAGATATCCACCACCGCTCATGTCGAGGTGCCTTCAGGAACCAATATAGCTTAGTCAACTTTTCACCGCTAGCATCAGTGAACGTAGGAAATCGGCTTATCAAGCCCTTTACTAATCCTCTGGGATTCCACACAAACTCCTCAGGTTCTTGAACCACCGTTTTTTCGGGTTCTTGAATTGTTCTTGCTCTTTTCGCCGGCGGAGGTTCAACATATGGCGCAGACTCCTTCGATAAAGGTCCAGCACCTGCATAAAATTTACCTCATTAAACATATGGCGACCAATGGGACCAATGCGACCTATGCGACCCATGCGACCCATGCGACCTATTATCCCAATGCGACCAATGGGACCAATGCGACCTATGCGACCCATGCGACCATTTGACTTTAGCGACCCAGTGACACATGCGACATATGAAACCCATGCGACTCTAACGACCCTGCGGCTTATGCGACCCTACGACTCTAACGACCCTACGGCTTATGCGACCCTACGACTTATATGTCTCGATGGAAATTGACACTCAAATGACCTTTTCACTAAATATTACTTACTTGGTGGAACTCCATCAGGAGCAAGGTTTCTTGACACTGGATTTGGACGTCGAAGGAATTCAAAAGCAAAATCACCAACAGTGTCGGAAGATTGGGTTTCGGTGATCGCAACTTTCTCGGCAGCCTTTGATTTTGGATTAGGCACATGAATCTCGACATCCCTTAGAAGGTCTCTTACGGCGTTGATGATTCTCTTCTCCGACTTCCTTATTTCCCCTATTAATTTCTTCTCCAGTGTCAGAGGGACTGCAGCATCAGCATCAGCATCAGCATCACTCACGCACTCCTTCCTCTTAGTCCCTTTTTCCTGCAAAATGACCAATTACGAATACATTATACTTCTACCGACCTAAGCGACTCATGCGACTCAACCGACCCATGCGACTCAACCGACCCGTGCGACCCTCAACCGCCGTGTGCGACCCATGCGACTCAAACGACCCTCAGACACTCCGCGACACTCAAACGACCATTGCGACCTAACCGACTCACTGACACTGACACTCACCCGTTTCAAATCAATAAACTGAGTCTAAGATGGTCATGAAACTACTGCGACCCTTGCTACTCAACCGACTCACGGAGTCGAAGATGTTCATGCAACTCCTGCGACCCTTGCGACCTAACCGACTCACTGACACTGACACTCACCCGTTTCAAATCAATAAACTGAGTCTAAGATGGTCATGAAACTACTGCGACCCTTGCTACTCAACCGACTCACGGAGTCGAAGATGTTCATGCAACTCCTGCGACCACCTAACCGACTCACTGACACTGACACTCACCCGTTTCAAATCAATAAACTGAGTCTAAGATGGTCATGAAACTACTGCGACCCTTGCTACTCAACCGACTCACGGAATCGAAGATGTTCATGCAACTCCTGCGACCCTTGCGACCTAACCGACTCACTGACACTGACACCCATTTCAAATCAATAAACCATTTTGTGACTCGAAAGCTTGCAAAACCCTAGAAATCAAACTACTTACACTTATTAACCCCATTGAAGATTGACTCGTGCTCTCTTCGTGCTCTCTTCGCCAGTTTCCTTCTCGCCAACTTCAAATCGTTTGCCAACTTCAAATCGTTCCCTCTCAAGTTCGAAATCACTTATTTCTTTCTTGCTATCAACTTTTAAATAGGTTTCACGGCGAAAAACTGTTCGGCTTTCTCGTTTTCGGCAGTTTTTCACGTCGAAAAACTGCCGAACTTCCATTTTTCCACGTTCAAACGTTAAGGGCAAATTTGTCTTTTCTTCAGTTTTTATTTTTCGGATTTAATAATTATTTTGGAGAAGGGTATTTTTGAAGTGATTTAGCCCTATGAGGGTATTTCTGATATTCCGCCGGATAAAAACATAAGGCCCATTTTTTTTTGAAAAAAAATCAATAAATAGATTTGACCGGGTAATTTAACCCACGATCCTCTTTTTATGTGTGTCAGTTTTTCTTTTAATACTTTTTTTAATTAAACAGCGACAGATCTGTATCTATAACCTTTTTTTTAACTCAAACATTGTTTGTTTTTTAATAATAAAAACAAAACTGCCGGTAGACTTAAAACGCTTTACCCTTTTTTTATGATTTTCTTTTAAAAAAATTTCACCATCTCTCCCGAGAGATCTTCTTTCCTTTAACCCTAAACTAAATTTTACTTCAAAATTGTTTAATTCTTCAATAATTAAACTCAAATCTGACATAAACAAAATAGATTGACTCTGATACCACTTGAAAGAATCTGATTTCACCTAATTCGGATTCCGAAACCCCAAAACTCTATTGTAAATTATATCAAGATTTGAGAAACTCAAAACAGAAGATCGAGATAAATACCTGGATTTATGATATATGATATGCAGCAGAATAGATCTTCTGGCTCTTCGTGCAAAACCGAAACTTGATACTGATGGGATGTATCAAGATGAGATTCTCTCTGAAGTTTGTTTTTTGTAAAACCTTAGGTGATAATTATGAATCACTCTTCAGAAACCAAAATAAATCTTATTTATACAGGCACATGAACCAGGGACCATAAACCGACAAATAACCGTTTAATTCCGATTCTCAATTGTATCGTTTAATTTCGTCCATCATGAAATATAAACGATACTACTAAAGGTCTCTATGCATATAATCGTCCCCATTCAATTCAATACCGAAGTCCAATCAATTAAACTTTAATCCGATCACATTTAATTTGGACTACACCGAATGACAACACTTATTCCAAAATTATTCACATATATTGGTCCACAAATATAAGATTAAACCAAAATCTTATAATTCATCTAAACTTAATTTTTAAATTCTCGTTAAGATATTGATTATATTTTGTTTAGTGAAATTTTTCAAACCAATCATGGTCGATATATTTTCCAGTACAAGTAGCGATGTGCACCCGCATGTGTACGTCAGATAATGTATATTCAAACCCCTTTCTGCACGGTCCGAACTCATATCCTACTACTAGAACATTTCAATTTTCGAAAGGTTTTCCAAATGAATGACGAATGAAATGCACAATTCGTTTGAAAATTTACAGACACAATATTATCAGTACGTAATATGTATGTAATTGCAAACAGATTTTGGACAGACAAGATAGCCGTCTAGAATTGCGGATGGATGGAAAAACCGTTCACAAATTTCTGGACGATTTTCTCGTCCGTTCGCAAAATTCTGGACGGATATCTCGTCTGTCTGAAAATTTATAAACGGTTTTTTATCTGTAAGCAATTTTGGACGGCTATCTTGTCCGTACGGAATTCGTTCGCAATTATAGACGATATTTGGCATATGTCTGGAATGTACGAATGAGATAGTCGTCTATTTTTTTTTTGCAATTTAGAAATTACGATGGCGAACAAATGAGATAGTCGTTTGTATTCCATTTCACAATTTTGGATAACGCGCGGACGACCGCTCGTAATTCTGAACGATCGTTTGTATGTCGTCCAGAATTCTTGAGCTTCTCAACTTACGCTAACTATAAAAAACGGAACCTTCCATCACTTCCCCATTGTTAATAAAAGCTTGAAGCTTCGTAAAAATGGTTTCTCATTCTTTGAAGTTAGTATCCTTCACAATTCTTTTTCACTCTTTCACACTAACCTCTTTAAGGACAAACGCAAAACTCGAAAGCATACGCAAATACAAATCCGAGATCGAATCAGAATTGTCATGCCACAATAAAACTAAAGCAAAAAGCTCAAAATCATCGTGATTGTGTCAATATTGTTGAGAGCATGGTCGACATTTACTTACCGTTGTTTTCAAACATTGTTCTAGTGTTAGAGCCTAACAAAGATCTTTTTTATGATCACTAAATCCTTGGCTTCAAAAAAACATTTTTTTTGGTTTGGAAAACATTTTCGGACAAACAAAACCCGTCCGAAAAATTCCGAACGGGCGAATCCTGTTCGGAATTTTTCCGACGGGATTCGTTCGTCCGAAATTTTTAGATTGCATTCATCCTTCCGAAAACTTTTTATGACGTTTTATGGACTACTTTGTTCGTCCGTAATTAGAGACAATTTATAGACTATTTTTCATTCCTAAAGACGAAGGGATTACAAACATATTCGATTCACAAACTCTTATTTTCGGACGGACACATTCTGTCTAGAATCCATCTAAAATTGTGTTTCCAGACGATTTTCTGTTGGATTTGGCCATCTGAAATTCGTTTTTTTTAGTGTGCCCAATACATGGACACTCGAATTTTGGATGTCTGCAATTACCACACAAGATTTATGAAACTCACAGGTATTTGTCTCGCGTATTTAAAAACAAATTACAAAAAATAAGAATTATAAAAATTTATTTTCAATAAATTACAAAACACCAATCAATTTATCTCGAATAATATAAAATATATTAAAAATTAAACGTTCACTTTGGATTAATTGGTGCGGCCATCTTAGCATCTAGTAGGGTTGGACAAATAACGAATATTTACGAATATCCGACTATTTATATTTGTATTTGTATTTGGCGAATATCTAATTTTATTATTTGTATGTGTATTTGTAAAATCGGATATTTGTAAATACGAATATTTGTCGAATATACGGATATCCATAGGAGAAATGGAAATTCTTTTTAACGTATAAAATATATATAAAAAACATTTTTATAAAAAAAAACCAATAATCATCGAATATAATCTAAAACTAAAATTCAAATCGCACAAAGATGCAAAGATACATTATATTAATAAAATAAAATACCAAATCTCCATATTCATCTCCACATCAGTATTTAAATTTAATTTTGTCGATTATTGTAGGAATATCATCAAGTCACCTAAAACAATGAAACAAATTGTAGATTATACACCAAAATAAAATTCGCAAAAAGTTATAAATTTAATTATTTCTGTTTTTCATATATTGTAGTGTCTCTATGACATTATCCAACCCATTTGGATTAGAACCAATCTTGAGTGTAAATTAAATCTTCAACAATATCAGTTATTTTAAATTATTCGATATTTTAGTCCTCAAATAATAAATATATTACATATTTGTCTATATATTTATATAATAAGTGTTTAAATAAGATTAATAATGTTTTTTTTCGAATTTGATCATTAAAATCAAGTTTGTTATATATATATACATCTATGTATTAACTAAATTTTTTTATTTAGTGCCTATGGATACGAATAGTTCGGATAATTGATTGTACTATTTATATTTGTATTTTTTGAATATCTTATTTTTAATATTTGTATTTGTTTCAGCGGATATTTAAATTTTCAGTTTAAATACGAATCGAATACGAAAAGTTCGAATATTTTGTCCAACTCTAACATCTAGATGACAACCACGTCAGATTTGAGGTTTTATTTTTTATTTATTTTTAAAACTTTTAAAGTTAATAAAAAGTTTCACCACGATCTCAAGATGTGAATGACATCTCATTATAGGAAATTCAATAGTACATCATCACTTAGTGCCCATTTTCCCGATTAATCTTACAAGAAAGTTAGTAATGAGTTTTTTTCATCGGTTATTCATGATTTTTATAATTCTTTATGTATTATATTTATTATTTCCTTTAATTTTGAATGTTACCAACAAACTCTAGCACTTATAACTTGCCTCTTTTGTTAAATTTCAAACCATAACCATAATTTTATTAATTTTCGCCATATTATTAGATAAGAATAGGCCGATTATGCACCAGGTGGAGGTGATTCTAGTGTCACAGACCACAAGAGTCGGTGATCGACCCCGACGAGGATGAATGATATTCAAGGCATGTTCAGAGCTATCAGAAGTTTCATCCCCGCCTCTCTCAATTCATCTATGTCGTCGTCTCTGTTGCCATCATAATCATCACATTTGACTTTCGTGATATAAATTTATACCAACGTTCTCATATTTGACGGATGAAACGGATTGAAATCCTCTAACAATTCGACAAATGAATTTGGAACTTGTCTTTTCTAAGGGTGAATATCCCAAACGGCAACTATAATGCAACTAGAAAAATCAAACTTAGCAAACGATGCGACATTATTTATGATCAAATGTTGATAAGTCGGTGAACGCTCATAATTTCTCTAAAAATTCATAAACTACATCTAAAGAATTAGTAAAGAAAATACAGTCTTAATTGAATAAAACTCAATTAAAAAGTCATACAATGAGTTTTTTATTTATTTATAAGAACTAAACAATAATATAAAAGTAAATAAAACAAGACAAGTTAACAAAATACGATTAAAAAATGTCGGTTGAGCGGTATAACCATTCGGTCGAATGCCACAAAATTCTTAATCCATGCAAAACTAATTTATATTTGACCGAGCAATTCCTCCGCTGGGTCAAGTTTACCAACCCAAAATTTCGAAATTCGTAAATCGGACTGGATCTCATATTCAAATCTATATATATAAAAGACAGGTTTTTTCTAGGCTTCTAAGCTTGCCACCTCAGCATATATTTTTATATTTCTAAAAAAAATTAAAAATTTTAACTTTAATAAACATTTCAATTGCCTTTGAAACCGTTTGGGGATTTTCTTTTCACCCTCCTGCAAACCGCGCCGGAGGTGCTCCATGTTACTGGCGCGGCATCGGCTGCACCAATCGCCGAGTCACCGATCGGCAGCACCAATCGCGGGGTTACCGAGATTCGCCTCCCACGTCTCCAAATCTCCAGAAGAATCTTAGATAGAATCTCTGGCCTCCGCATGCTTCGGAAGCTTAGCCTCCGTTCCAACTCCTTCAATGGTACTATCGTCGTCTCTCTAGCTTACTGCACGCGCCTACTCTCCGTCTTCCTCCAGCACAACTCGCTCTCCGGGAATCTTCGTTCAGGGATGGGTACCCTCACCGCGCTTGATTTCGTCTCTGTTGCAGGATTTCGTCTCCCTCCGTTTGCATCCGTTGAGGGAACCGATTAAGGCAGTGGTACCCGTGCGTTGGTGGCGATGGAGAAGCCCGCAAGTATCAACAGATATTTCAACCCAAATCCGTAAGTTTTGCCTTGAAATGGGGCAGAATAATTCGAGTTCCTTCTAGGTCTTGGTTTGGGTACCAAGCCGAATCGAGGCAGGGTATTGACGGAATCCACCCCACGTTTGGGAGACGAAGGGTCCAGGAACTCGCTCTCCGGGAATCTTCATTCAGGGCTGGGTACCCTCTCCGCGCTTGAGGTCTTCAATGTCACCGGGAAACGCCTCTCCGGCGAGATCTCCGCCGGTTTACCCACAAGCCTCAAATTCCTGGACCTTTCGTCGAACGCCTTCTCTGGCCGGATTCCCAGTGGACTCGCTAACTTGGCTCAAGCTCAGCTCATCAACCTCTCGCCAACGATAGCAAACATTCGATTGAGTTTTTTCACAATACCTTCGCAACGATGGATTTCTGAAGCCGTTCGATTGATTGTGGAGTTGCTAGGATGTTTTCCAGTTGGGTTCTCACCTTATATGGTAAGTTTCTCCTTCTTTTTCTACGCGATGAGTAGAGCTGGCGAGTTACTGGAGCATCTGATTCCTTCGCCAACTATGGATTTACTGGGAGCGGGGAGGCAAAGGAATCTACCGATGGCAAACCTTTAATTGAGTTTTTTTTACGTACCTTCGCCAACTATGGATTTACTGGAGCCGTTCGATTGATTGTAGATTTGCTAGCGTGTTTTTCGGTTGGGTTCTAGCCTTCTATGGTAGGTTTCTTCTTCTTTTTTCTTCGCGCTGAGTAGTCATTGGGAATGGGTGGATGGTGTGGTTGTTCATGTGGTGGGAGCAGGTGGCGCAGGAACAGACAGCGAGAAGAGAGACAACTGAGTTGATGTTCGAGTTGAAGCCGTGGCGAAGGAAAGTGTGGTTGTTCCATAGTTTCGTCTCCAGATGTGGCAAAGGATAACAAGTAGCTGATTGTTGAAACTGAACATCTGATGCGAGCCCTTTTGGAGCAGAAGAATGGTTTAGCGCGTAGCAATTTTCTCAAAGGCAGAAGCAACGAATAAGTTTATAGAACGTCAGCCAAAGGTTAAATCAGTACCATTGGCGTTTGGACTGACTGACATTCCTTACATAAAGCGTTGACATTTTGTTTTGATCTGTAATGCCCAGGTCTATGGTGAAGCTGCTGGTTCGCTGTTGGGTCGGGACTTGGAAGCTTTGTTTCAGAGAGCAAGACAGTATAAGAAAGACTCTGGGACTCTTACGTCTCTGTGGAACATATGGTTCTTGCTTATGCTGACGATAAAAGGTTTGGAAAGCAATTCTATAGGGACTTCCAGTTAACAGAGAGAGGCTTGAAATCTGCAATAGAATCGATCAGAGGAAAACAATCGGTCATTGATCAAGGTTTATACACAACAATATAGAATAATCTTAAGTCAGTAAAAAGATTGTATAGAATGTGGTAACTAAAGCTTTTACCTTTCTATGTGATTTTGTGATTATAGATCCAAAAGGCAAGTACGAGACATTGGAGAAGTATGGTAAGGATTTGACAGCAATGGTAAGGATCCAGCAGACGTAGTTGGTCGAAGAGTGCTAAGTATTGTGATGCTAAGCGAGAGCAGCAGAAGCGAGGGCAAGAGATGGTGAACGGCGATTTGCTCAAATGTCGCTGAATAACGAGGAAGATGGTGCGCCATTGACGACAAAGAGATGCTTTGTCCTCGGCGGCAGCAGCGGAGGAAAAACCTTCTCCATTAAACGAAACCTAACAAATACCCATTCTGTCTTCCTCGTCAATCCTGAATAAAAAAAAATTCTACCAATTCCAGAGCCTTGATTTCGATAAATCGTCGTCGCTTGGAGGCAAGCCAGGAAGAAGCACAGACGGGAGAACGCCAAGCCACTGAGAAGCAGAGGCGTCGATGGAGGTTGTTGTACCCGCGCGATTGAGGTAGGCTTTTAATAAATTTCTCTCAATTCCTTGAATTTTTTTATTTCGTACCTTGGGTTCCTCTTCTCAAGTAGGTGGTTCCGTAGCTCTTTGCTTCTGATTTTATCGCTGCCATTAGCGATTTCTTCAGAACCAGGAAGAAGCGCAGACGGGAGAAACGCCACGCCACTGAGAAGCAGAGGCGTCGATACAGGTTGTTGTACCCGCGCGATTAAGGTAGGCTTTTAATAAATTTCTTTCAATTCCTCGATTTTTTTCTATTTCATACCTTGGGTTCCTCTTCTCAAGTAGGTGGTTCCGTTGCTCTTTCCTGTGATTTTATCGTCGCCATTAGCAATTTCTTCAGAACCTTGACCTGGGTTCACTTATCCATCCGAGTTTAATGCAATGGGGTTGTGAGATTGGTTGACCCTATAATTAATTTCCCATTTCTTTTGTTTAGGAGTCGAAAGTCGCATCTGTTATTCTGATTTTGATGTTAATATGAGAAATTGAGGTCCATTTTCGCAATGTTCATGTGTTTTAATAAACTTGGATGCTGATTTTTGGCTGGACGAACATAGCCTTACGAAATATCTGATTGGATGGTAACCTTAAATTAGATTTCTTTCGTCATCAATGGTTTGATCAATGAATCTTGGCAGAGATTGAGATGTATTGTGCGCTTTATGTGTGAATCGTTTGTGTTATGACTTTGTGAGTTTTCCTATCCCGTTAAACTACGTGTTGACACAGCTCTGAAGAACATAGGAATCAATGACTGCATTCCTCACAATGCCCCTCTGATTCAATTCTCAGTTAAACAAATAACAACACGAGGATTTTCTACTGAGCAATTTGCTGGCGGACTTGCATGATCGCTTGAAGTTAGCGAGAGAATACGGGCTTGAAGGATCTTATCCGCATCAAATTGATTTGCTAAATGTGAATTGCAGCTGAAAGAGGATCCGCTGGAACAGGGTAAAGAGGACAGATATCTGTCTGCTTCCAGTTATAATGTCTACCATTTCATAGGCTATATACCTGTTGATGGACTCAAAGAGGGAGCTACCAGTCTTGGCCCATGCCCCAGTGGCCGCGCTGGAATCGAATGGCGTCATGAAATTGACTGGAATGAGGCACATCATGAAATTGACTGGAATGAGGCACGGAAACTTTGTGCAAAGGTTGGTGAAATAATGATTAAAGATTTATAATAACCTAGCATTTGTGTACTCTGTTCTGTTATCTTCTAAGATGCTAAACAAACGATTAGTCTTGGTGTTTTCGATCTGGTAGATTTGTCATGTCCAAGAGGTCATGCTAAAAGTTAAAATGGAAGAAGTTTGATGGTTTGACATATCAAGTTGGTGGATCAGGAAATAGATTAACCCAATTTTTTGGACAGAACAGAGGAAATGGTGCTTTCTGGCTGGATAGTTCTACTACGGACAAGGTTAGTTCATGAAATCACCATCATTGGTATTTTTATTACTATAGTTTCTGTGATTGAGCTCCACGTGACAGCAGTTAAGAAGATAATTTTTCCTGTTGTTCTCATCTCGATCTTGTTGGGATTTCACATCTCATGTGATGTTTCAGGCCATAGCACGGGTTCTTTCATGGGAGGTAAAGAGGGATCCTTTGGAAGCAATTGCCAATTAGATTATGTGATCAAATGTATAGCATGGCCACTTTCTATCTCTCTACTCAAAATAAAGTTTGTTAATCTTCTATTTTTTTTACTCTAGCGTTATGCCCTTCCGTGCTTTCTTCAGTTCGCCTTTTCATACTCGTATGCTGCATCTGTTTTCTAATTTTGCACACGTAAATAAGAACTATATTTCTATTAAAAGAAAATGAAACTTATAATTCCTTTTTTGTTTGAGCACGGCTGCTTTTAAGCATGCTGGTCATCTTCTAATTGAAGATTCTTGGTGTTCTGCAGATAAAAAATTATTGGAAGAAGATTTTTCTGTTTACCTACAAGGTATTGAGCAATTTCTCTATTCGATATCATACTCTAAATATTATTATGGTAATGAATTATTTGAATTTTGTTTTTGAATATAGTGTTGGACTTCACATATATGTTTTCAAAGTGTTCTATTAACCTTTTATTCCCTTATTCGACTTGCAATGTGTAATTTGAAAGTATTTTTCTTGCAGTACTATGTTTTGTCCGTTTTTCCATCTATTGTGCACGTGTCCCATGTTCATTGCATTTTCTTGGCAGTGGTTTTGTTTCTTTGGAAAATAATATGTCATCTGTTTCCCTGATTGATCCGACTCAACCATCAGTATGCTTTTGGACATCAACCTGCATGGTTTGCGGCAGCAAATCAGATGTCTTTGGCAGATATTGTGAAGATGGGTAGACCACGAAATAAGATAACAAATCCTCGGTATAATTTTGATGCACGTTCTTAAGTATATAATGAGCATGGAGTTGTAAAATCAACCTATTCCTTTGAAAGATGAATGGCCCTCGATTGAGAAGCCGGTTGCACCTCCTTAACAAAAACGCATGCATAATATCATGTTTATAGGTGTGATGGCTTCTAAGTTTTCAGCATAGCTTTAAATGCATGAGAATAATGTACCAAAATAAGTTTGAATATATGGCTGTTGAATTATTGTTGGATAATTGTTAGCTGGATAATCCAAGCTACATCGAACAAATTTAAGCTAATTGTTGTTAGTTGGTCAATAACATGGTTGTTCGGTATCGAATCCACCGTTGTTGCCAGTTTCTTTCGCTTACAGAGCACCTGTTTGATGTACCTGTTCTTTTCTTTTATTTTGAATTTTAATCGATTGTTGTTCATATTCATTTGTTGTAATTGAACACATTGTTACAATATATATTTAATGTAATCTTGGAACAAAATTTTTGTATTCTCATTTCAATACGATGTAACCAAATATATACAAACAACTAACATGTCACTTCTACAGTATAAACTGTTCACTTCTGCACAAATTTCCTTTCTTATTGTCTATTTCTACACAAATTATCCTCCCTTTGATCAGATTTGAGGTCCAACACTACACATCAAACTTTTGCAGCCCAATTTGACGTAAATTCAAATATATTAGATTGAGCTAAACAATATCCAACATGAATCCATCGAAAAGAATTACCATTTCGTTTAACCTTAGCTTGATCCTGATATACAAGAGAGCTTGAACTTTATCGGAATCCTCTACGGGATTGAAGGGGTACCATGATTTGAATCACAGCGAATCAATGATGGCTTTATACGCTTTCATTTGTTGCAACGCCTAAACTCACAACATCTACATCGCCTAAACCATTTACAGCCCATGTTCCCCGTTTGCAGCAACAACATATGCACTCTAGACTACCATTCCAACAACAACATATATACTTCTGATTCCAGCGACAACATATACACTTACATACTAATGATATTAACTTTATATTGTACAATTTTATATACATTATAAACAAATTGCAATATTTGTTTACATTACAACTTATAAATCTATTGATCAAATTTATACATTGAAACTTTTATTTTGTTTGTTTGTATTGCCGCGTATATATATCAAATCTAATGACAACGTTCAAATTAATAAATTACATACAAAATGTAAGATAAATATATTTTAGTCATCACAAATCCGCGCGTAACGCGAGTATCATCTAGTTATAATAAAACGCTTATATTGTCTAACTTTACAACCCTACATTGATCATGCCCTTTTCTGATTCTATTAAATTTTGAAAAATCATTAGTAATATTTCGTATCTTTCATTCACAATTTATAGTAAATTATATACAGAGGCAAACCATTACCTCAAAATGAAAATTCCGAAACCATTACCTCAAAATGAAGATTTACACATATTTACCATCTATTCAAATTAAGACGCATGACTTTTTAAATTAGTTTATAAATATAATTTATTTTTTTACAACTAATTATTATTATTGTTGTTGTTGCTGCATATGATATGATATGATTTTGAAAAATAGAAAGGAAAATCATGATTATTTCTGTGTAATTTATCACAAATTAGGGATTACCAAAATAAAGATGTACTATATTATACGATGAATATAAATTATTTAAAAAAGTTAAGTAAATTGCACCCGAATTAATGGACGTATTTTACTATATTAGTTGTGTAGCACGTTGGTCGGTCCAATAAAAAAAATTTCAGGTCATAAATAGGAATTGATAATATTGTTTAAACAAATTTGTATATATCGACCATATGAGAAAGCGATGATGATAAAATATACACGAGTTAACGTATCCTCCACTTCTTCGCCCGTGGTCCCCATTTTTATTTTATTTTATTTTATCTTATCACTAATTATTTATATTAAATCCCATATGTTTCACTCCAATTATATTTTAACCATTAATTCATTAGGAAGCAACATCTGACCTTTTTTAACTACTTTCAAAACAGATTTATATAAGTTACTTTATTTATTTATGAAATATACCTATATACATATTTTTAATTTGGAAATGGCTTATTTGATAAATAAAACGAACTTGGTTGAAGAATGAAGTCCATAAAATATATTGGCGATTGGATTGTCGTGTAACTTCAAAAATCATTTGAACTGCTATTACTATTTCAATCTTACCATTCCATTTAAAAGAAAATCTCAATTTCAAATCTACCATTATAATATTGGTAACTCCATTTTGTTTTTGTCTTTTAATCGACAATTTTCTCTTTCCTCCAAAGCACATCGATTTCTCTCTCTCATCTGGCGCAAAAATTTCGTTTCTCCCACTCAGATTCACGTGAGTAGCTTCAAATCGACATTAGATTCACCGCGAATAGGTTGAAATTGGCATCAGATTCACCACAAATAGGTTGAAATCGTTTATTGTCAACAAAGAAGCTTGGAATTAAGTACGTTCCTGATGTGCGTAGACTCAAGTAATAAATTACCTAGACTAATGCTTCCGCAAGGATACGGATCGTGTAGCAACTAGGGTCGAACACAAGGAATTGATGCAACTCTAAAGCTATTGGACTAATGAATAAGACGTGTAAATCAATAGTAGATGGAATGCAAATGCAAACTAACTAAACTAAAGATATGAATGACTCAGCGACAAAACACCATAGGTATCAAGAGTTGCACAACGATGTAACGAAGTTCAAACAAGATAATTGGTCTTAGGTACTATCATGAGTTCAGGGAATTCAAGCTCTCCTATAGGAACTGACTGGC
>CM071875.1:17666998-17682011 GCA_036759665.1 Gynandropsis gynandra
CGAAAATTCAAAAATAAAAATAAAACTAAAGGATATGCTCGGGTTGCCTCCCGAGGAGCGCTTGTTTAAGGTCACGAGCCTGACCAATCGCTACCCATTAGGTGGACGTCCTCGACGTCGTCGCATTCGTGGGGTTCCTTGCACGATCAATCATGTCTTCCCTAAGTTTGATCATGATGTTCTCTAAGTTGGGGGCTAGATCGTGCTGTCCAAAAATTCTGGTTGAGCTGTCCATAAGTCCGGTTGTGTACTCCATGAAACCGGTTAGGCATTCATTGCTCGTTTCCTCCAGCGTCTCCAGAAATTTTTGGTGTGTATGCCTTTGTGGTGAAGGTTTCATCTTCACCTTGGGCATCTTGTCAACGTCCCAATTGTGTGTTGGACGTTGGGTGTAGCTTCGCGGCATTTCGGGATCGTTCATGTACTGATTTGAACAGTGTTTAGCTTGTGTTGCGTTGCGTGGAAGTCTCGGTCGGTGGATTCCTCTTTCTTTTCATTAGATTCATCTCCTTTTTCAAATATCGAGGGATTTGGTTTATCTACCGTCTTTATGCGTTGACGTTGTGGGAACGGCAAAGGAGGAGGTCTAGGTTCGGGTTTGACATATTTAGGCTCTTCTTCCTCCTGTTTGTGCTCTTTGATGTTGCTGGTCTCTCTCGCTACTGCCCTAAATGATTCTCCCTTTTCAAATGTTGGAAGAATGGGCGGATCCACCATCTTACAACTCCTTAGGTAAATTTCGTTGTCATGCTCATGAGGGTTTGTTTCCAAACTTCCTGGTGGAACTCCTTGTGGTTCGGAGGTATTTGCAGCGAGTTGTGCAACTTCATTGCCGAAGATCTTTAGGTCATTAATCATGTCTATATAACCCGCTCGCAGCTCTCTAAGTAAAGCTAGATTTTCTTTCTCTCCTTGTACGAATTGAGCGAGCATGGACATAATATCGGCATTAGCTTCTTGTTGCGGATATGGGGGTGCATTTGATGGATAATTCTGAATTTGAGGTTGCATCCATGGCTGAAAATTCCCAAATTCATATCGTGCATTCAGCATACCATCGGTGCTTCCCCAAACGTCTTGTTCCCATGATTTTTCCGAGTAATGTGGATGGTATGAGTTATATAGCATATGACGAAGTTCGTCAAATTGATAATTCATTTCAGCTATATTGGCACTCCAAAAGTCGATGTTGTTCATGTTACCTCGCAAAATAAGGGACAAAATTCAATTAAGCTTCGAGAGGTAAACAAGATATAAATTTTTTTTTGACTCTATAAGAAAGAAAAACAAAAACGAAAAACAAATGAAGACTCCGGAAAGGACTATGTCTTAATTCAAAAGTATCCTAACTCTAAAGTCGTAATCAATTCCACGCGGAACTGATTCTAACTCTAAAGTCTCCTAACTCTAAAGCCGTAATCAATTCCCCGGCAACGGCGCCAAAAGAGTAGTCTGAGTAAGAGTGCACAAAACTGAACCAAAGAACGGCTTGGCCGAGTTTTCAAATCAACACCGAGGTGTTTGTTGTAACCCATAAAGAGACTTGCATAATCTACACACTTTCGAGGAATCTGATGTTTGAAACCCCTGTGGAAGACGCTTGTAAACTTCCTCCTCTAAATCACCGTGAAGGAAAGCATTATGAACGTCCATTTGATGAACTTCCCATCCTTGAATAGCTGCTACAACAAGAAAAGTTGTAACAGTGGTTAGCTTTAAAATAGGTGCCAAAGTCATTGTAATCAAGGCCCTCCTTCTGGTGATTTTCGAGAATAATAAGTCGAGTTTTGTAGCGCCCTATGGAACCATAAGATTTATGCTTGATTTTGTAAACCCACGCTCTCCTATAGGAACTGACTGGCGTAGACTTGTCCACTATCTAGCATTCATATACCAATGTATGTACGAGTCCCTCTGAACGCTATCGGCGAGAAGATAATCAACAAGTTGCATAAAGATGGCCTTTTTGGGCCATTATGATTATGAATCATATGAAACTTGAGTCTTGTCTGACGGGTAAAATGACTAACTCTCCATTTATTGGAACCGGATAGAGAGCTATGAAACTTTTAGGACTCGTACATACTAATGTATGTGGATCTATGAAAGTTATCTAAGGGTGGATATTTGTATTTCATCATTTTGTCTGACAATATATAGAGATATGGCTTTGTGTATCTTATGAAACATATCCGAATCTTTTGAAATATTCAAGGATCTACAGTGAAGTGTAGAAAAAACCCGGAAAGAGTATCAAGGTGTTGAGGTATGACCGGGGTGGAGAATATCTAAGTCATGATTTTCTCGATTATCTAAGACAAAATGAAATTTTATCACAATGGACTTCTCCTAGGACACCCCAACATAGTGGTGTATCCGAAAGGAGAAATCAAACTTTATTAGATATGGTCTGATCCATGATGGGGATCACAGATATTCCAATAAATTCATGTGGTTATGCTTTAGAAGCGGCGACATATATTTTGATTAAAGTTCCCACTAAAGATGTCTCTAAGACACCATATGAGATATGGAAAGGACGAAAACTCAATCTGAAACACATAAAGGTTTGGGGTTCTCATGTGTTCGTAAAAAGACTGCAATCAGACAAGCTAGATGAAAGGTCTGATAAGTGTAGATTCATCGGTTATCTCAAGAAAACTATGGGATATTATTTCTACCACCCTTCTAAGCACAAAGTGTTTGTGGCCAAAACTGCAATCTTTCTGGAAAGAGAATTTCTTGAAAAAGGAATTCATGGTGGAGAAATAGTTCTTGATGAAATTCAAGAACCCAATGAACCAACACAAGCTTAAGAACATCAGATGTCAAGTGAAAAACCTTGGTTGGGTGGTATATTGTTTAACCAAAGGGTTCCATCTTCAAATGATGAAGTGAGAGCACCTGTTCAAGAGCAAGTTCAAGAACCAGTTCAACAACTAGTTCAAGAGCATGTTCACGAACAAGTTCAACAAGACGTTCTGGTGCAGGTAGGACCTATTGCACAAGGCTCCTTGACAAGGTTACCCGTTCTCGACGTGCGCCTAAAAGATTGAATTTGATGGTGCAAGAGAATGTGATTGGTCATAGAAATGACGATCCGTTGACTTTTCAGAAGCTATACAAGGTCCAGATTCTGAGAAATGGTGGAAAGCCATGAAATTCGAGATAGAATCTATGACGATCAATGAAGTATGAAATTTGGTTGATTCTTTTGAGACTTCCAGACCAATTGGTTGTAAATGGGTTTACAAGAAGAATATTGGAAAAATTGCGCAAGTAGAGACCTATAAAGCTCGTCTAGTGGCCAAGGGTTATAGTCAACGTGAAGGTATTGACTATGAAGAAACATTTCCCCTGTGGAAATACTTCAATCTGTTCAGATTGTACCTGCAATAGTTGCCTCCTATGATTATGAGATATGGTAAATGGACGTGAAAATAGCTTTCCTTAATGGAGGGCTCCAAGAAGAAGTCTTCATGGCTCAACCTAGGGGTTTCATATTGCCATCTCAATGTGACATGGTGTGCAAGCTTCAAAGGTCCATCTATGGACTCAAGCAAGCTTTTTGGAGGTGTAATATTCACTTTAACAAAGCAGTTGAAGAGTTTAACTTTTTTCTTGTGTGTATAAGAAGGTTCGTGGGAGCACAATTGTCTTCCTTGTGCTATATGTAGATGACATATTGCTCATTAGGACATACAAGACTTGCAAAAGACAGAGTCATGGTTGTCTGATCAGTTCTCCATGAAGAATTTAGGAGAAGTGACCTAAATTATAGGAATAAAGATTATGGAGATAGATCAAAGAGGTTGCTTGGATTGTCCTAGTCCCAGTACATTGGCAGTATCGTAAGACAATACAACTTGGAAAATTTACAAGAAAGGCTATCTTCCGGTAGGCACTGGAATTACTCTCTCTAGGGAGGATTTTTCTAAGACCCGAGAAGAGAGAGAATGCATGATTGAGATCCCATATGCTAGAGTAGTGGGAGCCATCATGTATTCCATGGCATGTACTAGGCCTGACGTAGCCTACCCGCTAAGTGTGGCGAGTAGATATCAGGCAGATCCTGGTGAAAGACATTGGAAGTTGGTAAACACCATCCTTAAGTACTGGAGAAGGACTAAGGACAAGTTCCTCATATATGGAAGTTCTAGCTTGGAGTTAGAAGGGTTTACTGTTGAGAGTTTCTCGATAGCCAAGGATGACAATCGATCTATTTCAGGCTATGTGTTTTGCTTGAATGGAGGAGAAGTAGGTTGGGAAAGTTCCACGTCAGCTATGGTAGTCGGTTCAGTCACTGAAGCAGAATACATAGGTGCATGTGAGACGGCTAAAGAGGTGGTTTGGATGAGAAAGCTCATAGATGAACTTGGCATGGTACCTTCGATAAAGGAACATATTCCTTTACTGTGTGATAACATCAGCGCTATAGCCCAGGCAAAAGAACCAAAGTCTCACAAGAAATCAAAGCATGTTCTGCGGAAGTGATTTGGTTAATCTCAAGTAATAATTACCTAGACTAACGCTTCCGCAAGAATACATATTGTATAGTACCAGGATCGAACACGAGGAATCGATGCAACTCTAAAGCTAGTAAACTAATGAATAGAACATGTAAAATGAATAAGTGGTTGTAATACGAATAAAGATAAACTAACTAACTAACTAACTATCGGATTAAACTCAATGAACTAAACACCACAGGTCTCGAGAGATGCACGATGATGCAACGAAGTTTTAACAAGATCATGGTCTTAGATATTATCACGAGTTTAGGGAATTCGAGCTCTAATATAGGAACTGACTAGCGCAGACTGTCCACTACCTAGCGTGTGTACTACCAATCTCCCGATTGCATAATCTCACCCACTAGACTGCTATCCTAATCCATAGATTCAATCGATCGACCTGGCGTAGATTCTAATCCGATTAAATCCTAAATCATGGCTAAGTTTCAAAGTCTAATCCCCTGGCGTATATTCATTAAACTTCTATAATCATTCATTCGAGTGGCGTACAAGAACGAAAGCATTAAAAACAACCAATCAATCTGAAAACGATCAACTATCAAAATCATTCGTTCAAGTGGCGTACAAGAATGAAAGCATTAAGAACCGCCAAGCATTAAGAACAGGACTTCATATATATCGACAAAGCTCTCTAACCTATTTCTATGGATCTACTCGGACATGATCTTAGAAAACAAAACACAAAAGATAACTATATTCAACATGGATAACGAATGAGATCCCTCCCTATTCTATTACCGACGTCTTCAATAGCTCCTCCATGCTCCGGCTTCGTCGCTCCGTCCTTACCCTTGTACACATTCTGGTCCCTCTCTTTCTCTCTACGTGTGCTCTATTTTTTTCTTTAATTTTCTGTACTAATTGTGCTGCTGAAGCTCTCCCCTTTTTTCCCTCTTTCTCCTCTTTCCTTTCCTCTATTGTTTCCTCTTTGGCGGTCCCCTTTCTTTTCCTCTCTAGTGGCTGGAATTTCCTGTTTCTTACAGCAATTGCAGTTTTCCATTTCCTGAGTTTTTCCATCTCTTGTTTTTCCATTCTTGTGTAATCTTCAATGTTTCCTCTTTATCTTCAAGCCATGTAGCTCCCATTCATCTTCTCTAACCATAATTCCTTTTGGTTTAAGCAGCCAGCACGTTCCTTTCATTGTTTTACTAATTTTCCTTTTCTGGTTTATGCAGGTGACGAACACGACCCGGGCGGGCTGATGAATGCCCCGCGCAGGCTGGCTTGCAGAAGGGATCCCGCGTGGGCTGGTGAGGAGCTCGACTCGGGCTGGAGCTGCTGGAGGAGTGAACCCGCGCGGGCTAAAGTGGACACCCCGTGCGGGGTGGTTTGAAAATTGTTGTCCGCTCGGGTTGAGCATGAGTCTGAGGTAGGCTGAAAGTGCTGGACACAGAGCCTGTGCGGGCTAAGGTATCCACCCGCGGGGGTTGCTTCTCCTTTGACGTGGAACGGTCATGTTTTGGGGTATTCTCTGATGTTTGTGTCCGGTATCTCCATTCAGTGCAAAACACGAGAAACGATGAAAGAGGACTAAGTGATGCTTAATGTTTGGTAAAATCCAAATGAATGATGAAACTAACTATAAAAACAAACAAAAATACTATTACAAAATAGACGTTATCAAACTTCCCCAGACTTGAACCTTTGCTCGTCCTCGAGCAAGATTAGAACTAAGCAAGAGAGGAGTTAGACAACAACCGGAAACTAGCACAATCAACTCGAAAAGTTAGCCACTCCATGCAACAACGTGTCACACGAACATAGATCTAAGCGCACCGAATTTAGACCCCTATCTACCGAAAGCCACTAACCGCGCAATCCTACACATATCCTGAGTTCATTTCACTAACCCCTAGACAACATCCAAGCGATCTCCATACCTATCCTAATGCGCAAACAGTTCGATAGCATTCTTTAAAACTATTTTTTTTCTTTTTTTTCGGTTCTCTTTTCTTCTTTTCGGTTCTCTTTTCTTCTTTTCGGTTTACACACATATTTCTTTTTTTGAAAATTTGCACTCAGTTTCTAGGATGTCGGAGTTGAACAGGACAACCTTCTACTTAGACCCTGGTTGCCAATTGGCACACTCATAAGGTCTTGTAACCTTAGCGGAGTGAAGAGGTTGCGTCATTGCTACATCCACATTGAATTTGGCTTGAGTTGATTGTTGCTGCCTTTGCTCCTTGATAAATTCGAGCACCACCGCCTTAAGGTTTGACGAGGGGGCTTGAGGAGGTTGAGGAGCTTACAAAACAATATAAGGCTGAAATAGTTAAAGAACTTATTCTATTGACAGCGGAGTGTAAGTGCATGGAAATATAATGATCGAAACAAAACAAAGAATGAAAGTTATGCTCGGAGATATAAGTGCTTGGGATTGAAGTCTAAGGGGAGGAATACAACTATAGGCTATGGATACATGCATGACCACTAACTAATCGATATCTAAAGGTATGTTTCAGCAAACCTATACTTTTGTTCCCGATTCGACAAAGTTGCACAGAGGCGACTAAAGTTCGAAATTTTTTGTACTAGAAATCCGTCCGTCTAATCCTAACAAAACTAACGTAAAAGCAAAAACAAAACCAAGAACTCAACATTTAAATCCTAATCCCGATCATGACATTCGAAGAGTATCCCCCTAGACTTGAACGGAACACTGTCCTGGTGTTCAATACCTAAGAGAAGAAATAACATGCAATAACTCAGGGAAAAATAAGATAGATAGGAACGTGTGAACCTGATGCGTGCTTGCTGTCCCGAGTTGATGCAACTGGGTATACGTGTCTATCCTTATGTTGTGGATAATTTCGAAGTGGAAAACCTGTAACAAAAGTCACACAATCCGAAGGAGACAATACGATACATCGGGGTTGTTTGTAAAGAGCATACTTCTGAAAAGAATAAGAGTCAAATTCTAAAACAACTAAAACGAAATAACTAAAAGGATATGGGGCTCGGGTTGCCACTCAAGAAGCGCTTGTTTAAGATCATGAGCCTGATCAAGATGTTACTCATCAGGTGGACATCCTCGACGTCGTCGTGTGTGTAGCGTCCCGCGTGCATAGTGTGCTCGATTGGGCATAGCACGCGGATTAGTTGGGTTCCTTGCATGATCAGTCATGTCCTCCCTAAGCTCGGTCGTGTTGTTCCCTATGTTGGGGGCTAGATCGTTCTGTCCAAAGAATTTGGTTAAGCTATCCATAAGTCCGATTATGCACTCCATGAAGCCGGTTAGGCATTTGTCTCTTGTTTCCTTTAACGTCTCCAGATTTTGTTGGTGTGTAAGCCCTTGTGGTGAAGGTTTCATCTTCACCTTGGGTGCCTTGTCAATGCTCCTATTGTGTGCTGGACATTTGGTGTAGCTTCTCGGCATCTCGGAGTTGTTTATGTACTGATTTGCATCGCATTTAGCTCGGGTTGTGCGGAAGTCTCGGTCGGGGGGTTCCTTCTTCTTTTTGTTGTCCAACAGCTCGTTTGGTACCTTATATAATCCTTCTCCAGATGCTATGAGAGTCATATCTAGGGAATCCATATTCCCATATTCCTCACAAACTTCTTCAGCTAAATTCTCAAAGACGTCGTCATGGAACACGAAGTCGAGAACGCACGACTGCTCAAGTGTGTCAATTACGTTGAACTCTACTTCCACCTCGGGTTTCTTCTTATGCTCATCAATGTCCATAGCCTTATCCGGTGCTGTGTTAGATTCTTCCCCTTTTTCAAATATCGAGGGAATTGGCTGATCCACCATTTTCATGCCTTGAGGTTGTGGAAACGGTAAAGAAGATGGCCTCGGGGCTGGTTTTACATATTTATGCTCCTCTTCCTTCTCGAGCTTCTCATTAAGCTTGTCGACAGCCGTTTCCACTATTGTGATAGATGCTTCACCCCTCTCAGACGTCGAAGTAGGCTGATCCACCATCTTAAAATTCCTTAGGTAAATTTCGTTGACATGCTCATGAGGATTTGTTTCTGATCTTTGATGTGCTAACTATCAAGCAATAAATATGCCTAATATCCACTTACCGCAAGAGTAAGGGTCGGTGTAATAAAAGGGTCGAACTCTGGGGACTAATGCAACCTAAGTTAAGAATACAACTCAACTAAGATGGGTTGAATTGGTAATGATGTGGAACTAATTTCAAAGGCACTAAAGTGAATTGTGACAGCGATGGGGAGACATGAAAAACTTGATAATTAAGAACACTATGGGTTTCGGGTTACCGGGATTTTCAAGGATGCAACTAACAAAGGATCATAAACCTATCGAATTATCTTGATGACGGGGAATTCATGCTCCTGAATAAGGAATGGCTCTCTCGACACCTAAACCTCCTAACCACAACAACGTGCAATCCTACCTCCCGGCAACGATTAACTCGCGATTACGGTAGCGTTAAGTGATGCGTTCTCAAAGTTAAATAAAATAACCTAAACTACCCGCAAGTGCACGACACGTGTGTAGTATTTTAGGTGTCGATCCCACAGAGACTACGCAACACTATCTAAACTCGAACTATAAATCAAACTTGCTAACGAACAAATATGGATGAAGAATGAAATACTGAAAGTAAATAAACGACTTGGGTTCTAACGATAAGACAAACGTCCTAGGAATCCAGTTTCACCACAAGACTACCGAAACCAACGATCAATCTATCTATCATGCAATCCCAGTTAAAGCTATCTAAGGCAGACGATCCTAACATGATATCTACCCTCTCTCGAGGCATAGACACGTGATCTAGACAAGCTGCCCCCTACTTTCGTGGCTGATACCTTGAGCTATACCCATAGGCTCTATGATTCATCCATTTTACCCTCAACCGTTGCTACCCTACTTTCGTGGCCTAACCTCGGTTGTTCTAAACATGATCTTCTAGGACTAGAATTCTCCTTTCGGTCCTTCTCCTAGCCCCTAACACATGCATCTACGTGGCCTTTGTAAACACAAGAAAATTAAGCGCTCAGATAGAGAATAGATAAACTAAAACGGGAAGATGCATTCAAAGATAAATAGAAAGTGGTTCCGGGATAGCCAAGGGCTAATCCCTTCTCCTAGAACAAACAAACTACTCGCTCATGCGTCCGTAAACAAACATAAACAAAGTAGAAAGTCTAAGGAACATGAAAACCAAACAAAACCGAAGTGTCGGGCTTGATCTCCAATGCTCCTCGCAAGAATCTCCTAAATCACGAACTGAATGAATGTCCAATGTAAGCTCTCTCTAATGACGTCTTCTGGCCTCTTTTATGCCTCCTAAGTCGGTCTAAGTGCTGCCTTAATTGCCCCCACGAGTTCCCTTTTAATTTAAGTCAATTTTACTTAACTTTTCTGGTTTCTCGGGTCGCGACCCGCTCGGGCGTTGATTGTGCCCGCTCGGGTACGGCTAGGGCAGAACGCGCGAGTCATGGGGCTGCAAGTGATGCCCGATCGGGCATGGTGTGTGCCCGCTTAGGTATAAGGCAATTGGTTGGGCATATTCATGCCCGAGTCGTGCATAAATTGTGCACAAAATTTGCCGTAGCTTTTGCCCGATCGTGCATGAGTTGTGCCCGACCGGGTGGAGGCTCTTCATGCTAAATCTCGTCCCCTTTGTCCCGTGATGATCCTCGAAGTTTCTCCTTAGCTCCGTGCATGTCCTTTAGCTCCAAAATGATCCAAATACGCGTAAAAACCTGTAGAACATGAAAACACGAAAACAAGTAAAACGGAAACGGAATCATACGTAAAACAACACATATATATATAAAACGTCTCCTAAATCGTGCAAGAAATACGTATGGAAACGAGATGATCATTAAGCGCGCAATCCTAATTCCTAAGTCGATTAACCGACCGACCAGATTCTCATTAATCGAACTTAATCAACAATCAATGATTCCGGATTCGTAATCTAACCTCCCGGCTAAACACGAATTCCTAGGTTACTGAGCGGCCAGCGCAAGTATAAAGCATTTACGATGTTGATTGTAAAACCGAAATACAAGAAAACTTTGAAAGGTCTAAGCATTAACGCATAATTACAAGCATCAATTACAAATCCGGCAATCCTAACCCATAGCTAGAGGCTTAGTCACTCATGGATTCTACTGTAAAACAAGAGAAATTAACCCTAGACATGATAAAGAGTAAGAAATACGATTCCTCGATCTTCCCTATCTTGTTACCGATGTTCGGATTGTTGTTTCTCTTCTTCTCCAGCTTCTCCCAAGTTTCTCCTTGTGTTTTTTAGTCCCTCCACTGGCATGTGCATCGCCCTTCTCCCCTAGATGGCTTCCTCCTCTTTTTAATTTTCGTTTCAAACTCATACCAGATTGTTCCTAAAACGGCGACCCGCGCGGGCTAAGCCTCAATCCGCACGGGCTGTGTGCTCCTCAACAAGCCCGAGCGTGCTGGTTCTCTCCCCGACACGTGCAACTTTTGCTGGAATATGCAGCCCGTGCGGGCTCCTTAGCCACCCCGCGTGGGGTCCTAAATGGCATCCAATCTGAGCGTGCTCCTTAGCTCTCCGAGTCGTGCAAACTTTGTTGGAAGTGCAGCCCACGCGGGGCCTCTTCCAAGCCCAAGCGGGCTGAGTGATCTTCTTGTTTTCGCTCCTTTCGCTCGATGCTCGGGTGTTCCGTTTAATTCCGTTGTCTGAAGTTGCTCCGAATGGCTTGTAGCTCCTATTATACGCAGTTGAATCCAAGAATTGACATTCTAAAGCTCGAATAGGCCTAGTCTCCTTAAAACCTGAACATCAACAAAAAAGGAGTGTATAAAGAAATTTCGTGTCGGATTCGTAACTCGTGCTATGCAAACTATGCGAAATTGATATGAATGCTTAGCCTAAAACTAACACATATTACGTGTTATCAAACTTCCCGCTAGAACTCCTTGTGGTTTGGAGGAATTTGCAGCGAGTTGTGCAATTTAATTGTCTAAGATTTTTAGGCGCGTTTCGAGTTCCGTAACCTCCTTCTTTACATCTGCATAGTCCGCTCTTATCTATATTAGTTTGACGTATTTATCTTCCTCTCCTTGTAAGATTTGAGCGACCATAGACATAATTCTGAGTTTGGGGGTGCGTCCATGGCTGAAAGTTCTGGTTTCGTTGCATCGCTTGCGGCTGAAAATTTCCCAATAGATGTTGCGCATTCAACACACAGTCGGAGTTCCTATACGGGACGTTTGGGTGGTCTCTCCATCCGGGGTTGTATGTGTTCCCGAAAGGATGTTTGTAACTCTCGTAATTCACTTCTTCAAACCCCGAACTTCTTGTTCCCATGATTACTACGAGTAGTGCGGACGGTGTGAGTTAGACAACATATGCTAAACCTAGATCAATCGAGGATACTTGTTTCTTTCTTTCCGAGCTTCTTTCTTTCTTTTTCTTTTCTTTTTTCTTTTTCCTTCTCTTTTTATTTTCTTTTTATGACTTCTCTTTTTTTTCTTTTTGTTTCCCCTTTTTTGTTCTTCTTTTTTTCTTTTTCTTCGCATACACACTAGGCTTCTAGGACGTCGGATTTGAAGGGATCCAGTATCTACTTAGATGCAGACTACCGATGACGGTATACTCAGCGGAGTAGGCGCCTTTTTGTGCCATGCCCTTAGGACGTAGAAAGATGATTGCCAACCCACCACTTAGACCCGAGCCACCGAAGGAGTAACAAGGTCGATGCACTCATATCGATTTTTGGTCATGCTTTTTAGGCATTAGTTCTATCGACAAAGGAGTGTTAGTGTGCGCTTTTAATCTGCAAAATAAGCTCGATTTTATATGATCCAATAATCCTCAATAGAACAGAAGTGAAGCATCGTCTACACGAAGTATAACCATCTGGGTAGAGAGAATAAACGATAAACTAGCCTAGCAACCTCGTCTAAACCTCCCTACAAGCAACACTAGGATTCCCAAGAACTACGACCTATTGTTTTTCAGCCGACTAATAAGCTCTAACGCATAGGGAAACCTAGCTCAATCATGCAAAGTCTAACGGAAGAGGTCAACCTCTTAAGCATTCCTAAGTTCAGGGTTCATCTCAAAACGTGGCACCGGACAAGTGCCTTGGGACGACTCTGACTCATGAAAACAAAAACAAACTAAAAATCGCAAAAATAACCTACAAACTACAAAGTAAAAAGGGAGATGAAAGAAAATGAAACGAAATCACCTGAAAAACGTGAGCTGCTCCCCCAGACTTGAATTGAACGGCGTCCTCGACGTGAAGCTCCGATGGAGGATAGAGGAAGTGATGCACGTTTGTGGTGTTTTATTTATGAAAATAAATAACCGAGTCTTAAACATAAAAATAAAACAAACAGCTTGGTTGCCTCCCAGAAAGCGCTTATTTAACGTCATTAAGCTTTGACGTCTCCACTCCTCATGCGTGTGCGACGGGTGGATCGGAAAGGGAAATGGAGTTTCCACTTTCGATCGGTTGAGCGGCTTGGTAGAGCTTTAGCCGCTGTTCATTGGCTTTGAATGTGTCACCCGCATCACTCCATAGTTCCACGTCTCCATGTGTGAAGACTTCTCGTACCTGAAAAGGATCAGGCCAACGGGACACTAGTGTGCCCGAGAAAAGTATAGGTCAAGAATTGAAAAGTGGAACGAAATCACCTGATTGGAAGTCATGAGGTAGGGTCTTTTTGTCGTGCCATCCTTTAGTTACTGCTTCTTTCTTTGGCACATTATGCGCGGGATTCACTTGCTCGCTTGTATCTGCATTGAAAAGTTTAATGACATCTTTTTCCATTACCTCGTGCAAGTGCGGGTGCAGCCTCCTTTGAGTTTTGGTGGAAGGTTCGTGTCTGTCCTCCCTATAATTTCTGTACATACACATTGAAGAGCTGACCCTTCTACGCTTCTTCACGCATGTGGGTTGTTTTCTCATCTCATCTGCACTCATGTTAGCACTCAGAACAGCAAGATATGTTTTATCGGAATCAACGTACTCATACCGAAAGGAAGACGGAGGTGGGTCGGGCTCAAGTTCGGACGTCTTCTCTGCTGTGAAACCAGCATGCATATCACGTGGTATCTCCTCACATGGGGCGTCTCCTAATTCTGTAATAGCACTCATGAATTTCGTGTACATCTCAGCTCCTTCGTCCGGAAATCCTGCATTGTCGCAAACTCGTGTCAAATACCGTAAAAGAGAATCGGAAGCACTTACTTGATCATGCGTGTCTTTCTCTAACTCGTCCAGCGAATCAACTATAAAGCAAGACTCCTTGAATGAGGATTCGTTCATGGGGCTGGACAGGTTGAATTCGATCGTCTCATCTCCGACACATAAGGACAACTTCCCTTGTTGTACATCTATTAGGGCACCTGCAGTAGCTAAGAACGACCTACCAAGAATAATAGGTATTCTAGCGTCTTCCATTATCTCAAATACAACAAAATCAGTGGGAATGCAAAGCTTACCTACCATGGTGGGAACGTTTTCAACGATTCCCACCGGATGTCTTACCGTACGATCCGCGAGGCGTAGAGACATCTTTGTAGGTTTGAGATTCCCGAAGTCCATCCTCTTGAATACCAAGTGTGGCATGATACTCTCGCTTGCTCCTAGATCACACAAAGCATTTTCAATATCGATATTACCTATTGTGCATGGAATGGAGAAGCTTCCGGGATCTTTCAACTTTGGTGGCAGCTTGTTCTGAAGAATTGCACTGCATTCCTCGGTGAGTGCTACTGATCATCTCGTTTTCATACGTATTTCTTGCATGATTTAGGAGACATTTTTGATATATATGTGATGTTTTACGTATGATTCCGTTTCCGTTTTATTTGTTTTCGTGTTTTCATGTTCTTACAGGTCTTTACGCGTATTTGGATCATTTTGGAGCTAAAAGGACATGCACGGAGCTAAGGAGCAACTTCGAGGATCATCACGGGACAAACGGGACGAGATTGAGCATGGAAAGCCAAACCTTCGGCCAAACTCGTGCACAATTTGCACGACCGGGCATAGTCATGCCCGACCATTTGCCTTGTGCCCGAGCGGGTGCACATACCATGCCCGATCAGGCATGCATTCCAGCCACACATCTGCGCGTTCCACCCTAGCCGCACCCGAGCGGGCACACTCAATGCCCGAGCGGATCGCGGCCCGAAACTACCTTTTAAGTTAAGTAAACTTAACTTAAAACAAAGGGAACTCGTGGGGGCAATTTAGGCAACATCTAGACCGACTTAGGAGTCTTAAAAGGAGGAAAAAGACGTCATTAGAGGAAGCTTACATTGGAGATTAAATCAGTTGGTGGTTAAGGAGATTCTAGCGAGGAAACAAGCGAGGAGCATTGGAGATCAAGCCCCGACACTTCGGTTTTGTTTGGTTTTCATGTTCCTTAGACTTTCTACTTTGTTTATGTTTCTTTACAGACGCATGAGCGAGTAGTTTGTTTGTTTTAGGAGAAGGGATTAGCCCTTGGCTATCCCGAAACCACTTTTGATCTATTTTGAATGCATCTTCCCATT
>CM071875.1:17691155-17702554 GCA_036759665.1 Gynandropsis gynandra
CATGATGGCTAATCCTTCGAAGTATTTGTGCTAGTGTCCATTGTTATTTAGCTCCTCTTGTACTCGACTCTAGGTTTTGCTCGAGGACGTGCAAAGGGTATGTATGGGGGAGTTTTATAACACGTAGTGTGTGTTAGTTTTAGGCTAGGAATTTGTATCATTTTCGCATAGTTTGCATAGCACGAGTTACGAATCCAACACCAACGTTCTTTACATACTCCCTTTTTGTTGATTTTCAGGTTTTAAGGCGACAAGGCATATTCGAGCTTTAGAATGTCGATTCTTGGATTCAACCGCATACTACAAGCCATTCTGAGAAACTTCAGGCCACAGAATCAAACAGAACACCCAAGCATTGAGCGAATGGAACGAAAACAAGAAGATAACTCAGCCCGCTCGGGCTTGGAAGAGGCCCCGCACGGGCTGCAACTCCAGCAAAGTTTGCACGACTCGGGGAGCTAAGGAACACGCCCGAATTGGTTGAAGAACATGACCCCGCACGGGGTGGCTAAGGAGCCCGTGCGGGCTGCCTTTCCAGCAGACTTTGCATGACACGGGGAGCTGAAGAGCCCGCTCAGGCTGATGGAGACCACTCTCCCCGCGCGAGCTGTGCCTTAGCCCGCGTGGGCCCCCTTTTTCTCAACAACTTTGGTTTTGAATTTAAAACTTTAATTAGAAAGAGAGGGGGTGATCTAGGGAAAGGAGGCCGACGCACAAGCCAGGAGAGGGACTGAAAAACACAAGGAGAAACTCGGGAGAAGCTGGAGAAGAAGAGAAACAACAATCCGAACTTCGGTATCAAGATAGGGAAGATCGAGGAATCGTATTTCTTACTCTTTATCATGTCTAGGGTTTATTTTTCCTGTTTTACAGTAGATTCCATGCGTAACTAAGCCTCTAGCTATGGGTTAGGATTTCCGGATTTGTAATGGATGCTTGAAATTATTCGTTAATGCTTAGATTTATCGAAGTTTTCTTGAAATTTTGTTTTGCAATCAACGTCGTAAATGTCTTATACTTGTGCTGACCGCTCAGTAATTTAGGAATTAGTGTTTAGCTGGAAGGTTATATTATGAATCCAGAACAGTTGATTGTAGATTAAGCTTAATAAATCTGACCGGTCGGTTAATCGACTTAGGAATTAGGATTGCACGCTTAACGCAACCGTAATCACGAGTTAATCACTGTTGGAAGGTAGGATTGCACGTTGTTGTGGTTAGGTGGTTTAGGTATCAGAAGAACCATTTCTTATTTACGAGCATGAATTCCGTGTTATCAAGATAATTCGATAGGTCCATGATCCTTTGTTTGTTGCATCCTTGCATGTTCCGGTAACCCGAAACCCATAGTGTTCTTAATTATCAAGTTTTTCACGTCACCTCATCACTGTCATTATCCATTTTAGTGATTTAGAAATCTGTCCCACATCACCATTAATTCGACCCATCTTAGTTTAGTCATATTCTTAGCTTAGGTTGCATTAGTCCCAGAGTTCAACCCATGTATTACAACGGTCCGTACTTTTATTGTAAGTGGATATTAGGATTTTTTATTGCTTGATAGTTTGCACATCAAGTTTTTGGCGCCGTTGCCGGGGACTAATTACGGCCTAGATTTAGAATTCACTAGATTAAGATTTCCGTAGTCTTTATTCTTTTTATGCATTTTTATTCTCTCTTTATCGAGTCTTAATTCAAATGCTAAGCAATGCAGCGCTTAGAGGATTTCTACAATCTCCTATCCGAATCACATCTCCCGCACTAATCGGAGCAATCATGGGACCAAAGAGTTTGGTTATGAGGAATTCAATTACATGGGTAATAATAAGCTTGTGGGAGACACATACGACATCGGATGGGTAGATCACCTAAACTTTTCGTATAGCAACCCCGACGGTGCATTCGATGTGTAACATCTACCGAGAAAATTTCAACCGTGGATGCAGTCCCATAATCAAAGTTATCAGCCACATGCACTACCACTGACTCAACCCGATGCAACCTCCGATATTGCTGCCATGTTGGCCCGCTTCATCCAAGAGCAACAAAATAAAAAAAAAATTAATTATGGAAGTGAAGGCAGGGCAAGCCAATCTCAAGAAGCAGATGAAGGGCATTGAATATCATTTTAAATATTTGGAGATGTAGTTCGAGAAATTAGCGCAAGAAGTAGAGGAAGAGGCCCTTGTCGAGATTAAGGAGAAGCCCGAGGAGAAAGAGAATAAGTACGTAAAACCAGCCCCAAGGCTACCTCCTTAGCCATTTTCACAAAATCAGCGCAAGACAATGGTGGATTAGCCCATTCCTTCGACATTTGAAAAAGGTGAAGCTTCCATCACACCAGCTAGAGAAGGAATATGTATGGATCCAAATGAGCTGCTGGACGAAGGAAAGAAGAAGGAACTCCTGGACCGAGACTTCCACACCACCCGAGCAGAATCCAGTGCGACTCAAGATACATGCGACCAGGATCTGTGCATAAACACTCCCGAAATGTCAAGGACCTACATCAAACGGCCAGCGCACAATTGGAGCATTGACAAGGCACCTAAGGTGAAGCTGAAAGAGATGAATGATGAAGCTGATAAAAGCCCCACCGAGCTGTACACTAAGCACGATAGAGGTCCCTCCTTGGAGAGCAACACAACCAAGCTTATGAGGAAAACAACCGCACGAACTGACTTTCCAAGAATTTCGACGAATCTGAGTTTCATGTCTAATCGAGAATTCCTTATCAACAAGATTTCAGATTCTCCTCCATCCGAGCAACATTTGAAACCCGATTGGAGGATTGAGAAAGCATCAGTATGCGCCACAAGATTCGGGACCCTAAGAGAAAGGAGATTGCACACGCGACCTCGTGCAAGACAACAACGAGGACGCTCACCTCGATATGATGAGTAGAGCTTGGTCACGCTCGAGACCTTAAACAAGCGCTTATCGGGAGGCAACCCGACTTTCGCATTTTCTTTTCAGTTGACGGACTTATTCTTATTCTTTTTGCATTGATGTACTCGGTGAGCTATTACGTTGTGTTTTCTTTTTTTGATTGTGTGATTCTTTTTCACAGGTTTTTCAACGTCAATATCATCCATTAAGGAGGAGACGCATACAACGTCCAACCGTATCGCCAACTCCCCATAGCAAAACACGCAAGGTGCACACGTTCTATCCTTCTTTTCCCATGTTTTGGTGTGCGAGATTTTCTCTTAAGTCTTGAACACCGAGACAGTGTTTAGTTCAAGTTTGGGGGAGTATTCGTTGAGTAACATGCATGTGATTAGGATTAGATGTTGAGTTTCTTTTTTAGGAATAATCAGATGGATACCTAGTACGAATTTTCGAGCTTTAGTCATTATTGTGCGACTTTGTCGAATCGTGAACAATAGTCTAGGTTTGCTAAGAAGTCTTCTGGATACCGATTAGTCAAGTCTTTGTGCTTGAAACCATGATCTATAGTTGCATTCACCTCCTATGTTTTGGTACCAAGTATCCATATCTCCGTATATACCGTTTATCCCTTGCTTTGTTTGATATATTTTACCGTTCAAGGATTATTAGATTCCACACGCTTATACTCCGCTAACACCTTGGATAAATTTCTAACTATTTCAGGTTTACCTTGACATGAGTACATCGAGATCAATGGTTTGGGTCTAAGTGGTGGGTTGAGGCGCTATTCTATGTCCTAATGGTTAGAGTTGATGCGTAATCTTTGGTAAAAAAAATATTCTTCAATGACGCACCTCTTCACTCCTCTAAGGTTACAAGACCTTATGAGTGAGCCATAGGCAGTCTGGGTCTAAGTAGAAAGCCATCCCTCTTGGACTTTGGCGTCCTATAACCAAGCGCGGATCTATATAAAAAAAGAAAAAAAAAGAAAAGAGAATAAGAACGAGAATACGAGTCTAATGATATCTCAAGCTTAGGGGAATTGGTATGGAGATCGCTTGGACGTTGTCTAGGGGTATGAAATAGACTTAGGTTATTGGTAGGATTGCATGGCTCATGACTTTCGGTTGATAGAAGTCTGATCTAGGTACGCTTAGGCTTACGTTCATGTGACGCGTTGTTTTGCATAATGACTAATCCTTCAAAGTTTTGGTGCCAGTGTCCATTGTTGTTTAGCTCCTCTTGTACTCGACTGCTTTGCTCGAGGACGAGCAAAGGGTAAGTCTGGGGGAGTTTGATAACACGTAGTGTGTGTTAGCTTTAGACTAGGAATTTATATCATTTTCGCATAGTTTGCATAGCACGAGTTACGAATCCAACACGAACGTTCTTTATATACAACCTTTTTTGTTGATTTTCAGGTTTTAAGGCGACAATGCCTATTCGAGCTTTAGAATGTCTATTCTTGGATTCAACCGCGTATAATGGGAGCTACAAGCCATTTGGAGCAACTTCAGGCCACGAAATCAAACAGAACACCCAAACATTGAGCGAAAGGAACGAAAAACAAGAAGATAACTCAGCCCGCTCGGGCTTGGAAGAGGCCCCGCACGGGCTGTAACTCCAGCAAAGTTTGCACGACTCGGGGAGCTAAGGAACACACCCAGATTGGATGAAGAACATGACCACGCGCGGGGTGGCTAAGGAGCCCGCATGGGCTGCCTTTCCAGCAGACTTTGCACGACACGGGAAGCTGAAGAGCCCGCTCGGGCTGGTGGAGAACACTCTCCCCGCGCGGGCTGTGTCTTAGCCCGCGCGGGCCCCCTTTTTCTCAACAACTTCGGTTTTGAATTTCAAACTTGAATTGGAAAGAGATGGGGCGATATAAGGCAAGGAGGACGACGCACATGCTAGGAGAGGGACTGAAAAACACAAGGAGAAACTCACGAGAAGCTGGAGAAGAAGAGAAACAACAATCCGGACCTCGGTATCAAGATAGGAAGCTCGAAGAATCGTATTTCTTACTATTTATCATGTCTAGGGTTTATTTCTCTTGTTTTATAGTAGATTCTATGAGTAACTAAGCCTCTAGCTATGGGTTAGGATTGCCGGATTTGTATGGATGCTTGAAATTATTCGTTAATGCTTAGATTTATCGAAGTTTTCTTCAAATTCGGTTATACAATCAACATCGTAAATGTCTTATACTTGTGCTGACCGCTCAGTAAGTAAGGAATTTGTGTTTAGCTGGAAGGTTAAATTATGAATCCGGAACAGTTGATTGTAGATTAAGCTTGATTAATAAGAATCTAACCGGTTGGTTAATCGACTTCGGAATTAGGATTGCACGCTTAACGCTACCGTAATCACGAGTTAATCACTGCAGGAAGGTAGGATTGCACATTGTTGTGGTTAGGAGGTGTAGGTATCAAAAGAACTCTTCCTTATTTACGAGCATGAATTCCCCGTTATCAAGATAATTCCATAGGTCCATGATCCTTTGTTTGTTGCACCTTGCAAGACCCAGTAATCCGAAACCCATAGTGTTCTTAATTATCAAGTTTTTCACATCACCTCATTGCTTTCATTATCCATTTTAGTGTTTTAGTAATCTATCCCACATCACCATCAATTCAACCCTTCTTAGTTTAGTCATATTCTTAGCTTAGGTTGCATTAGTCCCCAGAGTTTGACCCTTGTATTACACCGATCCGTACTCTTGCGGTAAGTGGATATTAGGCATTTTTATTGTTTGAAAGTTCATACATCAAGCATCCTCTTCAATATCAAGTACAACAAAGTCAATGGGTATACAAAGCTTACCTACCGTGGTGGGAACATTTTCAATAATTCCCACCGGATATCTTACCGAACGATCCGCGAGGCGTAGACACATCTTTGTAGATTTGAGATTCCCAAAGTTCATCCGCTTGCTCCTAAATCACACAAAGCATTGTCAATGTCAATATTACCTATTGCTCTCGGGTTTAATTCGGGTTTACCGGGAAGCTGTCCGGGATTCCGAGAGGATGAGGGAGCTTGCTGTGCTACGGAGTTCTCTAAGCTCTTCACATGGTTGCTTAAGAATTCCATCTGAGTTTTGAGCTTGCTAATCATTGTCCCTACATCCGCATTGAATTTGGGTTGAGTCGATTGTTGCTTCCTTTTCTCCTTGATAAATTAGAGCATCACCGCCTCAAGGTTCGACGAAGGGGCTTGAGGAGGTAGAGGAGCTTGCGGAACTTGCTAAGCATGCTGAAATTGTTGGTTGTCTTGCTGGTACGTTTTCTGTCTTTGCTGAAATCCCGAATACTTTACCGGTTGAGTCGTTCGATACGAAAGATTCGGGTGGTTCCTCCAATTTGGGTTGTAGGTATTCCCGAAGTGTGTGTTTCCTTGCTGCTGAGCATAGTTCATGTATTCCACATCCTCTTGCAGCGTGCATTGATAAGCCACGTGTTTTGTATCTCCGCAATTCATGCAATACATAGCGTTTGCTGCATTACCCGTTGCTTTGTTTTGATTTGACTCACATAAACCTCGAGTTCTGTTAGGCATACCTCTTGGTGTTGACCACATGGTGTTGTTCATGGCAAGGCTATCGATAAGCTAGTATGCCTTCTCGACGCTCAGATCCATAAATGATCCTCTAGCAGCATTATCCAACATCGTTCGATGTTCATCTGAAATTCCGTCGTAAAAGGTTGGGATAACGTACCACTGCTCGAGACCATGGTGTGGACACATATGTAGAAGATCCTTAAATCTTCCCCATGCTTCAAACAACGTTTCTCCATCTCTGCATCTAAATGTTGTGATTTGCCTCCTCATTTGAATCGTCTTGTTCGGAAGAAAGAATCATGAGAAGAATAATATGCAGAGCTGGTCCCAAGTCGTGATTGAACCAGCGGGAAGCGATAGCAACTAAGTTTTCACTCGTCCCCCAATTGAGAAGGGGAAGAGACGCCGTAAGATCGTGTCCTCCGAGACTCCGTGTATCTTGAATGTACCGGAAAGCTCTAGGAAGTATCAGTGGTGCGGATGGGGATCCTCGTGATTTCCTTCCATGAATTGCTTCTGATAAAGCATGTTGATCATTGCCGGCTTAATCTCAAACTGTTGCCTAGCAACAGCAGGCATCCGTATGGTTGTTTTCAGGTTGTTCATATTTGGCACCACGTAATCTCTAAGGCGACGTGGTGGAAGAGCCTATGGTTCTCGCGGTGCAAGTTGTTGTTGCTGCATATGTCCATGGCCGTTCTGATTATCCATATCTCGTTGATCTGACGGATCTTTGAAGGACAAATAAAAACGATTTAGGTAGAAAGAACGAAAGAAAAGAAAGCAAAAAAAAAAAAAGAATGACTCTAGGCTATAATCTAAGACGTGTTGACAATAGTCCCCGGCAACGGTGCCAAAAACTTGATGCATATTCAAAGTTAAACAAATAACCTAAACTACCCGCAAGTGCACGACACGTGTGTAGTACTCTAAATTCAAACTATGAATCAAAGTTGCAAACAATGAAGTATTGGTTTTAAGATTCAAATAACTAAAAACAATAAACTAACGAGTTCTGAACAGTGAGACAAACGTTCTAGGAATCCGGTTTCACCACAAGACTACCGAAACCCATAATCAACCTATCTAATCATGCAATCTTGATCAAGTTATCTAAGGCAGACGATCCTAATATGATATCTACCCTCTCTCAAGGCATAGACACATGATCTAGTCAAGTTATCCCCTACTTTCGTGGCTGACACCTTAAGCTAAACCCATAAGTTCTATGATTCATCCGTTTTACCCTCAACCGTTGCTACCCTACATTCATGGCCTAACCTCGGTTGTTCTACTTGGCCTTCGTAAATACAAGTCATTCTAGCTCTTAGGCAAAGAATAGATAAACAAAAACGGGATATTGCATTCAAAGATAAATCAAAAGCGGTTCCGGGATAGCCAAGGGCTAATCCATTCTCCTAAAACAAAACGACTTCTCGCTCATGCGTTCGAAAGAAAACATAATCGAAGTAGAAAGTGTAAATAACATAAAAACCAAACGAAACCGATGTCCTGATTTGATCTTCAACGCCTCTTGAATGTCTCCTCTGCAAGAGTGTTCTTCTTCTCTGATTCTCTCTCTCCTCTCTCTCACGTATGAATTCTGAAAACTAACTCAATCTGCTCGACCCCTAGCTCCTCTCCTTCCCTTTCCTTTTTCTTTTCTTTCCTTTTCTCCTGGTTTATCCTTTTGGCCGTTCACTCCTTTTTCCTTTTTTGCAGCAGCCACCGTTTTTCCTTTTTCGTGTGTTTTCCATTCTTGATTAAGTTGGGCAACATTTCCATTCTTTTATCAAGCAAAATATTTCTTATTCCTCTTCTCTAATATCGTTTTCCTCTTTGTCTATTGATGTGAGAAATATGAGAGTTTTATATTTCCAAGACCACTCTACCGCAAGCATATGATTCGTGTAGTACAAGGGTCAAACGTTGAGTACTAGTGCAGCGTTAGAACTAAGATATCACGAGAAGAAGATCAATCAATAGATGGATATCGAACTATAAAATAAAGATAAAGAAACAAAACGAAGCTAGACTCAGCAAGATGGAGTATCACGGGTTTCGGGAATACCGGAACATGCAATGGATGTTTCTATGGAACATGAAATCGGTTTATATCAATCAATGGGGAACTAAAATCTAATCCTCTACCTAGGAAATCAACGTCACTCATCTTTTGATGTAGCACGGAACATCTAGATGCATGAAGAACGATAGGGAATTGGACCTCTAATGCTGGAAAGGACTCTTCCAAGCCTAAATCCTCTACCTAGGAAATCAACGTCACTGATTTTCCGATGTAGCGCGGAACGTCTAGATGCATGAAGAACAATAGGGAATTCGACCTCTAATGTCGGATGGGAACTCAACCTCTATAAACGGAAATGACTCTTCCAAGCCTAACTCCTCTATCTAAGATATAAATGTACTCACCTTTCGATGCAGTAAATCTACAACCTAGATGCATGACGAACAATGGGGGTTTTACCTCGATTATTACCGTTCCTAAATAGATTAAACGATCGGTCAAATTCTCATTAATCTAATTCATTCGAAGGTTGATTCCCGAGACTCAAGTCTGACTCTTCCAAGCCTAGACGAATCTCTGATCTCCCTCAAACGTGCCTAATCTTATTCGAATAAATCTAGTCTTATTCAAGCATGAAATCAACAACGTATGAAGGCATTACAAACCATACGATTGAACAAAACCGAAATCAAGCATTAACGAATCAAACTATCCATTACAATGGCATCCCTAACCCATGATAACAGATCTACTCAGAATACATAGGGAAACAAACAAAAACGAAATAAATGTTCATCTTCCCTATCATCCTGAGCGGTGGCTTCGGATGAATCCTTTGGATGGCCAAAGTCTTCAACCGTGTTCTCTCCTCTTTCTCCTATGTATTTGGGTCTATTTTCTGGTCTGTGCCTCGTCCCCCTTGCTCCAGATCGCTTCTTTCTTCTTTATTTGCCCGTTCAAAAACTCAAAATAGGTTGTTGCGAGAAAGGCGGCCCAGCGCGGGCTCATGCTCTACCCGATCGGGTATCATCCAACCCGAGCGGGTTGAGGTATCCGCCCGAGTGGGCTAACCTACCCGATCGGGTTCTCTTTCGGTCCAATCCGTGTGAATTTGTCTGGAGGTTCTGTGGAACTTCAGCCCGAGCGGGGCCTCTTCCAAGCCCCAGCGGGGTGTCTGCTCCTTTCGCTCGATGCTCGGGTGTTCCATTTGGTTCCGTGGCCGTTCACATATTGTATCTTATCACTTAATCACGTTTTCAGGGTGGATTTGCCGTAATCACTTGTGTTTGCTTCATGTCTTCGTTTCCTACACAAAACACGAAATGGTAGATGAAATCCTTGAATATACTCAATAACTCGGTATAGTCCAAGAAATCTAATCGAAACTAAACCTAGGAATCATGAAAATACTATGACGGATTACATGTTATCAAACTCCCCCAGACTTACTATTTTCTCGTCCTCGAGCAAATCTAGAGTCGAGTACAAGAAGAGTTAAACAACAATGGACACTAGCACAAATACTTCGAAGGATTAGCCATCATGCAAAACAATGTGTCACATGAACGTAAGCCTAAGCGTTCCTAGTTTAGACCAACCGAAAGAAGCCTAAGCGTTCCTAGTTTAGACTTTTATCAACCGAAAGTCACGAGCCATGCAATCCTACCAATAACCTAAGTCTATTTCATACCCCTAGACAACGTCCAAGCGATCTCCATACCGATTCCCCTAAGCTTGAGATATCATTAGACCAGTATTCTCGTTCTTATTCTATTTTCTTTTTTTTTTCTTTTTTTATATAGATCCGCGCTTGGTTTCTAGGACGTTGAAGTCGAAGAGGGTTGGCTTTCTACTCAGACCCAGGCTGCCTATGGCACACTCATAAAGTCTTGTAACCTTAGCGGAGTGAAGAGGTGCGTCATTGAAGAACAATTTTTTTAACAAAGATTACGCATCAACTCTAACCCTTAGGACATAGAATAGCGCCTCAACCCACCACTTAGACCCGAACCATGAATCTCGATGTACTCATGTCAATGTAAAACTGAAATAGTTAGAAACGTATCCAAGTTGACAGCAGAGTATAAGCGTGTGGAATCTAAGCAAGGGATAAACAGTATACACGGAGATATGGATACTTGGTACTGAAACCTAGGAGGTGAATTCAACTATAGATCATGGTTTCAAGCACAACTACTCGACTATTCGATATCCAAAAGACTTCTTAGCAAACCTAGACTAGTGTTCACGATTCGACAAAGTCACAAAATAATGACTAAAGCTCAAAAATTCGTATTAGCTCGAAATTCATGAAAATACTATGATGGATATATGTAACTAACAAGTTCCTTTTCGTGTTTAGATAAGTTTCCTTTTTTTGTTTTTGCAGGTGACAGACGCGACCCGCACGGGCTGGAGTGTGTGGCCCGCGCGGGCTCCCTTGCTGTGTTTGTGTTCGCTGGAACTAGTCCCTACGCGGGCTGAGGTGTTCCCCGCGCGGGCTGAGGCATCACTTGATGCCTGTGCGTGCTAATGACCTCCCCGACTCGTGCTGAAGTTGCTGGGTGGTCAAGCCCCTCGCGGGCTAGGTGAATGCCTGACGTGTGGAAAACACGAGTTATAATTACCTAGACCACTTCACCGCAAGTATACGGATCGTGTAGTACCAGGGTCGATCTCTAGGGACTAAGTGTGGATAAACTAGGAACAAAACTAAACTAGGAAGAAAGGTGATATGAAAGGATGTGGTTCTAAGGGTCCTAAATCTAACCTAATGGAGACAACGAAACGAAGATAAGGGTGAACTAGATATGATGAGTACTACGGGTGTACGGGTTACCGGATATTGCATACATGAACGACTAAAGATCATAGATCTACAACCTACTCTTAACAACGGGAAATTCATGCTCTACTGT
>CM071875.1:17707425-17721352 GCA_036759665.1 Gynandropsis gynandra
ACATCTCCGACATCTTCAGTGGCACGTACACCTACATACCCAGCCTGGAACACTGAAGAGACACTAAAACTTAACCGATTTAGTAGGAGATGCGGGAAAAGCACGAATTCGAAGGAAGCAGACCAACGATCACAAATAGGAATTCCACCCGGTTTTGAACCAAAGCTCATAGATCGCAAAGAAGGCGGAAGAGGCACATCTCCTCTATCCGTATCATCCAGCGTATGAAGACGCCATGGTCAAGCTAAAGACCTTAAACAAGCGCTTCTCGGGAGGCAACCCGAGCATATCCTTTTTCATTTTAATTTTTCGGACTTATTTTTCATTTTCATTTTTTTATTTAATTTTGGACAATTTCTCTAGGGATTAGGAAGTTAGAGATTCGTGTTATTGCTGTTTTGTTTTCCACGTTTGAATTTTTTTAGAAATGCAGCAATACCCGATCGGGCACGCTTTTGCCACCCGATCGGGCACGTTCAGGAATTGGAGAACCCGGTCGTGCATCCACGCACAGCACCCGACCGGGTAGGTCATGCTTTTGGGGCACCCGATCGGGCATCATCATACACTCACCCGATCGGGTAACGGTAATTAACCAGGTAGGTTAAAACCTCGAGTAACCCGAGCGGCACACCCTCACAAATCACACAACCCGATCGTGCTCTCTAGTTTGGCGACTTTCTCTCAGACGATTTCAGTCACCGGAGCTTCTCGGATACCGCCGCCGTTCACCACCACCGGTGCAAATCTCGGTTACTCGAGAGTCCCCAATCTTTCCTCTCCATTCTCTGAAATTTCCTCGTTCAATTCGCGAAATCAAGGTAATCCCGTAAACTTTGTCGATTCTAGGACCAGCATGGGTTAGATCTAGGTCTGGATAGGAAGAATTAGGTGAAATTCCAGTCGATTTTGTCAATTTCGCGTACTGCAGATCGCGAAATCGCGACCACCACCCGATCGGGCATAGCTAGCACCCCGATCGGGCTGAGCGTACATGTACCCGCTCGGGCGACCTTCTCGCCCGAGTCGGGTAAGTTCCCGGGGTAATTCGGCTTTGATTCACCCGATCGGGCACATGTTGTTACCCGATCGGGCACTCTGCAATCCGGTTTACGTATTGATTTTATCCTTTATTTGTTTTGCAGATGGCCCCTAAGACTTCCCAGAACGCTAAGAAACGTCGATCCGACGCCCACGACCCAGAACACGGATGGCCCGTGAGATCCGACATGATCACGGAATTAACGCCATACACTCCGATCACCGAATCGCACCAAAAGTACAAGTACAACATCGCATCTTTCCACCCCCGCCAAAAGACGAAATTCGCTGAGCTGCAGTCGAGGATCTACACATCCCGTTTCCTATCATCCGAGGCGATGAATGCCCTAGGCATCACGGAACATATCAACACCATCTTCAACACCCTAGGATGGACGGGATCTAAATTAACCTACAAGTACAACTAATTAATGCCTAAAATGACAACAACATGTTGCATTTGGGAGGAGTGAAAGTGACAACACCATTGAATTCTCCCTAGGCTTATCACGTGAAGGGCATTGCCTCAAATGGTAATGTCTTCTCCTTCCCTTCCAACAACACATTCAACCTTCCTCTTATAGTTCAAATTTTGTTTTGTAATTCTATCAAGATTAATTCTATCCATATATGATTAATAAGTCACATATGTAGAATTTAATCTTAATAAGAAATACGTATAAAAACGAGATGATCAGAATTCAAGCTCTAATATAGGAACTGACTGCCGTAGACTTGTCTACTACCTAGCGTGCGTACTACCAATCTCCCGATTACGTTATCTCACCCACTAGACGCATTAAGACTGATATCCTAATCCCTAGATTCAATCGATCGACCTGGTGTAGATTCTAAACCGATTAAATTCTAAATCATGGCTAAGTTCTAAAATCTAATCTCCCGGCGTAGATTCATTAAACTTCTATAATCATTCATTCGAGTGGTGTACAAGAACGAAAGCATTAAAAACAACCAATCAATCTGAGAACGATCAAATACCAAAATCATTCATTCAAGTGGCGTACAAGAATGAAAGCATTAAGAACCACCAAGCATTAAAAACAAGACTTCGTACATATCGACAAAGCTCTCTAACCTATGGCTATGGACCTACTCGGACATGAACTTAGAAAACAAAACACAAAAGAGAACTATATTCAACATGGATAATGAATGAGATCCCTCCCTATTCTATTACCGACGTCTTCAATAGCTCCTCCGTGCTCCGGCTTCGTTGCTCCGTCTTTGCCCTTGTACGCGTTTTGCTTCCTCTCTTTCTCTCTACGTGTGCTCTGTTTTTCTCTCTAATTTTCTGTACGAAATGTGCTGCTGAAGCTCTCCCCTTTTTGCCATCTTTCTCCTCTTTCTTTTCCTCTATTCTTTCCTCTTTGGTCGTCCCCTTTCTTTTCCTCTCTAGTGGTTGGAATTTCCTATTTCTTACAACAACTGCAGTTTTCCTTTTCAGAGTTTTTCCATCTCTTGTTTTTCCATTCTTGTGTAATTGTCAACGTTTCCTCTTTATTTTTCAGCCATGTAGCTCCCATTCCTCTTCTCTAACCATATTTCATTTTGGTTTAAGCAGCTAGCACGTTCCTTTTATTGTTTTGCTAAATTTCCTTTTCTGGTTTATGTCGGTGACGAACACGACCCGGGCGGGCTGATGAATGCCCTGTGCGGGCTGGCTGGCAGAAGGGACCCCGCGTGGGCTGGTGAGGAGCCTGACTCAGGCTGGAGCTGCTGGAGGAGTGTGCCCGCGCGGGCTAAAGTGGACACCCCGCACGGAGTGGTTTGGCAATTGCTGTCCGCTCGGGTTGAGCATGAGTATGAGGCGTGCTGAAAGTGCTGGACATAAAGTCCGTGCGGGCTAAGGTGTCCACCCACAGAGGTTGCTTCTCCTTAGACGTGGAACAGTCATGTTTTTGGGTATTCGCTCGTGTTTGTGTCCTGGTATCTCCATTCACTTGAAAACACGAGAAAACGATGAAAGAGGACTAAGTGATGCTTAATGCTTGGTAAAATCCAAATGAATGAAGAAACTAACTATGAAAATAGATAAAAATACGATAACAAAATAGACGTTATCAAGAAGTACTATCTTATTCGAGAAATCATTTAGCGTGGAAACGTCCAAATCCTAAAAGTAGATGGAAAGTAACACGCAACCGTTCACGGAGGCACTTGTGCCAAATGAGTTCGATAAGAAAAAGCCGATGACCAGATTGAGGGACATGGCGAGCTGGAATTAGTTGTAATATATGTTAGACATTTTTATAGAGACTAGTAGCGAGTTATGATTTATTTTTAGACATCATTTTGTTTTATATGTAATTTATATATATATATATAATTTGATTATTGTCATAGATGTATGATAAAGTCCACGATTAAGTCTAGAAAAATGATGTTATGATAGAGATCATAATAAAGAGATTCAAATTTTTTGTAAGACTTAGTCAAAACTGTTCTTGTTCGTTGGATCACTAACCAGACTTTTGTGATCCGGAAAGAACAACATGTATGTGATGGTTTTTATGGTTGATGAGGATATCACAAAGAAAGCAAGCCTCGAACGGACGGAGGGAACGGATGGGTCGAACGGGCAAGACAATCACGCGGACGCACGGGATGCTGACGAGGATGCATGGGACGCTGATGAGGACGTGCAGGATGCTGTCGAGGATGTGCAGAATGCTGACAAGGATGCAGATTTGCGGGCCGTTGACGAGACACGCAGACTAACGGTCGCGTCCGATATTCGCGGGCCGCCTAACTCAGAGATGAGACATTTTACAAAAATACCTAAATGGATGCCTACCCGAAGTCCAAATTTGATGAAACCAATACCACCGGAACCAGCATTCAAAGATCTTTCAGATGGGTACCGGATCACTACCGGAACGTCACTTTTCCGGTGACTTTTCTGACGAAACCTCTAGTGCACACTTAGAGCCAAATTCCGAGGTTTCGAGCATGTTGAAGGGACCTTGGACTAGATCTAAGGCTAAGACGCTACAGGTCTAGATTCAAGACATCTTAGAGGCCCAAGAGATTGAACACCAAGATCATTTGAAGGGTTTAGAGCCTCACTAGCCCATTGACCACACAAAGACCCATCAAGAGGAAGTGTCTTGGATTTGTCTCATTCAAATTCAAATTTGAATTCAAATTGTACAAAGAACACCTATAATTTAGGGCTTATTTCGTGCATTTTTAGTAGGAATAAAACCTAGGAAGATTAGTGGTCAATAAGAGTCTTAGACTTTTGAATAGGAGTGTAATGTGGGAAGTTTGTTTTGGCCTTCTTTCTTTTTAAGGAGGCACACATGAATAATAAGAAAACAAGTCATTTTCGAACTAATTACAAATCAAAGGAGCTTAGCTAATTATTCTTGAGATTGAGAAATTCATCTCACACAACACTACAAAAAATTAGAGGATCGAAATGTTAGATCTTACCTAACACTACAAAAAACCAGGTGATTTCCAACGAACATATCCGTTGCAAATTGTCCAAAATCCGTTGCAAAGAGCGATTCCTAACGGATGGCAACGGATTTAAGCCCGTTGGAAACATGCGTTACAAATCAGGATCCATTGTGATTCCCAACGGCTTCCAACGGACAATATCCATTGAAAAATTGTGATGGACGTCCAATGGATAGACCCGTTAGGAAATTGTAATGGTGCCCGTTGAAAAATCTGTAAGAGATGCCCGTTAAATTGTTGCAACAGATGCCCATTAAAATATTGTAACGGAAGTCCATTGGAACAAGAAATCACCTCCCATTAAAAAGAGCGGGAATTCAAATTTTCCAATGGGCATCCGTTGCAAACTGGCGGGAAATGGCAACGGGCATCCGTTACAAAATGGCGAGAAATGGATATGGTTATCCGATACCATTTGGCGAGAAATAGAATTCCAAGGGATGCCCTAACGGGCATCCGTTGGAATGTTGTTTTAAAAAAATATTTTTACAAAAATTAAAAAGTTTTTAATTAAACTAATAAAAGTTATCCATAAAAGTTTATGGAGGAGTATAATCACGTCCATACATATATATGATTATATTTTCAAGAGCTATTACCTTTCGAAAGGTATAAAATGATGAAAAATGATATTTTAATTTACAAACATATATATATGGTAATGTACTTTCATTATAGGATCTTTAATGAAGAAGTAATGGGTACATATCCTCATCTAAATGCATATGAATTCAAAAAAAATGAAAGTTTAGCATTATGCCTCGTTGGATTGAAGATAATGGTTTTCAAATATCAGTGGTTCGACCCAACCATAGGACTTGGTATACAAAAAATCGATGGAGATGAGTGGACATCAACTCGGCACGACAATATGCAAAGTGTGATCCACTCATCACAACAGATCAAGCGGATTAGGTATGTTATGTGCACTATCCAACAACATTGAACATCAAAGGCAAGAGTGGTGGGTCATAGTTAAGATTAAACCTCGTTGTGTTATAAACACAGAAAGAAAAAGAAGATATATTGCAAATTGATCACTTAAAGTTCATATGGTTAATTGATATAGACAATCATGAAGAGATTCTCGCAAGAATCGATATAAATGACGAATACATCTGTGATTATGAAGATGTTGATTGAAAGATGCAAAAGATTAACATGGTGACGAATTCCATGCACCATCGAAGGAATACTCGCCAATTCAAGAATTAACTCAATAATATATGTGAATTATATAATTATAATATCAAACATGTATAATTTACTTTTTTTAAAAATCATGTTTTCTATTTTCAACGGGCATCTGTTTGCACATGCAACGAACACCGGTTGAATTGTTTAGTTATATTCAACACTTAGAAAACTTTCACGTCTTTTCACTTATCAACGAGCATCCTTTGGTATTTTCTAATGGATGACCGATCAACCGCATACAAGCTGCCAACGGATGCTCATTGAAATGCCTATATGTTGCCCATCAGATGCCCGTTGAAAAATGCCAAACGACATCCATTGTAATAGGTCATGATGGTTATGCTTCGCCTAGTTAGCTCATCGCATCAGGGTGATATCTTCCAATGGATACCCGTTGAAAGGTAGACGTACAACCGATTTATGTTATCCATTTTCACGGGAACACAATTTCCAACGAATATCCTTGGAATTTCCACGAGATGCCTGTTGGGAACACAATTTCCAACGAGTATCTGGGGAGGGAGTTTGTATTGGTCTACTTAGGTTAGTGGACTAGGTCTAGAATTTCCTTAGTTTTAGTTTTTAAGTGTTTAGATAACTCTTCTCTAAATTGTTTTCCCCTTTACCCAAGCTTCACACACATTTTTACTGTGAACTTGGGTAGTTCCTAAACTAACCCTTAGCCTTGCATTTGTGTAGGTTATGAGTTCATGCTTGGAAATATCTCATGTTTCATATGTCATATAAGTTTTCAATCTCCCTTATTTACCTTGCTTGATTTTATATATGTTTCCACTTTAGTGGATATGCCTTGTTGTTCATTTACACCTCTACTACCTTCGGCTGATGTTTATCCCTTATCACACATTATTTTTTTTAAACCTCACCTCCTATTAATTCTTAATCATTTAATGAACGCTCAATAAATTCTATCCAACCCAAGACTAAGGAGACGTCTTTGATTTTTTAATTCATTTTTTAGTTAAACGTTCAATACACCATTTCTCTCAGTTAGTCAAAACAAATCCATTTCACACCTTTATAGGTACTTTAAAATTCATATATATGGTAGTAAATTACTTTTCTTCATGAGTTATATGATTGGTAGTTCCACTATCTATTAACCATACTTCATCTTCAAACATTTATTGAGTCAAATGTGTTGTAGTGAACAAACTATTATCATTTTCCTCCTATCTAATCACGTAAGTGATGTGCGTAATCTCAACATGATCTAAATTCTATCAAGTTTTACATTTATAACCTAGACTAGACATTCCACAAAGATATGGACCGTATACTACCAATGTCGAACACAGAGACTAAGTGTCACCCAATCTAATAGTCTATGAAAACTAGGATCATGAAAACATATAGGATATGTGTGTGTATGAATAGATAAATTAACCTAAACTACTATCTATGTTCGAGTTGGGATGGTGTTGTTAAACTCGAGTATTGTTTATATGGATGCAAACTAGCTAAAGATTCCAAAACTATTACTCTTATTCATTCGGGGAATTCATCATCTTAAGTGGATCTACCTGCTCTCACAGTGTAAATACTAATCTACCTACTATCATATTGCAAATCCTATATGAGTATATAGACTATTGATGTCTTGGCCTAACAACTTATACATCGAAACGTAATTAATGAACCTACCTACTCTCGTACTGCAGACTCTTATCCAATATCTAGACCATTGTGCGATGACCTATATACTAAATGCATTATCACACAATGTTCTCACTCTAGACAAATTAATCAATTATCAAATGATTACTCATGCCTATCTATTGCACTAGATCTATCCTAATCCGATGTAGCGATCTGAATTAAACAAATCGAAAATCAATTTACGGGATCCTTCCTAAAGCAAAAGAATAAAGCATGTATTATACCATAAAATCAAGAAAACAAAATTCGGATTTAAATTCGTAAGAATCACATAGACATTACTCTAACCTACAGTAGGGATCAAACCTATAGATCTACATCATAGAACGAAATTACAACAAAAAAATGGGAATAGAATAGAGTTAGGAATGCTCAGTCGATCTATCTCGATCTGCTGCAGCCATGATCTCACCTTCAATCCATTTTTACTGGTCGTCTAGCTCTTGGTGTGATCTGAATAGCTTCTCACTCCTTTGGCACGATCCTAAAACTTTTATCACTTTTTGGTTGCTCTAGAGTTATTTCCTCGTCCAAATTTTTCATCCCTCTCTTCTGAAAAATGTTCTTCTTTAATTAAGAAGCACCTCTCCTTAAAAAAATCAGAATTTGAATTTTTAAGTGGATTCGGTAAAATGCTTGGTCGAGCAGGCCTTCCCTTAGACCGAGAGGTTGTTTGTTTTGTGCCTCTCTCATGGAAATAGGATTTTTTTTTACTTATTCAGATGGGTTGCCAGGTCAAGCAAAGAATCGCTCGAGTTGAGCATTTACCCTGAAACAAACAGATACCTCCTGATGCATAGACGCTCCGTCGAATAATCTTTTTCTCGGGTTGAGCGTTTCAACTGAAAAAGGATACCTCCAATGCATGGATTCTTGGTCGAGTAGGTCTCCACTCGGGTAGACCGTTTCCACTTGATAGATTTTTCAGGTTTCACAGTGACAGAGTGAATGACCGCTCTACCCGAGAGAAGTCTCTGGAACATTTTAAGAAGGGGTTTAGTACGCTCGGCCAAGTACATAGAGTGCTCGAGTCGAGAATTTTCACTGGATGTATCTTGAATGCTCGTTCTTGTGCCGAAAACTGTCATGTTTCCCCTAAGTGTGTTCTTTAGTCCTTATTAACTGTAAGATCATAAAACGGCCCAACAAGGCATAAAAAAGAACTAAAAAAAGATACAAAATGATAAAGAAACGTATGGTAAATCAAAGAGTAAAATAAGTGTTCAAACTCCCCCACACTTGGGTTTTGCTCATCCTCTAGCAAACATCGTCTATTAATAGCTCTAGAAGGAGTACAACGAAAAACATAATCCGCAAGAATTTGAGGAATATCTATGTACACATAGACTACATTAACCATGAATGAAATCAAACTAGTTTCCTATAGTGTCCTCTAACCTAGAAAAATCTTAAATCGTAGCATTTATACCAACACTAGACATATTTAAAAGAACAAACTAGAGATCCTACAAAGCACATTTCTCGAATCTATTTATTGTTTTTCTAAGGAATATCTCGGTCCAATCGGTTTAAGTAAGGCTGGATGGAAGTAATAAGACGTTTTTGCAGATTTTGGTCTTTTCGGGACTTGACCTTTTGATGTTTTCGGCCTTTTTGTCTCTTTTCTTTTTCTTCTGCATATATGAAATTTGGTTGTTTGAAAAAGGTGAAGAGAACATGTAATCAGGTCTAACACTCATACGTGAAGATTGTCGAACCTCCGGGCGAGATGTCAGGCTCTTGTTCTAGTGAAAACACATAACGTCTATTTTGTTATTGTATTTTTGTCCATTTTCATAGTTAGGTGAATCATTCATTTAGACTTTACCGAGCATTAAGCACCATTTAGTCATCTTCTAGTGTTTTCTCGTGTTATTGCAAGAGATGAAATATCGGGGCACAAACATAAGGAAATGAAGCAAAAACCACTCTCCTATCATCCATACACGGTCAGCATCTAAGAATCATGAATCAAACAAGAAAAATGGAAGCAATTATGGCTGGAACACACATGCTGGCCACTTGAACAAAAATGGAAACATATTGGCCGCCAAAAACAAAATAAAAAAGGAAACTTGCTGGAGTGCTACCTGGAAGGACAAGGCTGGATGTAAAATGTAAACTTTCTGGAGTAGAATTTGCAACCGCTGCACACAAGAAGAAAGGAAACTCCAACCGCTGCAAACAAGAAAAGGAAATGGCCGCTGCACACAAAAATGGAAACAACCGCTGCACATAAATGGAAACATGGCTGGAACGAAATGGAAACCTTAGGCTGCTGAAACAACAATTGGAAGAGCACAGCTGCACAAGAAAAGGCAGCATGGTGAGCAAGTAAAATGGAAACACCAGCCGCCTAAATACAAAATATAAACTCCAACCACAACAACCAAAATGGAAATAAGGCTGCTGGAGCAAAAAGCAAATGGGTGGCTGATCAGAAAAGGGAACGAAGGAGAAAAGGATACAAGCTAAAGAAAAGGAAAAGGGAGAAGAGGAAAGAAGGATGAAGGGATCAAAAGGACAAGGCAGAATTCGGACAGAACACACAACAGACTACACAACACACACGATGGAGCAAGAGAGAGAAAAGAACGTCGAAACGCTGGAAACGGGGTGAGCAACTCGAAACACGGAGGAGCTGTTGAAGACTACGATATTAGGATAGGGAGGAATCTCATTCTTTATCTATGTTTACAATAGTTTTCTTTCGGGTTTTGTTTTCAAAACCCATGTCCGAGTAGTTTAGCAGCTACGGGTTAGAGAGTTTTGCCGATATGTAATGAAGTCTTATGCTTAATGCTTGGTTATGATATGTGATTTTTATGGATTAATTGGTTGTTCTTAATGTTTTTGTTCTTGTTGGCCGAATGAATGAATGATTATAGAATTCTGATTGCATTTGAAGATGAATTAGATTTTGGAACATAGCCATAATATAAGGTCGTATTCGATTTAGAACCTTGACCGGTCGGTCGATTGAATTCAGGAATTAGGATAGTGATCTTAATGCATTTAGTGTGTGAGATTACACAATTGAAAGATTGGTAGTACGCATGCTAGATAGTGGGATTAGGCATCAGAAGAGTCATTCTCTAGGAAAGAGTTTAAATTCCTCGAATACGTGATGATATCCATAACCATGATCTTTGTTAGCACTTCATTGCATTATCATGCATCTCTTGAAACCTGTAGTGTTTAGTTTATTTACAACCGTTTAGATTAGTTAGTCTTTACTTTGAATTCAATCATTAATTTGTCAACCATCCTATTCATTATTTTACTAGCTTTATAGTTGCATCGATTCCCTAGTGTTTGACCTTGGTACTACACGATCTGTATTCTTGTGGAAACGTAGTCTAGGTAACTATTACTTGAGATTAACCACATAAAATTTTTGGCATTGTTGCCACGAAATTGATTACGACTTTAGAGTTATGATACTTTTGGATTAGGACATAGTCCTTTTCGGAGTCTTACATGTTTTTTGTATTTTTTTTCTTTATTTTCTTTCTTTTTTAGTCAAATATTTTGCCTCTCGGAGCCTAACCGATTATTGTGTTTTTATTGCGTGTGGTAATTTATTGCGTGAGAGAGAAGAAGAACAAATGGCAGAACATCGCAACCTAAATGCGCCACCAATGCAAGTTGCTTTAACTAATAAATCATACATGGCTCCTAGGCATACACAACTCATGTCTTGCATTGTTAGAAGGGACGGTCGCGTCGAGTTACAACCAGAATTCATTCAAATGCTTGGTAACATAGCGTTCAGAGGGAGACCCACCGAGGATCTAAATCAGCATCTTAATGATTTCAAGATGCTTTGCCAAAAAAATAGAGCAAGAGAAGGAGTCTCGGATGAGGATGCCATGCTTGCTGCCTTCCCATTCTCAGTGAAGGATAAAGTGCAATATTGGTTGTATTCCCGACCGGCGAATTCTATACAATCATGGAGACAGCTACAGGAGAAATTCATGATGCGGTTTTTCCCTCAAAGTAATGCTCAGCTCGCTAAAAACCAGATTAACATGTTTGTCCAAGGAGTAGCTGAGAGTTTATACAAAGCGTGGGAACGTTTCAAAGGTTATCAATTCCTTTGCCCACATCACGGCATGGATAAGAGTTATCTCATACACAATTTTCTGCTGGGACTCATAGATAACACGAGGATTCTGATCATAGCCACAGCCAGAGAGGTTCCTTGAGTAACCTCACATTTCCACAAATTGAAGACTTGGTCGATCGTATGGCCGATGAGGGCAGCAACACTGCTGGAGAATATAGCCGCAACACTCCAGCAAGGGTGGCTCATACGAACGACTTGCATGCTCTATACGCCAGTTTAGCCGAAGTGAAGGACCAAGTCGCGGGGATTTACAATCTTCTGTCGGAATCACATCGTCCACATTACTCGGAGCATTCATGGGAATAAGATGTTCGAGGGTATGAGGAAGTGAACTACGTGGGAAACAATCAGCCTCTAAGGAACACATATAACCCCGGATGGAGAGATCATCCAAACTTCTCGTATAGGAATTCTGACGGTGCATTGAATGCAAAACATCTATCGGGAAACTTTCAAATGCGAGTGATGCAAAGAAACCAGAACTTTCAGCCACGGACGCAACCCCAAACTCAGAATTATCAGTCACGTGCGCCCCTCCTTTGCAACAAGAAGGTAACACAGATATTACGTCTATGCTCGCTCAAATCCTACAAGGACAGAAAAAACAATACACTGAACTTAGAGGTTTGAGAATAGATCAAGTTTTGGAAATTTAAATGCACCTAAAGATCTTAGACAATCAGGTTGCACAACTTGCTGCGAACTCCACTAAACAGCAAGGAGTTCTACCGGAAGGAGATAAGCGAATCCCCGTGAGAACGTCAATGTCATCTATCTAAGGAGTAGTAAGACGGTGGATCAGCCTGCTCCTTTTATGTTTGAAAGCGGTGAAGCATCTAGTACAACAGTAGAAAAGGGCAGCAAAATTGAAGAGCATAAGAAAAAAACCGAGGAGGAAGAAGAGCCAAGACCGCCTCCTTTGCTGTTTCCACAACGTGAACGCAAGAAAATGATAGATCAGCCACTCCTTCAACATTTGAAAAAGGTGACACGTCTAGTACAACAGTGGAAAAGGCAGCAACGTTAAAGAACACAAGAACGAACCCGAGGAGGAGGAGAGCCGAAATACGTAAAAACTTGATCCAAGACCGCCACCTTTCCCATTTCCCCAACGTCAATGCAAAAAGAACGAGGATGCTCAATTTGCAAAGTTTTTAGAGATGTTAAAGAAGATGCATATCACCATTCCATTCCACGAAGCATTGAAGAAGATGCCTTCATGCTCTAAGTTCTTGAAAGAGGTGCTTGCGAACAAACGAGACGTGGAGATGGAGACCGTAATGGTAACAAATTCAATGCTGCAACCAAACCTACCAAAAAAGATGCCCGATCCAGGTATATTCGTGACCTCTTGTAAAATAGGTGATTATGAAATTAACCATGCACTAATCGATGTTGGAGCAAACGTAAGTGTGCTACCATTGTCGTTATATGAAAAATTGGATCTTAGGGGTAGGATGGATCTTCAACCTACACGATTGGCGCTTACCATGGCTGATCGAAGTGTGAGAATCCCTGAAGGCTTGCTGGAAAACATTCAATTACAAGGCGGGAAGTTCTTCGTTCCGGTTGATTTCGTCTTCTTAGATATGGAGGAAAATGAGAAAATCTCGATCATCCTCGGAAGACCGTTTCTTAACACCGCAATAACAATCAAACATTATGCGAAAGGATGACTAACACTGATGTTTGGCGACGAAGAAGTGGAGTTCAATCTGAACGACACAATCAAGCAGCCTTGTATGGTGGATTTGGTATTCTACATCGATATCCAAGAGAAACTAGCTGAGGATGTTCTTGAAGAGTTTGGGGACATGGATTACCTTGAGATGGCTCTCTTAGGAGATGGAGAAAGAGTATATAAAGACTCAAACGGCATAACATACTATACAAAGCTGCTGGACAAAGAAAAGACGAAGGATATCCAGAACGTCGAGCTAGATGCGACCCAATCAAACCTTAGCGTAGCCCAAGTACAACAAACCGTAAACCGAGCCAATGAAGGAACTTCGGATGAATTGCATCATGGATCATGCTCAGCCCATACACAAATGAGTATGACTCGAATAGACCTAAGCTTAGACCGAATCGATGTTGCATATCAGTCTATAAACCTCAGCACCATCTGCACAGTGAAGCGTTCTCAAAGTTAAATAAAATAACCTAAATTACCCGCAAGTGCACGGCACGTGTGTAGTATTTTAGGTGTCGATCCCACAGAGACTACGCAACACTACCTAAACTCGAACTATGAATCAAACTTGCTAACGAACAAATATGGATGAAGAATGAAATGCTGAAAGTAAATAAATGAGTTGGTTCTTAACGACAGGACAAACATTCTAGGAATCCAGTTTCACCACAAGACTACCGAAACCAACGATCAACCTATCT